>OZ024913.1:515400-1115400 GCA_964017125.1 Flabesymbios commensalis
GCTAAATATAAATATATATATTACATGCTTACAACATTGAATGAATATGGGCCTATTACTGAATATGACCTTGTTAAACACACAAAAAAAAATTGGTTTAGATATAAGCGCATGTGCCTATACCTGAAGCTACACGTATGCGACTATAAATGAATCCATGAAGACGCAGATATAGCCCTGGGACCATAGAAGAACAAAACCCTAGGACTACTTACTGATTTTAACTTTGTTCACCATGGCATGCAAAACAAGATCTGTTATCAATCATGCCCAAAATGCTAAATACGGCTTCGGTAGATATTAATTACATGTAGTCTGTGGCATACATGCATGTGAACAGAGCCAAAATTTTAATGAATAATAATGTTAAAATAGGGCCTAAGCATACTGATTGATTTTCTTCACTCACTTGAAAAATATGCTTACATAAAGGAATAGGCCTACAATTATAAAACTATGTAAATTGTTGGCCAATGATTTTTTTAAGGCATACATATACCGGTTCAAGTATTTTAAGCCTATACATCCCTGACCAATGACGAGATCACCAAATCACCAGATGCCCATTCAGCTTTTATAAATTAAATAAGGGGGTAGAATACCATACTCGGGCCGATATACCTATGATTTACACGTAAAAACTGACATTGCTGACATACTTTCAGGTTCAAATTAATATTTTTGTTTCAAGCAGTTCTAAAATAATTTATTGAGTTACACGCAATGAAAAGATTAATATTGTGATAACCTGGTATAATTTATGACTACAGTTGGCACTTTAACCCTTAAAACGCTGCATTAATTTGTAGAAAAACATCGCAACCAAATGTTTTTTTTTCAATTTGAAATAATCATAAATGTCTTCGTTAGCTCTTTCTGATTCATTCTAATACCTATGTTATGGGTCTACGGCTATTAGAAATATATTTACTCTTACAGTGCGTGGATCGACTTTAGTCGACAGTATCTGACGTCTACAGACGTCAGATTCTGTCGACTAAAGTCGATCCCCGCACTGTAAGGGTTAATCGAGTTCTTCAAAAAAGAATTTGTTCGTCAATATTATTCTAGTGTCAATGGCAAATTAATTTCAAATTCAAAAGATAAGGCAAATAATAGGGTCCAAAATCTTGATTCCGTGACCAACCTTCGGCAAGTAAGGTTTGATGATTATTTTAGGTAGCTTAAGCCATCTGTCAAAAATATGCTTCTACGCCTCTCTAGAAAAGGTGGGTGGAATTTTGTAGAGCATAAAATCTAAAATGGCAGGCATCGATCATAGTGAAAAGCTAGTATTTAATTATTTCATCCGCTGATCTCTCAGTAGGCTAGACCTCATTTTTGAATGCATTCAGGTAGAAAATAGATTTATGGTGTTCAACAAGTTATATTTTAAAAGATGTTGCGTTTGGCTGAAAACGACAATGATGGTCGCATGCAGCTGCCTTCCGAACAAAATAGATTTAAAACTAATAATCACATAACCAACTGTAATTTGTCATTTCAGACAAATTTTGGGATGTGGAACCCATTTGTGGACCTTAAATTACCATTATAAGCTTCTGTGACCTTTAAACATCACACAAAGGTAAAAAGAGCTCAGTATAGGTGTTATATAGTTATAACACTGGTACAATAAGTTGAAGCAGCATCATAATGCTGGCCCAATATCGAGCCAGCCTTTTATCACCAGTGCCTTTGTCGTATTCTGAGTGTTCCCCCATGCTGAGAGTTCTCCTTCTGCCCATCTGCGCATGAGCGACCATGAGCGGAACAGCTGGTAGGGCCTATCTATCACTCATATTCTGAGACTCCCCCCCCCCCTGGGTTCACTGTTCCCCACCTGTCATGCTTTGCTGTGCTGAGTGCTGAGTCTTCACACCTCCCCCAACGCCTTCAGCTGTGTTCCCCTCTGGCTAGGTTATAGTTTTTATTGGCACAGAAAAACAAACAACAAAATATAAGTACAATGTATCAATACATTATATTATGCTAAGTGACAAAAAGGAACTGACCCCCAGTGGCGTATGCGTCCTCACAAATTAAACAAGAAAACATTACCCCTGTATATAGATCTCCCCCCTGCCTTCCCTATTGAACACAATATAGAATGTATAATATATAATACATAACCTACATTAAGTAGTGTTTATCCATATATTGAAAACAAAATGTTTGTAAATGATTTTCTGCCTAGTCCTATAGACCTAGGTTTAAATATATTTTTAAAATTTATTTTATTTCAAAATTTAAGTCATATTGAGGGGGGGGGAACACTCAGCCCAGTGTATGATATAGACTATATAGCTATTTTTTTAATTCATTTTATTTCAAAAATCATGTCATACTAGGGGGAACACTCGGCCCAGCTATTTTTTCTAATTCATTTTATTTCAAAATTCATGTCATACTATATTTTTTAAACTCATTTCGTGGCAAAATTCATGTCATACTTAGGGGGAACACTTAGCCTAGCTAGTGTATGATATAGATTAGCTAGGTTAAAATTATTATTTTTTTAATTTAATTTTATTTCAAAATTCATGTGTTATTGAGCGGGGGGACACTCAGCCCACCTAGTGCATGATATAGACTAGCTAGCTTAAATATATATTTTTGATTAATTTGATTTCAAAATTCATGTTATATTGAAGGGGAACACTCAGCTATAGTGTGTGATATAGACCTCGCTAACTGTCTCAGCCACCATAACACTGTTTTTGTGTTATCATAATATTATTTATATCATTTTTTTCAGTATTCAATAAGCTTTCTGGAGATATTTATTACATGTTTATATCACAAAATGTGACAGAGATAAGAATTCATATTGGGCTGGTTTTCACACCTCGCTTACCATTGACAAGGATCAGTTAGTTGTGTAATGCACCTTGTAAGGCCAACTGTGCACTAGGTGTTAACTGCACTACAGATAAATAAATATTTGCATTGAAAACCCTATTGAAACATGGTTTTAAATTCATAACAGAAAAAGTATTCAAGGTACTGTAAAAATAGTTATACCACTGGGAAGCATTTTCAAGCCATTATAATCTGATAGGCATCCCGACGCTGTGCCCAAAATATTTAAGTTTTTATTCACTTAAAACCTTTTTTTTATATAATTTACTTTTTAGCTATCACAATAATAGCATTTCCTAGATGAGTAAACAATTCCGATGGTATATCAGGTTTGACAATATCTTGAAAATTGGCAAAGCTATAATTGTTGAAAGATTGATCAATTTTGGCAATTTATTAAAATTCCTTTTTATATTTATTTTTAGATATCAGGGTTTTTTTCAGATATCAAAAGATAGGCTAACACTAGATACCTATGATACAGTAGTCTATGACATAGACTATTGCTAGGTTAAAAAAAATCAAATTCATTTGGTTTCAAAATTCATGTCACATTGAGGGGGGGGGGGACACTTAGCACAGCTAGTGTATGATATAAACTAACTAGGTTTATTTATTATTATTATTATTATTTCGAAATTAATGTCATATTGAGCTAGTGTATGATATAGACTAGGATTAAAAAAGTATAAAAAAATTGAATCATTTTACTTCAAATTCATGTCATATTGGGGGGGGGGGGAGCACTCCAGCTAATGTATGATATAGACTAGCTAGGTTGAAAAAAAAATTAAAATGACTTTTTTAAATTCTTTTTTATTTCAAAATTGAGTCATATTGTGTGGTGACACTCAGCCCAGACAGTGTAGTCCCTATGATTATAGCTAGGTAATTAAAAAAAAGACTTTTAAAATTATTTTTATTTTAAAATCCATGTCATATTCTATTGAGGGGGGGGACAATTAGTCCAGCTAGTGTATGATATAAACTAGGTAGGTTTTGCAAAATTCATGTGATCTTTTTATTATCAACTTTTATTGTCTTATTGTCTACCAACGACAAGGAAATATTTGCATGTTGTATGAGGTGTATAAGAGTGTATTGTGATATAGATTGGCTTCAAAATCCAAATTCATTTCATCATTTTTTCAAAGTTCATGCTATTTTGGGGGGGGGGGGACACTCAGTCAAAATAGTGTAGACCTAAGCCTATGTTACATAGACTAGCTGTCAAAAAGAAAAATCACATCATATTTTTTGCAAACTTCATGTTATTTTTGGGAACAGTCAAAATGGTGTATTATGATATAGGCCTAGACTAGCTAGCTGAAAGAAAATAGTGTCATCATATTTTCCAAAGGCCATGTAATTTGGAGAAATGAAGTCATCATATTTTCAATTCATGTAGTCTATAGACTGCATATCATAGGCCCTATAGACCAGCTGGTTGAGAAATGAAATTATATTTTCTTTTCAAAATGCATGAGATGTTTTTTTCAATATGTAGATCTATAGGCTATCATTTCATTTTGTTTAATTCATGTGGTGTATATGATAAAAACTAGCTAGTTTAAAAAATATCTAATAAATGAAATATATTTTTTTTTTCAAAATGCATACATGTCTTCATTTACTCAGTGCAGCCAGTGTAAGTGTAATGGTCAGTAGATCTACTATCATACATGTAGTACTAAATCCATGCTAACTTTTAAAAAAATTATTTATTGGGGGGAATCGCAGGGGGGGGGGGGAACATTAAGCCGAGAGGGGAGAACGCTCTGTTCTAATTCATAATACATGTTGACTTTATTTCAAAAATGATTTTATATATTTTTTTCAAATTCATGTTGACTTTTTTCGATTTTTTTTGCAAATATACATAGTCATTTTTTTTTGTGAATCGCGTGGGGGATACAATCAGCTGAGAGGGGAGAACGCTCTGTTCTAATTGTGTTTGTACTGTAGTGACCAGTGTAGCAAATAATGTAGGCCTATAGTATAGACTATAGCCCTAGCTAGATCTACCTAGTCCAGGGAGTTTGATCAAGTCTCTCAGTTAGACTTAGACTTAGAGAATAATGTGAAACTAGTGCTAGATGAAAGGCTAGGCCTAGGGCCAGACCTAGATCAATTGTTATTGAATTAATGTAAGATATAGCCTAGGCGTAGCGAAACTAAAAGTCACGTTAACTTGTAGTTGTATAGGAACTTCTGTTCACTATCATTCCACTAATTTCTGACAATCAATTCGGAAAGGTGCGTGTTCGCACCAAACTTCTGGGGTCACCAATATAGGAACTTCGGTGACAGTGACACTAAAAATTCAGACGTTTCACAGCTGAAAGAGGGGTTCGTGTCCTGTGTCGGCAGATTGCAGATCTAGGTTCTGGCTGTCAAAAGGGCGTGTTCCATTCACTGTCGGGGTCACCAATATAGAAACTTCTGTTCACTATCATTCCATTTCCTCTACCGTCTGGGCGACGGTGAATAAATAACTAACTTCTTTGTTTGACTCTTTGTTCCTCCCTTTATTGATATCTTGATATAACTTCGCTGTGCACTAATCAGATAGACGCAACGGCCCGGCTTTATGGCTGGCTCTGTGGGGAGCAGGGGGACGCCTGGCCTCTGGGTGGATCGCAAGTGGTCGAGTGAGCGGGAGAGACCGCGTGGGTTAGCGTCGGCAGTATCCGTCAGGGGGCGGCCTCTCATCAGATGCCGGATCCTGCCGGTAGCTGGTACTTCTAGCACATGTTTTCGTAAATTTCTCAGTCAATTCTCAATCGATTTTTATGAAATTTAGCAAGGACTATTTCCAAGTCACCCACAAAATACCGTGAAATTCTCATCAAAAATATTCAATAGTTCAAAAGTTAGACCATCTGGCATGCAATGCGTTTCAGGGCATAAAACGGATTTTAATTTTACTAGTTTTAATGGGTTTATAGAGGGACGTCGTAATTAGAAAATTAAGACTTGAGGTCTCACCACCCCAAATAAGCATAAATCACGGCAGGTGTATACTAATGATAGAATCATCACACAAAATATTTTCAATGCGGCTGTTTCAACCTCTGTTGAATTAAAAACAAATACAAAGAAGGTATATTTCTGTTGATACTGAATAAGTGCACGATGTCTCCTTCATGCCGGATATCAGATAAAACTGTTTCGTAATAATCTGACAGGGATGCAGTGGGTTAAAAGGATGTGTGTCTGGTCTGTGAAAGAGGGTATGCATTTAAGCGTAATTTGAACAATGTTGACCTTTTTACACACTAGCGGGCCTAGCTTAAAATCTGTCTGGGTAGCAAACCCAAATCGGAGCTGTTTTTGAAAAAGCAGAGTCTAGGCTTCATTATGGTATGCGGCACTAGATAGGGGGGAGCGCAAACAAATCTCATGGTCTCACCACCCGCATTTAGGGTGGTGAGACCATGAGGGGAACAAACAGTTCAGGATTAAAGTCTGTCCGACGGTGGAGGATGGTCCAAAATGAAAGTTAGCTTTTTGGTATCCAGTCAGTCAATTCTCAAGCGATTGTCACAAAATTTTGCAACCATTATTATCTATAGTCATTTGGCAGCAACCCAGAAAATTTCGCGAAATTCCATTTAGTATTTTAAAAGTTAGACCATTTGACATGTAACGCAATTCTGAGAGTAAACCGGAATGAAGTTATTGGGTTTATACATGTTATAGAGGAGCCTCATAAATGGACATTTACTACATGTCAAATGGTCTAACTTTTAAACTATCCAATATTTTTTACAAAATTTTCAGGATCGATGCCAAATGAGTAGAAAATAGGGTTTAAAAAATTTCATTAAAATCGCTTGGGAATTGACTGACTGGATACCGAAAAGCTAACATTCATTTTGGACCATTACCCACCGTCGGACAGACTGTAGACAGGAAGTGAACATTGCCGCAACCACGGGTAACACGCAGAATATACAATTTAAGGGGTCTTTCAATCTGTATTTTTGAAAAAAAATAAGTCACTTCAAATTATATATACTAGAGTCAGATATTGAGGGTAGGGTCTATGTGATACACATTTAAAATATCAGAGCTTAATCTCGAACAGATTTAAAAAAAAGTTTTTTGTGAAAGACCCTAAAAATAAAATGTCTACTCAGCAACGAGTTATATATATATATTTGATCATTTTCAAATTTTAAAGATCATAAATTGCTTTGTATGATAGTTTAGTGATATGTTTGTATTTATAGCACTTTTTGAAATAAAAATTGCTAAGACAGAACAGTGATTTTATTGTGAAAATATGTAGTTGCTGAGTTGACATTATCGTTTCTGAGATGACAAAACACGATAATTGCATGTAAAAGTAATGTTTTAAGCGCATCTACGAGATCTCTGAACACTTGAGCCCCATTTTCTGAAAAAAATTGGTTCATCATTATAAAGACGAAAAAGAAATGGGAACCTAACAAGCCTAATTTGAAAATGTATTTCGAAGGCCATTGTACAATACATACATGCCAATATGATGAGGGTAAATTTGATTTAGAAATTTAAGTAAGTGTTATTTGTAGTTTTATTTATGTAAACAACTTCTAAAATACTCTGTCACTCTAATTCTATCAAAAGTAGCTTCTTTTTAACTACATTTTACATTGACTGAGTTAAAATTTCAGTTTTAACTACAATAAGGGGGACAGAAAGCAGAATTCAGTAAACTCAGCAGCGTTTTTGTTTTCAACTCAGAAACGTTTTTTCATTGTTGTAAAAATGTCTACATAAGCGAATACTCTCTTAATCTAATTTAATTGAAAACATTTATAGAGTTACGTTTTTAATCTTCATTACATTAGTGTGACAGAAAGCTAAATTAGACGTTGCTGAGTTGATCGAAATAATAATGTTGCCGAGGTGAATACGGACAACATAAAACGATCTTTAATGTATATAAAATAGATGTATCATTGCCCACGAATGCGGTATGGGGATGGCCATCATTATCAAGCACTTTGTTCAGTTTAACATGTTTTCAATGATTTCTTGATAAGTTATGAGCGTATCTGAGTTGACACGGAAATTGAATACGCTTCAGGGGTGATTGTTTTGGTTATAAAATAGCAGTTCAGATTTATTGTTTACAAATATTTCACCTACCTCAAATATTGGGACTTTGCATCTGTCTCTGCATATATCAAAGTAATTGAATGGTATCACACCAAAATTTGATGAGTTTAGATAACACTGGCGTTGCTGAGTTGACCGGTTTGCATGAGACAGCTAAAAAGCCTCAGTAAATGTATCCTTGACAACTTTTTATATTGAGTTAATGTCTGTATATGAATAAATTCCGTTGAACATAACAATTGCGCTACAAAATAACTCGGGGTTAAGTTATTTCCAAGAGATCCTCCATGTTAAAACAGTTTATGTTTCAGGTGTTAGATATTGGGAGACATTGCATTTGTGTACAAATTCGTGTATTTTAGCACATTGAATGTGGAAAAAAAAATATTCGTGAGAAATATTGAATTTTTTTCTCAGTTTATCGTATTGCCCATAGGACAATATTTAAAAAATTCGGACCCACGCAATACATAAATTCGCTCAGAATAGCCAAAAGCCACTAAATGACCCTTAAATTGTATATTCACCCAGGGGGAAGCATGGGAAGGGGGAACTGCCAGCCGGCCATAAGATAACCTTATCAGTTATCTACACACTGAACGCTGATGTGGCCCACCGGCTTAGTGATACACAGCTCCGAGTAAAAAGCAACTGGACTAAAGCCGAGATTGTGATTTATCAATAATTATCGGAAGGCCCGGGCAGCCTGCATGCGGGCTGGCTAATCCAAACAAACAAACAAACAATACTAAATTGTAGTTCTACTTATCTGTTGTTGTACGGGAGTGGGGAAATAGGTGGATGCTCGCTTCTCCAGGCCCATGGAGGCTTGGAGTGGCTGTAGCCCTGCGGAGCAGGTCACCACAGACAGCTGCGTAATTAGTTCGCCGCGGGTCGATAAGATTCTGAAGAAACGAGACAGAAGTCGATCCAACACTCGCCAGGCCGCGGGAGTCCTGTACCCAGATTTATCTGGTGTTATGCGGACTCTCGGGTTAACTGGGGGTATCAAGCTCAGAGGGTCAGCAAACCTCAGAAGATGTACCGCAATATCTGAAGAAACGCTACTAAAGCTGATCTAATACTCGCCAGGCCGCGGGAGTCCTGTACCCGGATTTATCTGGTGCTATACGGACTCTCGGGTTAACTGGGGGTATTAAGCACCGACAGAACTACCAAAGAGCTGCAGAGAAGAGGGAGAGGGCCTGAACCAAGGGAGTGGACCCCAGTTATAAGGTAAGAGGGGGGAGTAAAGTAGATATAAAAATTAGAAGGTGGGAGGGGGTACGGGAGTGGGGAAATAGGTGGATGCTCGCTGCTCCAGGCCCATGGAGGCTTGGAGTCGCTGTAGCCCTGCGGAGCAGGTCACCACAGACAGCTGCGGAATTAGCTCGCAGCGGGTCGATAAGATTCTATTCTATTCTATTCTATTCTATTCTATTCTGCACAAAAATGACTTTATTAACATCACTATGTTTTAGCGAAGTCATGTTTCAATTATTTACCATCTAAACAGCGTTATCTGTTGCTAGTAAAATGTTTAATTTAAAGTTATTTGATTCTGGTGTGTCTGTTCTGAGTGGGCGATAATAAGTGCGTTTCATATGTATTTATCGTCCCATTTGCCTGTAACTCAGACTACAGCTGTAGACTAGAGTGTAGTGTTTGCAACACTCGAACTTGATGTGTACATCAGTGTCCAGTATTTGTTCTAACCTGGCCTAAGGCTACAGCCTACACTACTGTTGTAAAACATGACGAGTAATCGAGGTGGTAAACGTGTGGGATCTGGGCGGCCATGTATTGCTCCAGGCGAAAAAAAGAAAAGGAGCGACTACTGTTATAAAGCAGTCCGACTCACCTCAGATATATTTGAACGCTGGACCAGCCTAAAGCATACCCATGGCTTCAAAGCTGATTGGCAATTTGCCAAATGCTTAATTGACACGTTTGAATATCAGTAAGTACAAAATCTGATTTCCATGCTCATAGTTTGCTAATTTAGCAGCTTAGCTAGACTCCTAAAGTAGGCCTAAAGGTAGTGTCTGTCCATACATGACTAACTGGACGTATTTGTATGTATTTGCCGTTAATATACATATTACCAACAAGTACCGTCAGTAGGTATGAATAGCGAGAGAGACCTATAAAGCGAGAGAGGATCAATAAGAGGCTTCGTATGGCAGTGTAATGCATACATGTATATGATATATTTATCGATGTCACAATAAAATATATGCTTGTATTGTTATTATACAATTATATTATTATTTTTTTTTTATTTGGGAGACAATACAGGTCCAGTTTTGTGATCGAAAGAGACTCCGCTTCGTTTAAAAGTCTCTTTCGCTTTGACAGGTGGCTGTGAGCGACACCTGGTGTGTACCCGGTAATCACTTAGCTGCATGCGTTTCTGCTAAAACACGAACATGACTTATGTATATATATGTATCTAACGTTACCACTGGCGCATCTACACGAATCGTTAGTAATCAGCCAAAATTAACAAATAAAAAATTATAGGGTACCTTTTAATTACAAAATTGAGACAAATATATTTTATAATGTAAATGTAACAAAAATAATATTTAAATCTCATTAGTCTCCAGAAGTATTCCTACCTTTTCATCACAATTGAACAAATACGCCTACATGTTATAAATATATCACACACAATACCAAAAATATAAAAAAAATAAAAACTGATCATGACTCTAACGCCGGTATAGGGCCTATTGTATAACGGCCGCGTATTTTCCGAACGCGGGCCACAAAAAATAACAATGTATTTAACCTATAGGCTATTATACTATGACAATACCTTGTAGCGATCAAGATTACAATATAAACTGGTTGCATCTGGATATGTATGTCATTCATTAATTAAAATAATATACCACGCTGCTATCAACGCTATCCTGATTGTTTAATGGGCCTCAGTACTGTGCCTGTCACTTGTGACAACCCGTTCTATACACCAGATAATTCACCAGATATTCACCACTGTTGGCCGACTGGGCAATCTGACAAAATGGCGGCCTGCCGCCGGCGATCCTAATTGTCTAAAGTGAGAACTGGAATGTGGTCAAATATTTCTTTTAACATGTCGGCAGTTACGAAAAAAGGCTCAGCACAATTTTATTGGACATTTTTCAAATTGATGGAATGTACCTTGCTTATGGTTTGTAAAATAAAGGGGTGTGTTGCCTTCATTTCAGTTATTTACTTAATAGCCCATTTAGTATCATTGATTTGTTGTGTATGGATCTTGCTATTTCTGAAACAAGATACACTCACTGTAAAAAAGTGTTACAGTTATTTACATGACATGGATTGTCGTTTATTTTTTTTAATTGTTATTCCAGCCTCCCTTATTTTTTCAAATTTGAAAAAAAGTCCTCTACATTGGCCTAAATATGCCAAACAATCTTCCCCCCCGCCCCCTTTTTTTCAGATCATGGATCAGCCCCTGCAAGCATAACATGGATTGACGTTTATTTTGTTCTGGTCAATCCAGCCCCCTTATTTTTTTGCCAAATTCTTTAAAAAGTCCTCTAGATTGATCTAAATATGCTAAAGAAATCTCCCCCCTCCAATTTTCTTCAGATCATATTCAGATTATAACTGGTCATGTATTATAAAATTCCCAATCATTAGTTTCAATGCAATACATTGACCCTTATAACACTGAGATATACAAATGTCGCCATAGATTCAGTTGAACCGTTTAGGTACAAGTGTAGTTCATTGTACGATTCACACCTAATATTTAACCCATGACTCCAAGGTTTAAAGTCTATTAGACAAAAACCCAAGGAGAAATAGCCCATAAAAATTTGACATTGATCCATATAGTGATCCAGAAAATCCTGAATAATTCCGGAAGAACAACTGTGAATTCTGAAAAAAGTCATAGCACACCTCCTCATACCCAAGGATCATTGTGCGAAGGCGTGAAATCGATTGGATAAAAAAAACACTTTAACAATGTGTGCTCAGAATAATAAAAAATGAGAAAGATCCAAACAAAAATCAATATGTTTGTGCATAGCCCAAACATAATTATATTAACTGCGGTATGGTGCACAATTTTAAGGTGAGTCCTTGGGGCCTTCCATGGTATGGAATGTGCATGACATGCTAATTCATTACCTTTGGGAGGGAGGGAAATGTCCTGAGCAATTTCAACTCGAATAAATTAAAAATGGCCTACTTTCAGCAATTATTGACATCAAAATGTGTATTATCTGGAAAACCATGCTAGATAGCTAAACCATCACTATAAAACAAAATGTGCCATTTAAAATTTCTACTCGATAAAGTAAAAAAATGGCTAACATTATCAAAATGTGTAATATCTGAAAAACTGTGCCAGATAGCAAAACCATTGCTATAGAACAAAATGTGTGGTTTCAGGGGGGGATATGCCCTAAAAAAATTCAACTCAGTAAAATTTAATATAGCGAACATGTGGTCTTTGTTGACCTTAATATGCATTATATAGGAAAACTGTACCAAATAGCTAGACCAGTACAATAAAACAAAATGTGCGGCCTCAGAAAGGGACATGCTCTGAAATATTTGTTCTTCGTAAAATTGTAAATGACTGTCTCGTGGCCCTTATTGACTATAATATGTGCAATATATGGGAAACCGTACCAGATGGGCTCATAGCTAGACTACTACTAGTACCATTGAACAAAATATGCCGTTACTGAGAGGTATAAGCCCTGAAAAATTTAAACACTATTAATTTAAAAAATGGCCTACTCAGAGCCATTAAGACTTCTAATATTATGTGTTAATATCTGGCAAGCCAATATCTGGAAAGCCATGCCAGATAGCTAGACCATTACTATAAACATGATAAGACAAAATGTGCGGTTGCAGGTAGGGACATGCCCTGAAAAATTTCAACTCCATAAAGTTACAAATTCTATGCCGTCCTGCAGCCATTAATATTGACTATGATATGGATAATTTCTTGAAAACCGTGCAAGATGGCCAGGCATCAAAGTAAAACCTATAAACCTATAAAAACCTATATTTGGAAAAGTAACCTATATTTTTCTGAAAATAGCCTGTATGACCTATAAAAACCTATATTCTGATTTTGCTTAAAAAAACAGTATGTTGAACTATATTTTACTTGTGGGAATGTGTTTGTGTCAAATAACTTCCTATTTTTCAGAAATAAATGCTTGAAATATAATTTAGGTCCTCAAATTAGCTACATTATCCCTTAAAAAAATTCCAGCCTCGTATTGGGTCAACATATGTAGACAAAGTATGTAGACAAAAAAATTCTGTAAATATATATGTATTCACCTCCATAGCTAAGCTTGCGTGAAGAACTTAGTAAGTGCAATAAATAATTTGCCCAGTTCAAATAGTCAGCGCTCCTCTGGTTGAGCATGGCTCCCTTATGGCGAGCAGTTCGTCTTGTTTAAAAACCATACTACATGTATAACCATAAGCTGATCACATAAATGACGATAGACAGACCTGTATAAAAGTATGCATTTTGGGCAATACATATTGTACTGTATATTCAGAGGTCTGTACTGTACGGTATACTTCTTGAAATATGATAGATATGGCTTTGGAAAAGTAAAAAGTATTAATTTTCACATGGATGGTACATTATTTCCAATGGAAAACCTATAAAAACCTATGATTTTATGTCGAATAAACCTATAAAAGCCTATATTTTTATGAAATAAACCTATATAAAAACCTATATTTTTGCCTAAATAAACTTTAAAGCCTGGATGGCTTTTTTTTTTTAAATTGTTATGGTGAGTCCAACCGGGGCTAATTTTTTATTATATGCAGGGGAAGTGCTGTGCATGTGCAGTCTGTATGTGGGTTGACACAGCAGGTCCATATTGGTTGTGGGACTATTTGACAGTGAGACCAACTTCCTGTCACTTGGTCTGGATGTAATTATTGTGTGTAATCATTACCAACTGACCACCGGATCTATATCCCAGAGTTACCTGGCCATCACAAGCACTTGCGGGCACTTAGCAGTTAATCATCCCCAAATGGATGATAGCTCCGAGACGCCCCCCAATGTCCCATCCTTTGAGTGGCCGGTCGGCTGAGGTATAATCATCTGGAAGGTATGGACACATTGGCTGACTCAGGTAAATTCAATATCGAACTGTGTATTATTTACCGCCCAGGGCTGGAAATAAGGTTCAAAATGTTGGTTATCTGAATGAATATTTTGGTTGTCTGCCACAATTTTAAGTTGTCTGCCTAAAAATAATTTTGATAATGACCACAATTATTAACTATGTTTGACAGTAAAAAAAATGATGGTCAAAATTTGGTTCAGCATAAGCTAGACTAGTCTAGTAGTAGTTACGGCTCACAGTCAGTGACTGTCCCTGTCACTGTTGGATGAAAATCTGTGGTTGTCCGGGGGAATAATCAGCAGTGCAATATGGGTTGTCCGTCTTGTGATTTAGTTGTCCCGGACAAACGGAACGCTCTTATTTCCAGCCCTGCCGCCCCCTCCTTCAGCAGAAATCGGGCTCACATTTGCTGGGTTTCTAACGGATTTTAGTGACCTGCTCGAGATCAAGGCCACCACCAACAAAAAGCTGTTCCAACACGGAAATTTCCTTCCATGTTGGATGATGCAAATCAGTATGTGGTTGGCCCAACACATGTAAATGGTCACACATTAGACTTAGTTATTTCTCGTTCATCTGATGATTAGGTTCAGGACATGGAAGTGTCCACTCTAATGACTGATCATAACTGGGTTCATTTTGGCATCAGTGTATTAAAACCATCTTGGCCGACTAAGGAGCTATCATACAGAAAACTTAAAAACATCTGCACAAATAAGATGATACATCAGGATATTATATCATCACCGCTAGTCTTGCATCCTGCTGACAATGCTGATGATCTCACAGAACAGTACAGCTAAACCCTTTCTATTATCCTTGATAAACATGCTCCCATTCTTACAAAAACTGTTAGAGTATGACCAACTGTACCTTGGTGATGAGATTGGAGAGGCGAAGCGTGAAAGAAGACGCAGAGAGAGAGAATGGCGAAACACAAAGCTTCCATCTCATCACACCAAGTTCAAAGACCAGAGAAGAACAGTGTCACAGATGCTAATCACAGCAAAATCCAGGCATTTCTGTGACAAAACTGAAGAGTGTGCGGTCGTGATAGCAAGCTAATGTTTAGGACCATGTATGGTCTGCTTGGTCGTGGGAATATCTAACATATGCCTAAAATGGACTCCATCAAAAAAGTGGTCAATAGATTCAGTGAATGTTTTGACAGTAAAGTTTGAACCATTCGTGATGGACTTGATCGACTCGCTGCAACCAGTGGTTATGTGGTTGAGAATTTACAAACAGCACCACTTAAATACCACTTAGATTTGGTGTCCCCTAGGGTTCCGTGCTAGGACCCTTTCTCTTCACCCAGTATACTGTACCCGTCGGTGCGATATGCTGATGTCATGGCGTCAACAAACAATTATATGCCGATGATACACAATTTTATGTGTTGTTCAGCATTACAAATGAGGAAGACCGTGAAATTGCCTTGGCTAAAATCAAAGCCTGTATCGCGAAAATACGAGCATGGATGCTCGCACATAGACTTGAACTCAATGATGACAAAACTGAATTTGTTGTTTTTGCTCCACCTCGCATCACCAAGGTAAACATTGGTGGCGATAGAATCGGCGACTGAAATATAGAGCGAAATCCATGTGCTAGGAATATTGTGGTTTATTTTGATACCAGTAAGAACATGAATCAACAAATAACAAAGTTATGTAAAATCTGTAACTATTGGCTTTTCTGCATTCGCCGAAAAAGGCGCTGTTTATCAGTGACAGCTAAGCAACAACTGGTTCAAGCACTCGTACTATCTCGTCTTGACTATTGCAACTCGCTCCTCACTGGACTACCGTCATCCCAGGTTGCAAGGCTCCAGCGGGAAGAGAATGCCGGTGTCCCTCGCTATGATCACATCTCGCCTGTGCTCATGCAATTGGGTTGTCACGCGATAACTTGTCCGCCAGGTGGCGTGGCACTGCAACCACGTTCAATTTAGAATGGAGAAGCATTGGCCAACATGTGTCTACCAGCTTATTTACTTTGTTTTGCTTGAGTGGTTCGCTCATTGCCCCTTTAATATTCAACAATACCCACGGAATGATGTGTGCCACTGTGTAAATCATTTATTTCCTTGGTCTGTATTGTATTCCATACATTTAGATTTCGAAGGGGCCGTGTTAATAGTTAACTAGAGTGAATGTAGGCCCCTACACATGTACATGTTAAAATGAACTTTTATGTTTTTGAACGCCCTTATCCCAGCAAATAGAAAACACTGAATTAATGCTGGATAAGTTGTCCCAGCAAATAGAAAACACTGAACTAATGCTGGATAAATGTTGCTATAGCGTCTACGACGCTGACCCAACATTGAACCGTCATTGTGTCAATGTCTCGTGTTAGCTGGGGTGGTAGATCTGTCCCAGTGAGCGCAAAACATTTGTATAACATTTGCACAATGCTGGTCCAACGTCGAAGATGTTGGGCCGGCGTCTTGCAACTGTTATACAAATATGTTTTGTTTACTTGGATGTGACCAGTGTCAACTCCTACAAATATGTTGTGTTTACTTGGATGTGACCAGTGCCAACTCCTGTTTAATGTTGGGCCAGCGTCGCAGCCCGTGGACCAACGCTAACTGAACACTGCATGGGGTAATACTGGAGCTGGACAGGAGGTGTCTTATCTATTAAACACTATATGGATCAGGTTCCCGACACCCAGTCAGCATGGTCAGTATGTATCCAACACGAAGGCAGCGGGCATACTCTATAGAGCATATATACAGGCCTACTACCATGACTACCGCAATTTAATAGCATCAAGAAACACCTCTTAGCCTTACAATCAACTCTCGCTTGTGTCCTGCGACGTCCGCATTTCGCTTCCAGATATCTTGTTTAAGTTGAACAAGTGTCCACTTCTCATAGTTTATCACTAAATAATTGCGTAAATGAATGGTAAAAACGCTGGAAATAGTATGTGTCTCCATGGGATCGCTATCACTAAGAACTTGTAGCGCCATCTGGTGACTGAGTGTTGGGACCACCCCATCACACTGGCTACCTGTGAGTCAACGTATTGAATACAAGTTACTAATACTGGCATTCACGGCTTGCCAGGGGAAAGCTCCTTGCTATATTTGCAACATGATCCAGGAGCACTTGCAACAGCGTGCAACACAATCTTCAACTTCAGTGATACTGACTCAACCTTATTCAAACACAAAGACTTTTGGCGATCGTGCATTCTCAATTGTCACCCCTCAACTGTGGAATGAACTGCCCACCGCAATGAGGGAGCCCTCGATCTTAGATCATTTTAAGCGAAAGTTGAAAACGGCATTCAGCCGTTACTTGTGAAGTATTATGCAACCGATATTAAAGCGCCTATGAATCTATATGAGAATCGGCGCTATATATATTTGATGATTATGATGAATCTCGGTCAGTGGCTTGACCTACCCATTGAGCCTGTGGCGAACTCACTCTGGGTTGGGGCCTGTCACCGTGCGAGGTAGCTAAACCATTACTGTTGAACAAAATTTGTGGTTTCTTGGAGGGTTATGTCCTGAAAATTTTTTAACTAAATTAAATTTTAAATGATTCTTCACTCGTTAAGTTTGGGTAGGATTTACTTGAGAGAGTTACTGTTGAAATTCAGTACAAAATAGTTCACTGCAGTATATAATGTCTTCCATGGATAATCACAGACCTCACTTATATATAGACTGAATGATAAAGTGTCAACCTTTAAACTAAGGGATGTCATTCTAGTTTATAACCGGTTAACTGCAAAATTATTCAATTTGAATTTTCACCCACTCGAAGTGGTGTCTAGCTGACACGATCCACAACTTCAAGGGAGTGAAAATTATTCAGATTTGACAAAATGGAGGTCAACTGTTTTCAAATCTTGCTGATTTAATGTCACATTTTATCTTCAACATGTTTAAATGTGGTACATCATGTGGTAATAAAAAAATGAAAAACTGAATATATTCGGGACCGGCGGTCAAAGGGTTAATATTCATTTTCCCTTCAGATTGGAGCAGGATGGCCAGAATGGCAAAGTGGAAACGAAACCGGATATCAGTACAACATCTGTCGGTCAGTTTAATTAAACCAGAAAATGTTTCTACAACTTGCAAATCTACTCAGTTTGTGTTGACATGGTTACCATTTTTTATACCATTAACTGGCAATCAAAATGTCAGAATGACGCATCTTTTGGTCAAAATAAAACTTTTGTATTACCAATCTAGAATATTTAATGTAATATCACAGATATATGTAGCTACATAAAAGTAATTACATTTGGTGTCCTTGGATATGAAAGGGTGTATCTGCCACTTTACAACATGGCAGATACACCCTTTTATAAACAAGGGGAAGATTTTTTTTACCTTACGTTATACATACTGTATGTTTGACTGTGTTTCAAAATCAATATATTTTGTGTTTCTTCCAGTTAATGATTTACCAATGGTTGTTCATTTAAATGACCCACAGGAAAATTCTTCTGCAACATTTCCTAATTCCACAGATTTCGAAAGTGAAAGGTAATCAAAATATTTGTACATATTTGATGTAATATAAGTTTAACTTATTGTGACTGCTGGGTACCGATATGTCACAAAAATATTTATAAATACAATTATTATATACTGTTCGCAGGGTGGCCCTCGCGTGAGTATTTTTTGTAAACCTTAGCGACAGTCTCCTGTCCAATGTATTTGATTTCAAAAAACGTTGCACAGACAAATCCCGTAAGGGCCTTTCGAGGTTGAAAAAATTCCAGACATCCAAAAAAATTCACCTATATACCCAACTACCCCCTTATTTTTATTTTTTTTGAAATCAATAATCATCAAAGATTTTAGGTTTTTTTTGGTTTTCCAATTTTCTATCCAAAATTGCCCTGGACTCACCCACCCACTTCTAATTTTTTTTTATTTTTGCAATTATTTAAACTTTGCAACATCCTTTATGGGGTGTTAATATGCCTTTCCAGGTTTTTGAACTTTGATCCAGCCTATTTTTTGACACATAGATATCCCTCATGGGGTGTTGATCATTCAGGGCTATTTTTTTACCTACATTTTTCTCGGCTAAAATATATTTATTTATGTCAATTAAGCCCACCGGGTATAAAAGATAATGTGCAGTTTCAGGTATACCATGTACTGTTACCTCTTATTGACTTTAATATGCCTGATATCTGCTAACCGTGACAGATAGCTTTCCCATTCAGATAGAACACAGTGCCAGATAGCTCAACCATTACCATAGAACAAAATGTGCAGTTTCACAACTCAGATCAAAATCAAAATGGCCATATAGACCTTTTATTACCATTTATATGCCTGATATCTGAACACCGTGCTAGATATCGAGACCACCATAAACATCCCAGTGCTTTAAGGGTTAAAGGCACCAAAAGCCATTTATAAGCTTTTTTGTTGATTTAATTTTTTTGCTTATCAGGTCTCGATGATCAGGAAAACCGGGACAATAGATAACACTAAATAACATAATCTGTGAATCCTCAAGTCATCTATTTCCTGCAGTATGGGGTACTCTCGAAAAATGTTCAACAATACACAACTATGTTATTTAACACCCACTAGGTGTAATTTCAAGCCAAAATCGTAGTAAAATTGAGAACAAATTGATCTTAATTATAAGTAGTCATACTTTGAGAGCTCAGAAATAAATAATACCGGAATGCCTTGGGGACAAAGTTTTATTCCGGTTTTGACAGGTTCTGGTTTGGACAGGGTTTTTGCTTTTGGACAGAAACAAACAATGATAACTTGTACAATTGACAAGAGTTTTATAATTCAGGGTGCGTCGTCGGGAAGTCTACACATGATAGGTGGATGTATGCATATAAATTCATATAATAAAAGACACGATTTTTTAAGTATGTTTGATTATAATAAAATAATTGGCATATAATAATCATACTGATCTATCTGCCTGTATTGCGGTTTTTATAAGAATTGCCTCTTTAGCACCTGACTTGAAATAACAGTACATTTTTGTAATTGTGTGTCACATATTGCACACACAGAGCACATTTATCAGTTGATAAACATGAGTTTTTAGCGCCCAATCTAAAATAGAATTACATTCTTGTAATCGTCCGTCACACATTTCAGACACAGAAATTATTTGTTAACATCGGCATCAGCCCGTTTAAATATCAAAGCAATAGGAGAAGCTGTGTTTTCGATACGGAGTTAATCATATTGCAGCATTTTTATTTTTTTAACTGTTTTTGGATGACTTTGGGTAACCTTTAAACATTTTCCGGAATGTAAACCCCTGATACTGTATAATTATGTCATTTCTTACAATAAATGCCTTGACTAAGAAGCAAAATTACTAGAGGAATAATCCAGCGAGGAAAGATTAAATTTAATATTTTTATATTTTACCTACCGATAGTTATTTATTTATTGGGTCATTAAGTATCACAACAGAATAATTTTTTCCGTAAACACATCTATGACTTGATACAAAATTTTAATATTTTATTAGTCTATGATTCTGTTACACTATTTTATTAACCAATTTTCTCAATAATCCATTATGCTGTTAAAATACCATACCATTCTCAACGTACAATTTTTAACATTGCCGCCCCCTGTATAACCCTTAGTGCGCCACATGCGATTTTAAAAAAATTCTCAACAGATTCGGGGATGAACATTTTAAATACAATTTATGCATTTGGGAAAAAAATTAAGTCCAGTATTCGGAGTAGACAGGTTCCTGTTTGTACAGGGTTGATTAGTATTGTTTTGAGTGTAGATAATTTGGGACCAAATATTTATTACGGTATAGACAGGATTCCGGTGTGGGTATGTGGTGTGGTATGTACAATTTGCACTGTAGTTCATTTTGTCATAAGTCAGAATTTTAATATCTGTTTGAAAGTCACTACATGAAACAAAAACTTTTGGATGATCTGGTCGAAGGCCAGATCAGCTTTTGTCCTGGTGCTTCGTCCGTCTGTCCGTCCATCGATTCGCTTGTGCACGATTTTAAGGGGAGTCCTCGGGGCCTTCCATGGTATGGAATGTGCATGACATTATGATTCATTACTCTTGGGAGGGAGGGAAATGTCCTGAAAAATTTCAACTCGAATAAATTAAAAATGGCTGACATGCGGCAATTATTGACATCAAAATGTGTAATACACATGTATCTGGAAAACCATGCTAGATGAATGATAAATTGTCAACTTTTAAACGAAGGGATGTAATTCTAGTTTATAACCATTTAACCACGAAATTATTCAATTTGAATTTTCACCCACTTGAAGTGGTGTCTAGCTGACAGGATCCACAACTTCAAGTAAGTGAAAATTATTCAGATTTGATCAAATGGTGGTCAACTGTTTTCAAATCTTGCTGATTTAATGTCACATTTTATCGTTAACATGGGTAAATGTGGTACATAATGTGGTAATAAAAAATGAAAAACTTAATATATTTGGGACCGGCGGTCAAAGGGTTAATATTCATTTTTCCTTCAGATTGGAGCAGGATGTCCAGGATGGCAAAGTGGAAAAGAAACCGGATATCAGTACGATATCTGTCGGTCAGTTTAATTAAACCAGAAAATGTTTCTACAACTTGCAAATCTACTCAGTTTGTGTTGACATGGTTACCATTTTTTATACCATTAACTGGCGATCAAAATGTCAGAATGACACATCTTTTGGTCAAAATAAAACTTTGGTATTACCAATCTAGAATATTTAATGTAATATAACAGATATATGTAGCTACATAAAGGTAATTACATTTTGTGTCCTTGGATATGAAAGGGTGTATCTGCCACTTTACAACTTGGCAGATACAAGATTTTTTTACCTTACGTTATACATACTGTATGTTTGACAGTGTTTTAAAATCAATATATATTTTGTGTTTTTTCCAGTTGATGATTTACCAATGGTTGTTCATTTAAACGACCCACAGGAAAATTCTTCTGCAACATTTCCAAATTCTACAGATTTCGAAAGTGAAAGGTAATCTCAATATTTGACATATTTGATGTATTATAAGTTTAACATATTGTGACTGCTGGGTACCGATATGTCACAAAAATATTTACAAATACAATTATTATATACTGAACGCAGGGTAGCCCTCGCATGAGCGATTCTTTGTAAACCTTAGCGAGAGTCTCCCATCCAATGTATTTGATTTCAATAAACGTTATTCTTCTTTGTTGTAAAGTAAGATTATGGTGTCACCCCGGATAACCGCCAGCAGTCCGAGCTTCTGTCATATTGCACACACAAATCCTGTAGGGGCCTTGCAAAGTTAAGAAAATTCCAGACATCCCAAAAAAATTTACCTATATACCCAACTACCCCCTTATCCAAATTTTATTTTTGAAATCAATTATCATCATAGATTTTAATTTTCTTTTGGTTTTTCAATTTTCTATCCAAAATGGCCCTGGACTCACCCACCCACATCCAATTTTTTTTTTGATTTTTGGAATTTTTTAAACTTTGCAGCATCCCTTAAATGGGGTGTTATTATGCCTTTTCGGGTTTATGACCTTTGACCTAGCCTACTTTTTGACACACATGGGGTGTTCATCATTTGGGGTTATTTTTTTACCTACATTTTTCTCGGCTAAAATATATTTATTTATGTTAATTAAGCCCACCGGGTATAAAAGAAAATGTGCAGTTTCAGGTATATCATGTACTATTAGCTCTTATTGACTTTAATGTGCCTGATATCTGCTAACCGTGACAGATAGCTTTCCCATTCAGATAGAACACAGTGCCAGATAGCTCAACCATTACCATAGAACAAAATGTGCAGTTTCACAACTCAGATCAAAATCAAAATGGCCATATGGGCCTTTCATTAACATTTATATGCCTGATATCTGAACACGATGCTAGATATCGAGACCACCATAAACATCCCAGCGCTTTAAGGGTTAAAGGCACCAAAAGCCATTTAAAAGCTTTTTTGTTGATTGAATTTTTTTGCTTATCAGGTCTCGATGATCAGGAAAACCGGGAAAATAGATAACACTAAATAACATAATCTGTGAATCCTCAAGTCATCTATTTCCTGCAGTATAGGGTACTCTCGAAAAATGTTCAACAATACACAACTATGTTATTTAACGCACACTAGGTGTGATTTCAAGCCAAAACCGTAGTAAAATTGAGAACAAATAGATCTTAATTATAAGTAGTCATACTTTAAGAGCTTAGAAATAAATAATACCGGAATGCCTTAGGGACGAAGTTTTATTCGGTTTTGACAGGTTCTGGTTTAGACAGAGTTTTTGCTTTTGGAGAGGAACAAACAATGATAACTTGTACAATTGACATGAGTTTTATAATTCAAGGTGCGTCGTCAAGAAGTCTACATATGATAGGTGGATGTATGCATATAAATTCATATAATAAAAGACACGATTTTTTAAGTATGTTTGATTATATTAAAATAATTGGCATATAATAATCATACTGATCTATCTGCCTGTATTGCGGTTTTTATAAGAATTGCCTCTTTAGCACCTAACTTAAAATAACAGTACATTTATGTAATTGTGTGTCACATATTGCACACACAGAGCACATTTATCAGTTGATAAACATGAGTTTTTAGCGCCCAATCTAAAATAGAATTACATTCTTGTAATTGTCCGTCACACATTTCAGACACGGAAATTATTTGTCAACATCGGCATCAGCCCGTTTAAATATCAAAGCAATAGGAGAAGCTGTGTTTTCGATACGGAGTCAATCATATTGCAGCATTTTTATTTTTTTAACTGTTTTTGGATGACTTTGGGTAACTTTTAAAAAATTTCTGGAATGTAAACCCCCCGATACTGTATAATTATGTCATTTAATACAATTAATGCCTTGACTAAGAAGCACCAATACTATAGGAATAATCCAGCGACGAAAGATTATATTTAATATTTTTATATTTTACCCACCGATAGTTATTTATTTATTGGGTCATTAAGTATCACAACAGAATAATTTTTTCCAAAAACACAGTTATGACTTGATAGAAAATTTTAATATTTTATTAGTCAATGATTCCTTTACAGTATTTTATTAGCCAATTTTTAGCCCGCCTTTTAATTTTAATTAAAAAAGGTGGGCTATTGCAATTGAAGTTCGGCGTCGTCGGCGTCGGCGTTAACATTTACTTGTGGGCGCGATAACTTGAAAAGTTTTTCATGGTCACTTCCCAAATTTGTTTTGCATGTTACTAATGACCACTTCTCGGACAAGTTCTATAATGGCTGAAAAAAAATTCAAAATGGCCGACTTATTGCGATTTTTCACCTTTTACGTCAATAATTTGACCTTGTGGGCGCGATAACTTGAAAAGTTTTTCACGTATCCTTTTCAAATTTGTTATGCGTGTTACTAATGACCAGTTCTCGGACAAGTTCAATAATGGCTGAAAAAAAAAAAAATGGCCGATTTATGGCGATTTTTCACATTTTACGTCAATAATTTGGCCTTGTGGGCGCGATAACTTGAAAAGTTTTTCACATATCCTTTTCAAATTTGTTATGCATGTTACTAATGACCAGTTCTCGGACAAGTTCAATAATGGCCGAAAAAAAAATGGCCGATTTATTGCGATTTTTCACATTTTACGTCAATAATTTGACCTTGTGGGCGCGATAAGTTGAAAAGTCTTTCACATATCCTCTTCAAATTGGTTATGCATGTTACTAATAAGTAGTTCTTGGACAAGTTCAATAATGACTGAAAAAAAAAAAAAAAATGGCCGATTTATTGCGATTTTTCTCATTTTACGTCAATAATTTGACCCTGTGGGCGCGATAACTTGAAAAGTTTTTCACATATTCTCTTCAAATTTGTTATGTATGTTACTTATAAGTAGTTCTTGGACAAGTTCAATAATGGCTGAAAAAAAAAAAATGGCCGATTTATTGTGATTTTTCTCATTTTACGTCAATAATTTGACCTTGTGGGCGCGATAACTTGAAAAGTTTTTCACATATCCTCTTCAAATTTGTTATGCATGTTACTAATAAGTAGTTCTTGGACAAGTTCAATAATGGCTGAAAAAAAATTCAAAATGGCCGATTTATTTCGATTTTTCTCATTTTACTTCAATATTTTGACCTTGTAGTCTATGCAAGTATTATATAGTATATCATATTATACATGTATCTATCTTATTTAACATACCATTAATATCTTGGGTTGTTATTTACGTGATGACATTCGTCTTTACTTTCTTTATCATAATTCGGCGGCGGGCTATTATCGAGTGTGCTCTTGTTTTATTAATCCATTATGTTGTTAAAATACCATACCATTTTCACCGTACAATTTTTAACATTGCCGCCCCCTGTATAACCCTTAGTGTACCACATGTGATTTAAAAAAAAAATTCTCAACCGATTCCGAGATGAGCATTTTAAATACAATTTATGCATTTGGGAAAAAATGAAGTCCAGTATTCGGAGTAGACAGGCTCCTGTTTGGAGAGGGTTAATTAGTATTGTTTTGAGTGTAGATAGTTTGGGACCAAATATTTATTACGGTATAGACAGGATTCCGGTTTGTACAGGGTCTGATATGTACAAATTGCACTGTAGTTCATTTTGTCATAAGTCAGAGTTTTAATATTTGTTTGTAAGTCACTGCATGAAACAACAACTTTTGGATGATCTGGTTGAAGGCCAGATCAGCTTTTGTTTCATCCAGGATTCAGAAGGGGCATGGCGCCATCAATCACTAGGGGCACCTTATCATGCACGCCGGGCACCCAATTAGGCGTTTTCAACACCCACCCTCCCCAATTAAGGCTAGACACAGAATCAGTCAAGTATGTAAGCATCGCCAGTTATTACCACTATGTACACAGGCCGTTATCAGGTATTGCGTCATAGGTGTGAGCGTGTGACATCAGTGACTGGGGTATTTTTCACTGTCACAATGGGCTGGGTGGGTTGAATATGACGTAACAACAGTTCAATGAGGCAGTTCACTGTCTTAATATTGGAAGGGCAGCATGGCGCACATGAAGAGCAACATGGCACTCAAGAAGGGCAACATGGCGCTCATGAAGGGCAACATGGTGCTGCGCCATGTTAGAAGGAGCTAGATGACACAATGTGTCCTGGTGCTTCGTCCGTCCATTTGTTCGCTTGTGCACAATTTTAAGGCGAGTCCTCGGGGCCTTCCATGGTATGGAATGTGCATAACATGCTCATTCAGTACCCTTGGGAGGGAGGGTAATGTCCTGAAAAATTTCAACTCATATAAAAAAAATTAAATGGTCGACATGCGGCAATTTTTGACATCAAAATGTGTAATATCTGGAAAACCATGCTAGATGAATGATAAAGTGTCAACCTCTAAACTAAGGGATGTAATTTTAGTTTATAACCCTTTAACCGCAAAAATATTCAATTTGAATTTTCACCCACTTGAAGTTGTGTCTAGCTGACAAGATCCACAACGTCAAGTGAGTGAAAATTATTCAGATTTGATAAAATGGAGGTCAACTGTTTTCAAATTTTGCTGATTTAATGTCACATTTTATCGTTAACATGTTTAAATGTGGTACATAATGTGGTAATAAAAAATGAAAAACTGAATATATTTGGGACAGGCGGTCAAAGGGTTAATATTCATTTTTCCTTCAGATTGGAGCAGGATGTCCAGGATGGCAAAGTGGAAAGGAAACCGGATATCAGTACAATATCTGTCGGTCAGTTTAATTAAACCAGAAAATGTTTCTACAACTTGCAAATCTACTCAGTTTGTGTTGACATGGTTACCATTTTTTATACCATTAACTGGCGATCAAAATGTCAGAATGACACATCTTTTAGTCAAAATAAAACTTTTGTATTACCAATCTAGAATATTTAATGCAATGAAAGATATATGTAGCTACATAAAGGTAACTACATTTTGTGTCCTTGGATATGAAAGGGTGTATCTGCCACTTTACAACATGGCAGATACACCCTTTCATAACCATGGGGAAGATTTTTCACCTTACGTATACATACTGTATGTTTGACTGTGTTTCAAAATCATTATATTTTGTGTTTCTTCCAGTTAATGATTTACCAATGGTTGTTCATTTAAACGACCCACAGCAAAATTCTTCTGCAACATGTCCAAATTCCACAGATTACGAGAGTGAAAGGTAATCTCAATATTTGACATATTTGATGTAATATAAGTTTAACGTATTGTGACTGCTTGGTACCGATATGTCACAAAAATATTTACAAATACAATTATTATATACTGATCTCAGGGTGGCCCTCGCGTGAGCAGTTTTTATAAACCTTAGCGAGAGTCTCCCGTCCAATGTATTTGATTTCAATAAACGTTCTTCTTCTTTTTTGTTGTAAAGTAAGATTATGGTGTCGCCCCGGATAACCGTCCAGCCGTCTGACCGTCTGTCATATTGCACACACAAATCCCGTAAAGGCCTTGCAAAGTTAAAAAAATTCCAGACATCCAAAAAAATTCACCTATACCCAACTACCCCCTTATCCAATTTTTTTTTTTGAAACCAATAATTATCAAAAAAATTTAAAATTTTTTTGGTTTTCCAATTTTTTATCCAAAATGGCCCTGGACCCACCCATCCACTTCCAATTTTTTTTTTGATTTTTGGAATTTTTTTAAACTTTGCAACATCCCTTTTGGGGTGTTAATATGCCTTTTCGGGTTTATGACCTTTGACCTAGCCTACTTTTTGACACCCATATATCCCTCATGGGGTGTTGATCATTTGGGATTTTTTTTTTACCTACATTTTTCTCGGCTAAAATATATTTATTTATGTTAATTAGGCCCACCGAGTATAAAAGAAAATGTGCAGTTTCAGGTATACCATGTGCTATTAGCTCTTATTGACTTTAATATGCCTGATATCTGCTAACCGTGACAGATAGCTTTCCCATTCCTATAGAACACAGTGCCAGATAGCTCAACCATTACCATAGAACAAAATGTGCAGTTTCACAACTCAGATCAAAATCAAATTAGCCCTATGGGCCTTTTATTACCATTTATATGCCTGATATCTGAAAACCGTGCTAGATATCGAGACCACCATAAACATCCCAGCGCTTTAAGGGTTAAAGGCACCAAAAGCCATTTATAAGCTTTTTTGTTGATGCATGAAACAACAACTTTTGGATGATCTGGTCGAAGGCCAGATCAGCTTTTGTCCTGGTGCTTCATCCATCTGTCCGTCCATCTGTTCGCTTGTGCACAATTTTATGGCGAGTCCTCGGGGCCTTCCATGGTATGGAATGTGCATAACATGCTCATTCAGTACCCTTGGGAGGGAGGGTAATGTCCTGACAAATTTCAACTCATATAAAAAAAATTAAATGGTCGACATGCGGCAATTTTTGACATCAAAATGTGTAATATCTAAAAAACCATGCTAGATGAATGATAAATTGTCAACTTCTAAACTAAGGGATGTAATTCTAGTTTATAACCCTTTAACCGCAAAATTATTCAATTTGAATTTTCACCCACTTGAAGTTGTGTCTAGCTGACAAGATCCACAACTTCAAGTGAGTGAAAATTATTCAGATTTGACCAAATTGAGGTCAACTGTTTTCAAATCTTGCCGATATAATGTCACATTTTATCTTTAACATGTTTAAATGTGGTACATAATGTGGTAATAAAAAATGCAAAACTGAACATATTTGGGACCGGCGGTCAAAGGGTTAATATTCATTTTTCCTTCAGATTGGAGCAGGATGGCCAGGATGGCAAAGTGGAAAGGAAACCGGATATCAGTACAATATCTGTCGGTCAGTTTAATTAAACCAGAAAATGTTTCTACAACTTGCAAATCTACTAAGTTTGTGTTGACATGGTTACCATTTTTTTATGCCATTAACTGGCAATCAAAATGTCAGAATGACACATCTTTTGGTCAAAATAAAACTTTTTTATTACCAATCTAGAATATTTAATGTAATATCACAGATATATGTAGCTACATAAAGGTAATTACATTTTGTGTCCTTGGATATGAAAGGGTGTATCTGCCACTTTACAACATGGCAGATACACCTTTTCATAACCATGGGGAAGATTTTTTTACCTTACGTTATAGATACTGTATGTTTGACTGTGTTTCAAAATCAATATATTTTGTGTTTCTTCCAGTTAATGATTTACCAATGGTTGTTCATTTAAACGACCCACAGCAAAATTCTTCTGCAACATGTCGAAATTCCACAGATTTCGAAAGTGAAAGGTAATCAAAATATTTGTACATATTTGATGTAATATAAGTTTAACGTATTGTGACTGCTGGGTACCGATATGTCACAAAAATATTTACAAATACAATTATTATATACTGATCTCAGGGTGGCCCTCGCGTGAGCAGTTTTTATAAACCTTAGCGAGAGTCTCCCGTCCAATGTATTTGATTTCAATAAACGTTCTTCTTCTTTTTTGTTGTAAAGTAAGATTATGGTGTCGCCCCGGATAACCGTCCAGCCATCCGACTGTCTGTCATATTGCACACACAAATCCCTTAGAGTCCTTGCAAAGGTAAAAAAATTCCAGACATCCAAAAAACTTCACCTACACCCACCCACTCCCTTATCCAATTTTTTTTTAAACCAATAATCATCAAAGATTTTACTTTTTTTTTTGTTTTCCAATTTTCTATCCGAAATGGCCCTGGACCCACCCACCCACTGCCAATTTTTTTTTGGATTTTTGGAATTTTTTAAACTTTGCAACATCCCTTATGGGGTGTTAATATGCCTTTTTAGGTTTATGACCTTTGACCTAGCTTACTTTTTAACACACATATCCCTCATTGGGTGTTGATCATTTGGGGTTATTTTTTTACCTACATTTTTCTCGGCTAAAATATATTTATTCATGTTAATTAGGCACACCGGGTATAAAGGAAAATGTGCAGTTTCAGGTATACCATGTACTATTAGCTCTTATTGACTTTAATATGCCTGATCTCTTCTAACCGTGACAGATAGCTTTCCCATTCATATAGAACACAGTGCCAGATAGCTCAACCATTACCACAGAACAAAATGTGCAGTTTCACAACTCAGATCAAAATCAAAATGGCCATTATTGACATTTATATGCCTGATATCTGCAAACCGTGCTAGATATCGAGAACATCATAATAAAAAACAAAATGTGTGGTTTCAAGGTGGGATAGCCTCTTAAAATGTGATCACACTTAAAATACAATTTGCGACCATTATTGGCTTTAATATTTGTATTATCTAGAAAACCCTGATAGATAGCTAGACCATCATTATAAAAAAAATGTGCGGTTTCAGGTAGGAATATGGCCTGAAAAATGTCTACTCGATCAAATTCAAAATGGCCGACTTGCAGCAATCATTGACTTTAAAAACTAATATACATATAGCCAACTGTGTTAGATAGCTGGATCATTACAGTAGAGCAAAAAATGCAGGGAAGGATGAAAAGCTGCTAAATTTCTATCATGCGAGATGAAACCTGTAAATTTTTGTATGCGGGCGAGTTAGGGGTATTATGAAAATGAAAAATATTTTCGATATTAGCTTGCTGTCATTTCATTTAAAATAACCCCATTCTGAACACTAAAATTTAAAACTTTTTTGGACCCCCTGATTCAAACATTCCTGTCAGAAACACAGTCGTTTCTGAGCTGTTTTTATCTTTTTCATTTGTCTTCTAAAAATGGAAAAATTAAAATTTTCAATCACTTAAGGTATTAGATAAGCTACCTCAAGTTATTAAAAAAAAAAAATTATAATTGAGAGCTACCGTAGGTTAAATATTTCAACATGGTCAATGAGTTTTTAAAGCCCAATCTAAAATAAAATTACATTCTTGTAATAGCCGTCACACATTTCAGACACAGAAATTATTTGTTAAAATCGTCATCAGCCCATTTAAATATCAAAGCAATAGGAGAAGCTGTGTTTTTGTTACGAGTTGATCATATTGCAGCAGTTTTATTTTTTTTAAATGTTTTTGGATGACTGTGGGTAACTTTTTAAATTTTTCTGGACTGTATGACGCTGGATTAAACCTCCTGATACTGTATAATTATGGCATTTAATACAATTAATGCCTTGACTAAGAAGCAAAAATAATATAGGAATAATCCAGAGATGAAAGATTAAATTTAATATTTTTATATTTTACCTACCGATAGTTATTTATTTATTGGGTCATTAAGTATCACAACAGAATAAAATTTTCCAAAAACAGTTATGACTTGATACAAAATTTTAATATTTTATTAGTCACTGATTCTGTTACAATATTTTATTAACCAATTTTTTTATTGATCTATTATGTTGTTAAAATACTATACCATTCTCAACATAAAATTTCTAACATTGCTGCCCCCTATATAACCCTTAGTGCACCACATGCGATTTTTAAAAAATTCTCAACCGATTCCGGTGTGAACAGGTTAAATACAATTAATGCATTTGGGAATAATAATGAGTCCGGTATTTGGAGTAGACAGGTTCCTGTTTGGAGAGGGTTAATTAGTATTTTTTTGAGTGTAGATAATTTGGGACCAAATATTTATTACGGTATAGACAGGATTCCGGTTTGTACAGGGTCTGGTATGTACAATTTGCACTGTAGTTCATTTTATCATAAGTCAGAATTTTAATATTTGTTTGAAAGTCACTGCATGAAACAACAACTTTTGGATGATCTGGTCGAAGGCCAGATCAGCTTTTGTCCTGGTGCTTTGTCCGTCTGTCCGTCCATCTGTTCGCTTGTACACAATTTAAGAAAACTGCTATCCTAGAGTCTTGAGTAGATTTTGTTCAAACTGGCATGCACCTACCGAGTCAGTAAGGTACACTGCCCAGTGTTGATTGGATGTTGGGCTTTTGCCGGCAACGGGGGTCCAGTATGAACTGACATTAGGTTAGTATTTTGCTGACTGATAGACAGGGGTTACAACCAGTGTCTTAGCTAATGCCCGTCATTGAGACGGGTCGTGTTGGCTTTGACGGGACGGGCACTCATTGAAATTACATTAAAATAATGGGCAGATGTTCTCCCCCTTAAAAAAAAAACACTTAAAATATCTGAAGTTCCAATAGCACTATTAGCAATGTTTTGAACCGCCAACCGTGGGTTTAAATTGAAGGAGACGGTCTCTGTCAACTTTTTCTCTGTCGCAGACATTTAATTTGAGCGATAATGAAAGCAGTAAAAAGTGTAATAAAATTGTTAGGCTACTGACAACGTTATATTTGAAAGCGTACTTAAGAGAACCCACATTTACTTATTACTGCTCTGATGTTTTTTTTTGCGTTGTCTTCATCCCTTTTCAGGATATCAACAGCCCGATTGTATAAGTATTGTATCACCTAATACTTGCTGTAGCGGGTGATGGGAGTCCTCCGCCAGGTATTACAGGCTGACGCCTATTTCCGCCGCCAACGGGCCTATTTCTTGAAAACTGTTGTCTTTGTGGTTTCATCTGCTTTCTTGTGCTCGAGAATGTCCAGTATTGGTAAGGTGTTACCAGCCTTACTCCACTGTGAGCAGTGGCGGATCCAGGATTTGAAGGGAGGGGGGTGGCCCCCGTGGTTGTGATAAACTTCAGCAAATTTAGGGGGCCTTTTGAGGTATTTGGCGAAAAATATGGGGGGGGGGCACGCATCCCCTGCTCCCCCCCCTCCCTTGGATCCGCCACTGGTGAATAACAAGTTATTATATGGTCATTATCCCAAATTAAATGAAAATGCTGTGTGGGAGGTATACTAGCTATAGATCTGGTAATCTCTGCGTGTTTCAATTTTCGAGAATTTTTTCACAAAGTTTAAAATTAGTGAATCTTCTTTACTAGCGCTATATTATAATAATAATTTTCGTGAGATTCTTCAATTTGTGAATTTGTCCTTCTCGCGAAATTCGCGAAAATTAAAACCCTTGTGAATATTACCAGATCTACAGTATATTGTGGATGGGAAATAAAGACGAAGCCTAAAAACTGCTATTCTACTCTAGTATGGGTAAATCCGCCATAGATTGAAACATCTTTAAATTTAGGGTCATCGCTCAGGTGTCTCCGTACGTAGTAAAGAGACACCCGAGCGACGACCCCAATGCTGCTGCTATTCTACTATAGTATGGGCATATCCGCAGAGTATGAAACATCTTCAAATTTATGTTGATCGCCATAAAAAAAACAAGTCAAACAATTTGTTTATTTGTTCAGTCTGATATTAAAAACATGATGACAAATATTTTCTCTTTGCAGTTCTGGGGATGATGACTTGATGACTGCGAAACCCATGTGCTCATATTATGTAGAAAAGTCACCCACGAGAAACTCAATTAGAAAGCAGCTAGAAACGGTAGAAACAGACACTATGTCAAATTCCAACTCATTCATGCATTCTGGAAACTTGATTGAAAAACAATCAGTGACTGAAGAAATGAACACTAAGGATGACGCTTGGACACTGGTTGGCCTGGAACCTATGAACTCCCATGATGTAAAAGAGTCACCTCCGGTAGATTTGTGCAACGAGATGCAAAGAAAAAACTCCTCACCAACAGAAAAAACGCACACCAAGTCAGCTTCTAAAACATTCATGAATTCTGGAAACTATTTTGTACAATATAATAGAGTACAGAGAGGTGAACGAGATTACATGTGTGACAGATGTGGTAAAGCATTTAAAGCTAAAATATCACTGAATCGGCATCGATTGATCCATACAGAAGTAAAACCTTATGCCTGTGATGTTTGTGATAAAACATTTAATCAGAAGAATAATCTGAAGACTCATCAACTCGTCCACACCAGAGAAAAATCTCACTTATGTGAAACATGTGGTGTGTCGTACGGATATAAATCAATGCTGAAAAAGCATTTACTCAGCCATCATACATAATAGCCTGCTTGAACTGTTTAACAGTATAAGATGTAGAGTTTTAATACAGTTCAAATGTGAATGCTGCCAGTATTTCAGACTTAGATACACAAGTAGGCCCCTTAGATATGAAAGGGTGTATCTGCCACTTTACAAAGTGGCAGATACACCCTTTCATATCTAAGGGGACGAACTTAGGCCAATGTACAATTGTTGTAGATGGGATATATAACGTACATAGACCACACACATAGATTATTAGTCTATCACAGTAAAATTATGCTTCCATGAAATTGATGAAAAATGTGTTTATTATTGTATATTTTTTATATCACTACTGACATATTAAACACTTATTATAAGTACTTTAAAAAATGTTATTTGTGTCACTAGGGTAGCTCATTAGGGAGTTGTTGCCTCTATTGCATGCTGTAGGTCTAGGACATGTTACGGAATCACTAATCTACAACCATTCAAGAGACTATGTGCTGTGAATACAACGCTGAACTAATTTTGTATAAATCATGGAGACTTAAGGGTCTTAATCAATTCAAAAATCATCATAAATGTCTTAGTTAGCTCTTTCTGATTCATTTGAATACTTAAGTTACAGGTTTAAGATATTAAAAATATTTTTACTCTTACAGTGCGGGGATTGACTTTAGTTGTCAGAATCTGATGTATACAGATGTGAGATTCTGATGACTAAAATCGGTTCCGCGCTGTAAGAGTTTATCTTGTAGCTCATTGTAAGTGGCCTCACCTGGTTCCTCCACTCAATAGTGGAGCTATCACAGCTTTCACATCAATGATAACTGATATGCCATGGTAGAGCGTTAAACTGCTGGCAATAGTGTATGTCACGAATATGTTAGCAATGTGAGTACCTTTATCATTTTTATGTAATAAAAGGACTAGCCAGCCATTCAGTTTTGTTCCTCGTTGTCAATAATTGTGAAGTCGCTTGTCACATTAATATTTCGGTAATTTTATTTTGTATTGATAAAATAGTATTAGTTTGAAGTATTTTAAAATTAAAAGTTATAATTTAATGATTGCTGAGGCACCTGGTAAATTTAAAAGTTTTAATTCAATGATTGCTAAGGCACCTGGTAAATTTAAAGTTATAATTCAATGATTGCTGAGGCACCTGGTGAATTTAAAAGTTAGAATTCAATGATTGCTGCGGACCTGGTAAATTTAAAATTTAGAATTCAATGATTGCCGAAGACCTGGTGAATTTAAAAGTTAGAATTCAATGATTGCTGCGGACCTGGTGAATTTAAAACTTATAATTCAATGATTGCCGAGGACCTAGTGAATTTAAAAGTTAGAATTCAATGATTGCTGAGGCACCTGGTAAATTTGAAAGTTAGAATTCAATGATTGCTACGGACCTGGTGAATTTAAAAGTTAGCATTCAATGATTGCTGCGGACCTGGTGAATTTAAAACTTATAATTCAATGATTGCCGAGGACCTAGTGAATTTAAAAGTTAGAATTCAATGATTGCTGCGGACCTGGTAAATTTAAAATTTAGAATTCAATGATTAATGCGGACCTGGTAAATTTAAAATTCAGAATTCAATGATTGCTGAGGCACCTGGTATATTTAAAAGTTATAATTCAATGATTGCTGCGGACCTGGTAAATTTAAAAGTTATAATTCAATGATTGCTTCGGACCTGGTAAATTTAACAGTTAGAATTCAATGATTGCTGCGGACCTGGTAAATTTAAAAGTTATAATTCAATGATTGCCGAGGACCTGGTGAATTTAAAAGTTTGAATTCAATGATTGCTGAGGACCTGGTAAATTTAAAAGTTTGAATTCAATGATTGCTGAGGAGCTGGTAAATGTTTCATTTGTGACAATAATTACTAAAATAAGGTAGTGTTCTAGTCCCTTTAACCCTTGTTGGGTGGAAATACTTTGATCTCTAAATACTTTGATCTCTAAATAGTTATTCACTTTAACCCTTTTAGTCCCGGGATCGTCTTTATCCACCAGAATCTGACGTCTGTTGACGTCAGATTCTGACGGATAAAGACGGTCCACACACTGAAAGAAATCAAATATTTATAAAGTCCATAGACCCATAACATAGGTATTCAAATGAATGATGATGATTTCAAATTTTAAAAAACCTTTGGTGTCCATGGTTTTTATAAAACCATTTCAGCGTGATAAGGGTTAAAAACGTCACGAATTCGGAATGTTTTAGCACAAGTCACGTGCAATATTACGCCATGATTCACTAAAAGTCTTAACTCTTACAACTCTGAATTATTTTTATATAAACCATATATGGAGACCAAAGGGTTTTTTCAAATTGAAATCATCATAAATGTCTCGGTTAGCTCTTTCCGATTTATTTGAATACCTGTGTTATGGGTCTACGACCATTATAACAATTTTTACTGTTACAGTGCGGGGATCGACTACAGACATCAGATTCTAACGTCTGAAGTCGGCCCCCGCGCAACGCTGAAATATTTTTGTATAAACCATAAATGTCTTGGTTAGCTGTTTTCCACTTAATTTGAATAACTAATTCATGGGTACACAGGCATTTTTACATTTTGAACTCTTCAGTGCGGGGACTGACTCTAGACGTCAGATTCTGATGTCTAAAGTCGGTGCCCGCACTGATAGGTTATAGCGCTAAGTTGTATAATTTATATTTCACCCACTTGAAGTTGTGTCTTTCCACCACAACACACTACTTCAAGTGGGTGAAAATTAACCATATTTGTTTATTTTAAAATCAAACATTTGCTAATTTTGAGATTAATTAATAGTCATAGCTTTATATATATCATGACCATATAAGTGATGATAAGTTCCTGTTTAACCTTTATAGCACAGGGATAGACTTTAGATTCTGATGTCTAAAGTCAATCCCCGCACTAAAGTCGATCCCTGCAGAGTAAAATATTTATAATGGCTGTAGACCCATAACATAGGTATTCATATGAAGCGGAAAGAGCTAAGGTTTTTATGATTATTTCAAATTGATAAAACCCTTTGGTCTCCATGGTTTATACCAAAATATTTCAGCGCTTTGAGGGTTAGTTATCATCACATTATAACTACTATCTTTAATTTACAGATTGTATTGAATGTGAATCATCAAAGATTATATTAAATGATATCCCAGTTGAAATCTGACATTAAACATTACTAATGGGGGAGGCTTTTAGTTTTTGTTTGGTTTCGTCCGCCGGCGCGTACAGACACCGCCTCTCATCCATGTCACCCTGATATCTACAAAACCGCTTTTTAAATTCATTTGGTGTTCAACATACTGGATACAAGTATTAATACCTAGGCTGCATCAATTTCTCAAAAAGTTCGGGAAAATATTCGGGTCATTGCGGCCATCTTTAACCTTTTTTCGTCAAATTAGGACATTGATTGTCACCCTGATATCCACCAAACCGCTTTTTCGATTCTTTTTGTGTTCAACATACTGGATGCAAATATTAATTCCTAGGCTGCATCAAGTTTCCAGAAAAATTGTGAAAATATTCGGGTCACGGCGGCCATCTTTAATCTTTTTTAGTCAAATTGGGACATTGTCATCCTGATATCTACCAAACCGCTTTTTCGATTCTTTTTGTGTTTAACATACTGGATGCAAATATTAATTCCTAGGCTGCATCAATTTTTCAGAAAGTTTGTGAAAATATTCGGGTCACGGCCGCCATCTTTAATCTTTTTTTGTCAAATTTGGACCTTGTCACCCTGATAACTTCAAAGCCTCTTATCAAATATACTCAAAATTCAACATACTGCATAGTAATATTAATTTCTAGCCTGCATCAATTTTTCAGAAAGTTCGAAAGAATATTCGGGTCATGGAGGCCATAATTAATCTTTTTTTGTCAAATTATGACCTTGTCACCCTGATATCTACAAAACCGCTTTTTTGATTCACTGTGTGTTCAACATACTGGATTCAACTATTAATTCCTAGGCTGCATCAATTTTTAAGAAAGTTCGGGGAAATATTCCGGTCATGGCGGCCATCTTTAATCTTTTTTCGTCAAATTAGGACCTTGTCACCCTGATAACTTCAAATCCGCTTATCCGATATACTCAATATTCAAAATACTGCATAGTAGTGATAATTCCTAGCCTGCATCAATTTTTCAGAAAGTTCGGGAAAATATTTGGGTCATGGCGGCCATCTTTATTCTTTTTTCTTCAATTTAGGACCTTGTCACCCTGATAACTTCAAAGCCACCCATCCGATATACACAATATTCAACATAGTGCATAGTAGTAGTATTTCCTAGACTGCGTTAATTTTTCAAAAAGTTTGGGAAAATATCCGGGTCATGACGGCCATCTTTAGTCGTTTTCGTCAAATTAGAACCTTATCACCCTAGCCTAAAGCTGCTAGCTCCTGCCTCATAATATTACTTGATAATACATGTACAAATTGATTATCTGCAAAAATTATAATTAATGTATAACTCTCATTTGAAAAGTGGGAGGGGGAGCCTTCTTGGGTGTTTACATGGTAAACACTCACATCTAGTTTTTTCTCACTTACATAAAAAGTGTAATTATATTTCGCATTTTTACATTATTGGAGCTCATAATGTATTAACGTGTTCACAAAACGGACTTCTGGGCACTCTTAGTGTGTGTCCCAAATGGCTTTCACTGACATCTTGTCAAAAACGACAACAAATTGGAGATACATATAATTGAATGACAATTTATGACAGATATTACAAAGGGTTAGTGTATTAGGCTCTAGTTAGTATAATAAGACAAAATATGGAGGAATTCATTACCTTTGCTAAAATATTTAATAAAAATACTTTTTTATGTTTGAAAAATTTGGTACCATGTTTTGGATGTATGAAGAGCGAAAAGAAATCTTATTGGTTGGTGTGTACGGGCGGACACGATCTGAAACGAAGCAGTGACTTTAGGTCAGTTGAAAACTAAATACGGATGCAAGATTATAAGTAGCAAAAATAAATTAAATTATGCTTACAATGTATCTTGGATTGCGATCACTTATACCATGAACAATTGATTTTTACACATGGCATAAAAAACATCTGGTTCCACGGAAGCTGGATTTGCTACAAAGGCCCTGGACTAAAAGCGATTCACCTTCTTGTGTTATTGCGGCTCCAAGACCAACACTTGCCTATCACATTGTATGATTACTGTTTTTTACGTCATAAAACGCCAGTACAGTCGCCTCTGCCAATAGCCTCTTTCTCTTATCAAACGCATCATCGTGAATTTTGGTCCATATAAAGTCTTTACACGTGAACCCTTAACCCTTTAAGCCCCCACGATGCATTAAAACATCATTTTACATCCCTGAAAACAGACTGAATTTTCCTACAACCAAGGTTTTTTAGAACGGAAATTCCCATGAAAGTGGTTTACAAATACATGGCAATTTTCTTTAATTTTTAAACCACATCAAATCATCTTCATCCACTACAAGTCGAGAATTGTAGTGGCTTGTAGTGGATGAAGATGACAATGTAAAGTCAGGCTTGAAAGGGTTAAAGCGCTTATTTTTTATATAAACCATGGAGACCAAAGGTCTTTTTCACTTTAAAATCATCATAAATGTCTTAGTTAGCTCTTTCCTATTTATTTGAATACCTATGTTATAGGATTACGGCCATTATAAATATGTTTACTCTTACAGTGTGGGGATCGACTTTAGACGTCAGATTCTGACGTTTAAATTAAGCAAACCTATGGCATGTATGGCTTGGATGTATGATGAGCGAAAAGAAATCTTATTGGTTGGTGTGTACGGGCGGACACGATCCGAAAAGAAGCAGTGACTTTAGGTCAGTTGAAGACTAAATACGGATGCAAGGTTATTAAAAATAAATGAAAAAGCTATTTTATCCGAGTATTTTGACATGCTAACTACAAATAATTTCATTCCTAAAATAACATTACCAACTAGAATATCATCACGATCAGCAACTTTAATTGATAATTTTTTATGTAATATTTCCCCTTTATCATCAGAAACTCTTTCAGGTATACTTGTATCAGACCTGTCAGATCATTTCCCATATTTTATATTGTTAAATATGTCTGCAGTCTCGAAACCCACTTCTAAATATATTGAATTACAAAATATGAATTCGAATTCAATGACACTATTTAGGCAAACAATTACCTCTGCTAACATCTATAGTAAACTAAATAAAGATGCATCATCAGATCCCAACGTAAACTATCAGATTATTTCAGATATTATTACTTCTTCGAAATCTACGTCATTTCCTGTAAAGAAAGTAAAATACCATAAACATAAACATAAAAATTCCAAGTGGATAACTCAAGGAATAATTCATTCCATAAAATATCGCGACAACCTTTATATGAAATTAAAATCAGCTGAAACTAATGATGATAATTATAACACATTAAAGATAAATCTTAACACTTATAATAAAATTCTCAAAAAATCTATCAGAGAAGCTAAAAAAACATACTTTTATAATTCTTTTAAAAAGTATAATGGTGATATTAAAAACACATGGGGAGTTATAAAAAATATATTAAATAAAAATAGAGAGAACAAATCGTTTCCACATTATTTTAAAATAAATGGTAAAAACATTACAAATAAAACTGATATTGCTGATAGTTTTATTAATTTTTTTACCAACATTGGTCTAAATTTAGCACAACAAATACCGCATCAAAATAAATCATATAAAGACTACCTCACCAATAAAACACAACAAACGTTTAAATTCAACACTATGTCGGAAGACAGTGTAAATAAAATTATTACCACTTTACACACTAAGAATAGTTCAGGCCACGATGGTATATCCACAAAATTATTGAAAGAAATAAAATCAGAAATAGTGAAACCGATGACCTTATTAATTAATCAATGTTTAAACACAGGTATTTTTCCCGACAAGCTAAAGTTAGCTAAAGTCATACCGCTGCATAAAAAAGACAGCCAAACAGACATAACCAATTACAGACCCATATCATTACTTCCATCTATTTCTAAAATTATAGAACAAGTAGTATTTAAACAATTAGCTAATCACTTTACATCTCATAATCTTTTTCATAACAACCAATACGGATTTAGAGCCAAACATTCAACAGAACTAGCCACACTTCATTTAGTAGACAATATGGTACAAAACATGGATTCCGGCCTCATTCCTTTAAATATATATTTAGACCTATCGAAAGCTTTTGATACATTAGATCACGAGATTCTTATTGACAAATTAAAATATTATGGAATATTAGACACAGAATTACTTTTCTTCAAAAATTACCTTTCCGAAAGAAAACAATACGTGCAGGTGGGAACAATGAAATCAACTGAAAGAAGCATTACCACAGGTGTCCCTCAAGGCTCCATTTTAGGTCCCTTACTATTTTTAATATATATTAATGACATATCAGCTGCTACATCGTATTTTGATATCATTCTCTATGCCGACGACACCACCTTAATTACCAACATACACTTAAACGATTTCAATAATGTTCATTCACTTTCGCAAACAATTAATACACAACTTTCGCACATAAGCAAGTGGCTCAAAGTAAATAAATTATCTCTTAATACCTTAAAGTCCAAATATATGTTGTTCCGTAAATCTCATCGAAAGTTACCCGTCCTTTCAATATGTCTGGATGGAGTGCCAATTGAACATGATACTTGTTTTAATTTTTTAGGTATAACTATACAAGAAAATTTAGGCTGGGAAACGCACACTAATAAAGTAGCAAATAAAATATCTAGAGTAATTGGAATAATAAATAAATTAAAGCATTTCGTCCCAGCATACATTCTTAAAACATTGTACAACAGCTTAATATTGCCACATATCAACTATGGTTTATTGCTTTGGGGATATCGATGTGAACGTATTTTTAAATTACAAAAGAAGGCTATACGAATCATCACCTGCAGTAAATATAATTCACATTCCGAACCGCTTTTTAAATCTACTAAATTACTGAAAATTAAAGACATAATGAAAGTACAACAACTAAAATTTATCTATAAATTAATGAACAATTCGACTCCTGCATATTTTGAATCCATGTACCCTGACAACAGACGAAACATACACTCTTATAATACGAGGTCGAGACACCATTTCCAAATTCCCCGCATTAAACACGAGTTTGCAAGACATTGCCTAAGATATGAAATACCTATTGCCATTAATTCTCTTTCCACTGCAGTTTCAAGTAAAATTCTAACACATTCTTTATACTCGTTCGGCCAATATGTTAAAAGAACTATTATTGACAATTATTCGTCAACCTGTTCCATTGTTAATTGTGTCATTTGCAATATAAACTCGTAATATATATATACTGTCCTATATTTTTAGTCTTTAATATTTTACTCAATATTTAAATATTATGCTTATGCATTGTTAGCATCCAACCATTTATTATCTTCAAGTGTATATTTATACGGTTATAATGTACAAAATATTAATTTTCTTGTTATGTTAGTGAAGTGAATGTTCACCCCAAATAATGTAATATACCAACGGTGGCCCTCATGATAGCGATACATACAGTGTCTTAATGGGGGTCTCCTGTCCATAAAATTATATTATGAAATTGAATTGTTTTTCAATGTTTATACATGGCGAATAAATGTTTCTTGACTTGACTTGACTTGACTATAAGTAGCAAAAATAAATTAAATTATGCTTGCAATGTATCTTGGATTGCGAACTGGAATTGACAAAAACAGTCTATACAGCTTCTCTTCGATTGTCAATATGAACTGCAATTGACCATAAACAGTTTATACATCATCCCCATTGACAACGAATAGCAATTGAAGATCACAAATCGTAGCCACACCTCTGGTTGATCACACTCTCTCTCAGCCATCACGTTATATCAGCGTTGACACTCACTATGATTAATTAAGTATTACATTAACGACCTGAGAACCACAATAGGCTACTTCAGGGCGGTAACCAATTGATTTAACCACCATCTGACGACGCCAACCAGCGAAACAGTTGTCATGGTTCTGGATAAATAAATCTCTTCAGTCTACCACCCCTTAGTTCCAGGTCTTTTTATTTAATCTTCATACTACAACCGGACCCGTATACAAATTCTATTCGAAGTGGGACACAGGCACGTTACCTCTGTCCACCTACCAGTGTATGAAAATTGTATCCAGATGTACTGCCCCGTTACATATGGCTTGGAACCGCCCAAAGACACAACACCTATGTCCCTCGGACAGGAAGGAAAACTGAAGGTCCAACTGACTAATTTGAGCAAGGTGATACCAGAGAAGAGATGCCACTACCACTCGAAGAATATGGTGACATCAGTTAATAATAATAATAATAATAATAATAATAATAATAATAATAATAATAATAATAATAATAATAATAATAATAATAATAATAATAATAATAATAATAATAATAATAATAATAATAATAATAATAATAATAATAATAATAATAATAATAATAATAATAATAATAATAATAATAATAATAATAATAATAATAATAATAATAATAATAATAATAATAATAATAATAATAATAATAATAAAATAATAATAATAATAATAATAATAATATTATGTAAGTAGATTTGAGCGCATCCATGATGATGTGCAGCTAAGGAGTATGAGCGGTGCCAAGACCCATGATGTGTTGAACATGCTACAAAAACATCCAAACGATGATACAGGAGTAGGACGTAGGACGTAGGAGCCCTTTACTATTAAGATGCACATTATCCGCAAACACACTATCATCAACAGTTCCAGACAATGGATAAGATAACAGCACCTCACTGGACTATCTAAAATGAACACTGCACAACAACAGCACCATATAGTACCGCATTTAAGCGTGAACTGCTGAATTGATTTGCTCATTAAGTTAACCTTTAAAGCTATGACGTAAAAAGTCATCGCCATTATCATGGTGAGCAAAGCGCAATGGTGTACTTGTTGATATAATGAATCTGGCCATTAATCAATAAGCCTTGAACACGGTTGCTTGTATGGCTACCAGAGGTTATCCACCAATGAGTAATTGTTATTATCTAGAACAGTCAATCTTTCTTATTTAGTTGAATATTTAGTATAATAAAAGTTATGCCAAGCTCAGATGCGTATGCGTAGGCCTATGCGTATGCTTATGCGTTGCTCAATCGTATTCACCTGTGGGCCTCATTAAAATGTCTTAAATTGGGTTTCATAGTGGGTATGAAATACGGTAAAAAAAGTAAAAAGGCAAAGCATTACAAAACACACTATGATTTACCTTGTAAATAATCAGTTATATAGGCCTACCAGACTGTGTGATCGGGACCCTAGTCATAAACCGGGGAGTCCAGATCTATCCTGTAAACACGACACGTTGATCCCATCTGACAATGTTGGATCAATCTCGGGTCAATGTTGAGCCACCGTCTGCTACGCTGCCCATTATTAAACTTCCGTTGGGGAGTCTTACTGGTGAAAACAGGTATATAGTCACACTGTCTGTGTAAATATATGATAATTAGTCGTCAAAGTAGGCATGTGACTTTGCTATCAAAGTCATATGGGGGTCAAGAATATATTTTAGGCCCTACATTACTTTTTTCAGTAATATTTGTTTATTTAACAATGTTGGGCCACCATCTGCATAACATGGGCCGACGTTGTACAAATGTTATACAAATGTTTTGTGTTTGCTGGGAATGGGACCATCGTTATTATTATTCAGCGTTGTCTTATCAAAACATTAATTACTGCTACTCGGCTCACAATAACACCAAGTGACGGCCCATTACCTGCCCATTACGGCAACTCGTACATTAAAATTATTTTGCCGTTACTTTCGAAATGCCGCTCAAGGACGGGCAGTTCGATATCAAATTTGTCATAAACGCACAGAATAAGAATTACGGTTTTCTCTTAACTCAGCTGTTATCAGGCAGTGGTACAGATTAAATAGCTACCACGCAGTAAAGGTCGTACAATTAATACAGCGTGAAGATACGTTACCCATATGTCGTCTTAACATTAAGCCAACATTGCGGCAAAGTATCGTGTTTGCCCGGAAGACATATAATTTGCTTGGTGTGTGTCATTAAGCCTTCCTGGAATTTTGTCAGAACCAATTGGACAAGCATCCTCAATATGATATTGCCCCATTGAAATTGAATGGAAGTGCTATTGAAACCCTTTTTAGCTAGTTTTTTTTGTTTAAGTTTGGCGCTAGTGGAAGGCCGACTTCCCTGAAATATAAGCAACAGAAGCGGTCTGTGATGCTACGAAAAAGAGTGCATGGTCACCACACATCTTCAAAGAACTACAGGGATGTTACTTTGTACACGACCAAAGTTCGTCTGAACCTAAACGCCAACTGGAGTTCAATTGAAAACTATATGTGCTACCAGTTCACGACAGTCATACATTCTGCCTTGCTAACATCAAAATACATAATTATGCACTTACACTTCTAAACATTTTATGTGACTTGTTTTTAACTATTTAATTCAGAACATACTGCCTTAGACATCCCCCACCCAACCCCAGCAATGATGTGCAGCCCAGCCGTGGGTTGTGGTAATCCCGTTTGTCTGTTTGTATGATGTTTGATGAGGTGCTTGGTTCTTGTTCCATAATTAGCCTAGTCAGGAAATTAAATGCATGTTTTCCAACTGTCTGCATGATAACTTGACTATCACTTTCTGGAGGATAACTTAAAAATAATATCAGATTCCCCCTGGGGTAATCTGAAACACCGGTCACATGTATGCTTTACTTTATATTGGGCTATGTGATGATATTATGACCAGCAAACACGAATAATTGTCTCATTTTCTTCTTCCTATTTTCTTGCTTGGTCAATTTTATTTGGTCGTTTTCAAGCGAAATAAAATGCTACTCAAATTAAATAAATCGTTGGTGTTTAATATTCAGTTGATCAAATAATTTACCGGATGTTTAATGTTCGAAATCGGGAGTTGCATTGGCAAGTGCGAAGTCTATCTTCAAATGAATATAAAATATTGACATAATATCCAGCAGGACAAGGGTTATTACAAGTGCCAACTCTGTAACAACACTTGAGGACATTTTTAGATTGATATGACTGTATTGATAGACATTTGGTTGTTTATCAAACTGTTTGATAAAGTGATTTTAAAAGATACCCACTTTAAATGTACTGAGACTATAAACTACTTTGATATAGTCATAGCAAATGCCAGTTCGAGTCGAAGCTCGGCCAATGTTGATTATGTTTGTGCATAAACAGTTTTATAGGTTGTAGTATGCAGTTCTCTCTATGCACTAAGTACTGTAAAGAAACCATTTAAATCATGCACTAAGAGCAGGGCTTAATCCCTACCTCTTGTCGCGGGTTGTCCACAATGGGCAGATGAGTTGCAAATATATTGAAACTTATTATATACCTATTTGTCCTAATAACATAGTCTCGTCAATAACAGTTATACAGTGCTCCCCCGCTGTATTGCCCCCGGTTATAATGCCAACCCGCCTAAGTAAAGTAGTTAAACGGATTTCCGCCAATGTTAATTACCGTGGTATAATGCCATCCCTGGTCACCAATGTCACTTTTGTCATATATTTTCCCCCGATCGTATTGCCAACATAATTTATCAGGTACAAACTCGAAAGTGACATGTTTATACCAACAAACAAAAGCAGTTAGCCCAACGTTTATTTAATCTTTGGCATTCACATTGATCAACCACTGAACGCACATCTGACTCTCTCTCTTGTAGCATCCACCCATTATTACCCATTATTACAATGAAATAATAACTCATCGGGTATGAGATCCATTGCTGGTACAATGTTGGGCCAGCGTTGAAAAATACTAGTTGAACAACAATATTATTTTATGCAAAGATTTGGGCCCAGTGCAGACGCCCGATGTAAACTACCACTATATGAATCAAGTTCGATTCATGAGTTTTTGGAAGGCAAAACATAACATAGCGCACTATCGATTAGTTTAACAATGCCATCGGGTCCCATGAGTGTGACGCACACTAGCATTTATAAGCTTCTGACATATAACCAGGATAACACTTGATTGTCCCTCCGTGGTGTGAGCGGAATGTCACACCGATTGTTACTAAACACTGACTGGCGCCTCTGGTATATTCGTTTGATTGCGGGAATAGGCATGGGGTCTACTATAAAGGCCTACTTATAAATTGAATTAACCCCAATTTAAATGCCAATCATATTTAGTGTCTTTTTCCCGTGCAATAATTTTTTTTATTTCTCGGTATAGTGATCCTAATAAAACAACATTATATAGGGTGGATTGTATTTTTTTGTATTACTATAAACTGAATGCGTGAGAGCATTCAATATGTATCAGAATTAATGTTAAACAGCTGTCATATATCCACAGGCCTAAATCACCTCTCTCGCCATAGTTTCACCCCGCCATAATGCCAAAAAATGGCAGAGTCCCGATGTTGGCATTATATAGAGGTAGTACTGTATATTGTGTTTGGTGCAATATTTACTAGTTTCCTCGATTTATTATTATGCACAAGGGTACAATAATACCATCAAATAAATACTTGTACATGGCCGGTTTGGTTTGATTAGCCCTCATAAGCAATGTCGCATCCCTCAAATTCTCGGACAAATAATAACAACTCACACACGAATAACCCAAGGTATTTGAATTATATTATTATAAAAATGATACATGTATTACATATTGATGTATTAGGAATTTGTTTTATTTGAGTGAACAACAAAGTGGAAAAACGTTAATTAGGTACCATGATAATCTCCCAATTACCAAAATCTCCCAAATAGCCTGCTATTAGTGAAATTAAATGGTAAAAACTTTAGTTATACATAATGCAACGGTCAGCTCTTTAGTTAAGAAAAAATCTTTAATTAAATAGTTTTTCCCGATAAAGACCATTTTGACGCTTAAAGATAGCTTATTGAAACACTACACAGATCCTCTTAATATTTTGAGTCATACTTCGATTCTCGTTGTATTAGTCCCTGTGGATTAACATTCCGGGATATCCTCTAGCTATAAATAAATATCATAAAAGGAATTCCACTATTTGCGTTTACTAAGATACCAAGACATGAGTGAATTTCCGCTTTAAACTGATTATTAGAGATTGTACCTTTAGTAGATGATCTCTGCTAATAGGCTTACTGTATTTAATAATTATTGCTCTCACAAGGGGTATCAGGCCGATACAAAATTTTTAGAAGGGAAAGACCACAGGCCTTTTGGGTAGGCCTACTTTTTGACATTCCAAGATGTGATATAGACTAGTACTATATTGTCTACTATGCAGCATAGTTTAATAAATAAATAAAAACTACTATTTCCCCCACATCATGGCGTTATTATTTTAATCTAAGAGAAATGTGCATAATTGCAATTAGTCAAATAGGGTCTACTAAATATAGACGACTGGTATAGTTACCTTCGAAGCAAAGTGAACCGGCCCATGACCAATAGCAAAGCCTAGCTACGTCTTGGATACACATGAGTTTGGGTATTCGAAGAGCTCAATTTTCCGAATTGATAAGGGTGACCATGCTTTCAGAATGGAAAAATTATAATTGACTGTTGAAGAGATAATATATATTCTTCATGGTCATAGGCCTAGTTAAGTCTTTAAAGATTAATAATCAAAGGCCTATCCAACACTCTTGAGATGATAATAATTATTAACATGACGTTCAGGCTTAGCCAAAAGTAGACTACCTGGGTATTCATGATTTCCTGGGTAAACATTCAATGTGGGTAGACCTACAAAATGGAAAGGTCACACATGGTGACCCAATGCTGGGCTAATATGTTGGCCCCGGATGATGGCCCACCATCTACGAAGCTGGCCAACATTAGCCCAGCATTGGGTCAACGTCTTTGTAAAGTTTGTTAGCTGGGTTGTTACCCACAGATAGTCTACATTGGGTTAACATGTGCAAAAAATCACTGTCTGCCTAAACATAAAAAGCTGGCCATTTGTACAAAGCGCGCGCAATGCCATCTGGGCCATAGCAGCACTGGGTACGCCACAGTTCTAGGCCTAGGCCTACCCCACAATAATAATAGTAACATTCTATGCCACATTCCAGCTTATAAAAAAGAAAGGGGCGCACGCCAGTGCATAGAAGTGGCGTTCGACTAGATGGCGCACGCCTGGTCGTATGACTGTTGGAGAAAAGGGTCCTAAGTGTTTTCATTATATATAAGTAGATATTTTTCGTCATTTGATGCTGGAAATAGTCTATAGCCTACAATGGCTACACGGCCTAGGCCTAGCATGTCCTAGCGCAACGCATGCCGTCTGCTGGTCTGCTGATCATGCCATCTGCTTGTATTGACTAAGCTTCCTTTTGAAAACAAACCGCTTCAACGCAGTAGTAAATATTTACGATAATGTAGTAGCCACGATATATAGTAATTTTTTCGAGAATAGCAAGTTACTACAAATCGCATCTAATATTTTTAGTAACACAATTTACTATAAAATCGTAACTTTAAAGGTGTGGTCAACTGTCAAAATTCGCGGGACAAGGGTCCCCCAGAAGGCAATAGTGCCGTGGGTAGGCCAAGGCCCTATTCCATAATAACACTAAATATGCGTTTCATACCCAAAGCCTCATTAAGAACAAGTTCTCAAATCACAGCAAGTTCATATATACTTGAGGACATCTAGGAGTTAATAATTCAAAGCCCTTTGCCCTTGCCCCTACTTGGTCGCTGGCTTCAAACAAACTGACTGTATTACTGCGGGGATTTGGAAACTGCTTGACCCTAAAAGCTTGTATTGACACTCAGTAAACACGAAACTTTTGTATGACTTCATGCAATGTTGGACCAACGTCGAAAACGTTGGGCCGACGTTGTATAAATGTTATACAAATGTCTTGTGTTTGCTGGGCTACATGAGGACTTTCTCTCAAACATTGTACATTTATTCAATTTTGGTTTAATGTTGGGCCAGCGTTGCAGACGTTGGCCCAGCATTAAAACAGCATTGGATCAATGTGTCGTTTAAGTAGTATCTTCTAATCAGTTCAGTGGCTATATTAATGCCGTCAATCTGTACTCAATAGGCAACTGTTGGCCAGCACTTGACCGTCCCAGGCATGCGCATTTTGCAGTTGAACACTGGTTTAACCAGCCCCAGAGAGTATAGCCTATATAGTCCCTTTAAGTTAAGAACATATATTGAACACTCTCGTTGACAGTAAAGCCCCATCAAACTTAAAAGCTGAAAAGAAACTTGAAAATGAGTTTAATGTTATGTAAATAGCCATAATTCGTGTATGATGTTTGATAGTGGTTATCGGGTGAGTTATTTCTATATCTATGCATGGATATATGATTTCTTCAGGGCCTCGTGATTTAACCCTTTCCATGCCTTTCCCGGACCGTGTCCGGGAATTTTAATACTGATTACAATGCCAATCCTGGACCGTGTCCGGGCTACTCTACAGTTAATTCAATACGTACCCCTGCATGCTGAACAGTCGTCAAGTTTGGTCCGATGCATCCAGCTTGCATCAAAACATTATCAGGTGATTATGAGCGTGTACTACAGTGCCATCTGGTGACTGTTTGGCGGGTACCAACCCTTGCTACACTCTGGTTAGCAGGTTAGGCCGTGTATGGGCATAAGGTTGGGTTGATGCACAAAACCACAGAACTGTACAGAAAACGAAGGCGGTGTTGATGTTTTGGCATAAATTAAAACAGTTGACCTACAATCACAATGCCATTAAAAACTAGGCGAGCAACAGTTCAACAGTGTGTGCACTCTTATTCATATCTATGTCGATTTATCCACTCTCTGCAGCAAACACAAGACGTTCAACAGATGCTGAGTTAATGTTGGCCCAACGTCTGCGACGTTGGACCAACATTAATCAAGCATTGGTGCAAATTATCCCGACGGCTGTGTCTGTTGCGCTTCTTGTCGTTATATGATGTGTGATATACATGTATCTGGGCCACGTTGCACTATTTCTGGTTGACGTGTAATTTTTACCTCGATAAGAGAGACCAATCTTATCAGATTCTAGGCTCATTATTCAGCGTCTGTCTCACTGGCTTGCCCCCTTGTTCTGAATATGTGTTATTAGCTCCCGGGTAGCGCAACAACTATGCTTTTCGGAATATCGTCCCGTACGAATAATGTCACTCCTCGGGTACTGTTATTACCCTAAAACTATTTGAGACACCTGCTGAAATGGTGCTTGCTCCTAAATGATCCAACTACAGTCATTATATAAAACTTAGCTCACGCATAAATCAAGTTGGAACGTAAAAAATGGTATTTTTTGTATTTTTATCGAGTTTGACCTTCATATGACCTTGACATAACCTCTGCATGACCTTTGCACGCCACCTCAGTACAGTGGAACTCTAAACCCGTTGTACCTTTTCCACACAGTCATATATGTACATTTGCGGCTATTTAGGGGAGACTGGGGCACCTTGAGACGGAAAAATTCAAACCCCTCAAACATAGATTTAATTTTCAAAATAAAATATTTTGACGACACATATGGATACAGCATCCAGTGGGGTATATTTGAGCAAGAGATGAAATTTTTTAGAAATGTGTAACCTTACATTTTTTAACAAAACAGATTTTCAAAAAAGTGTCTCAATGTACCCCGTACTCGGGAACCTTGAGACACCACATGGGGTACCTTGAGACGCCAAATTAGGTACTTGAAAACAACGCGGATCTAACTAAAATCAAGATTTGAATACCACATATACCTGTAGCTGCAGCCTGCAGTTGGCTAATGTTAGATGTTGCAGTAAAATATGTGCCTGAAAAAAAGTGGGGGCACCTTGAGACACTTTCGGGGCACCTTGAGACAAACTTGGGGCACCTTGAGACAGTTTTGGGGCACATTGAGACATCTGATATCATAGTTCGTGTGTGGGGTGTATTTGAACCAAACCATTATACATAAGTTATAAAGTGATAACACAAGTGGAAGATACCATCAAAATCATAGGAAAATCAAGTATTATGTGATCTATAGAACCAAATATTGATCATCCCAAAAATCTACTTTTCATGTAAAAAATGGACCTAAGCTTACATGCATGCCAAAGATGTCCAATAGTCATTAGCAATAGGGTGGAAAATCGCAATTGGTTAGTTTTGGTATCATTGACCAGATGGCGCACAAATCGCAAAATATTATCTGTGTCAAACAGGCCTGTCTCAAGGTGCCCCATGTCTCAAGGTGCCCCAGTCTCCCCTAAGGCACAGCTGAAGTTCCACACTATTATATTTGGTCACTTTTGGCATGCAATTTTAGTCCTGGAGTCAGGGGAGATTTAGTGAATTTATCCGAAGGTGAGAATAAGGAAAACCCGAAGGGTACTGTTATTAGCCAAAAACTACTCGAGACACCTGCTGAAATAGTGCTTGACCCTGAATGATCCAACTACAGTCATATATATCACTTAGCTGATGCATAAATCAAGTTAGAAGGCATAAAATGACAATTTTTTGTATTGTTTTTGGAGATTGACCTTCTTATGACCTTCCCATGACCTCGGTATGACCTTTGCGTCCAACCCCAGTAAAGTGCAACCCCAACCCGTTCCACCATACATATCTCGTTACAAATATTAGAGTTCACTATGAATGATGTTCTGTAGGCCTACTGATGAATTATAATTCCGTTTTTTTTTAGCCAAAATAATCATTATGCTGGAGAAATTAGGCATTGCAGAAATTGGCAGGGGCTGAATTATTGGGCATGGAAAGGGTTAAGGGCGATAATATGTGATTGTGAAAGTATGGGCTTACCACAGATAGACTAGATCGGTACACAGACTTTTCGCCTCATAGTCAGTTCGCACTATTATTTAGTGAGACGTTTCGCCCCCCAACTCATACTTGGGAAAGACGTTTCGCCCCTGCCATATACATAGGAAAGACGTTTCGCCCCATTGTTCATATTTTAGAAACCCCGCAAACAATTTTACGTTGTAATAACGTCCCCACAACGTACAGCATTCGTACTTAGGACGTAACTCTGTGAACTCCCATTTATGTCATTAGAACGTAAAACATAAATGTAACGTTATTGGGACGTTCTCAGGACGTTACTAAAGGGTTATTATGACTAAGTCCTTAGCACGTCCTCGTTACGTTCATCCATGAATGACGAAAATGGGACCTTAACGAACGTTTATTACGTACAGTGATTGCAGGGAAGACGTTTTGCACCCTAACCATATTGTAGTAATTAGTGCTGAAAGCCTAATTAGTCTGTCAGTGCCCAAATATAAGTTTCTAACCTGTGTAATTATCAGTCTTAAAGTTGTACGTCTTGCTTGGTGTGTTGTTTCTCTCAAAAGGGGCTGACTGGCTCTCCTCAGGTCACGAGGTCACTCGTACGGAATGCCAAGGAAGATAAACGAGATGTCAACTTCACTACATCCTTCCCTGTAATATTTAGGAAGGATGGCGGGGGGGGGGGTGCAAGGAAAGATGGCGCTTAGGGAGTGAGGGCGCTTAGGGAGTGAATGAACTAAACTTAGTTATCGGAGGAGTTATTAAACAGTCATCATTATAAATTATTGTTGCATCCTTATAATATAATATAAGTGCCAAATCGCCCAACATCAAATGTAAAATTGCACAATATACAAGTGAACATGCCGGAAGCAACAACAGAACCATGTCAAGTATGGCAAGTTATTAAGGTACGTAATTATCATAATGTAAGGTAAGTCATTAGGTCAATAATATACTAGAGTGAATTTCTTTCAACACTCCTTCTCACTCGCAGAACTGTCATGTATTATTGTTCAAGATAATTAACTGTTCATGCCATGCATCAAGTTCATGATTTCTTCTAAATGATTCATGAAAGTTCAATAACTGTTCATAAATTGGTAAATTATAGTGTATTCTTCACTGATACATTTAGCAAAAATGTTTAATACAGACTACAATTTAAAAAACAAAATAAAAATCATTCTAGGTACAGGAGTAGACTATCCTGACCAAAGTGGTTAGCAAGAGGATTATTCTGCCTCTGCACATGGCTTAACCACATTATAAAAATAAATGTAAAATCATTTACACCTATCAAATTCTTTCAGACCAATCATGTCTCTGAAGTTTTGAAGTTTTCCCTTTCCAAGTCCTTTTGTCAGCATGTCTGCTATCATGTCCTCACTTGGACAGAATTTCAGAGTCACTTTCTCTTTTTCCAGCAATTCACGAATAAAATGAAATTTTATATCCACGTGTTTGGCACGTCCATGAAATTGTGGATTTTTGGACATGGCAATAGCAGATTGATTATCCTCATTAATCATTATTGCCTCAGCTGATTTATTTTTAAGGTCACTAATTAGTTGTTGAAGCCAAACTGCTTCCTGCGCAGCACATGCCAAGGCCATGTATTCGGCTTCAGCGGTTGAAATTGCGACACAACTTTGCTTTTTGCTTCTCCAAGTAATTGCAGCTCCACTCATCTGAAACACATATCCAGATGTTGACTTTCTGTCAGACAGGTCACCAGCCCAGTCTGCATCTGAATATCCTACACACTTTTCTGAGTCCTCACTGGATTTAATAGTGTACAGTAAACCTAAATTTATAGTACCATTTAGGTATCTCATAATGCGTTTCACAGCCGTCCAATGTTCTTTTTCTGGCTTCGAACAAAAACGAGCAACACTGCTCACAGCAAAAGCAATGTCAGGTCTTGTCCACAGAGATAAGTAAAGAAGACTACCAACAGCAGATTGGTAAATTTGCTCGTCAACTGATTTATTTCCATCAGTTTGTGTCAACTTTGTAGTGGTATCAACTGGAGTTGAAACAGACTTACATTTATCCATATTGAATTTCTTGAGAACATTTTCAGTGTAGTTTCTCTGGCCAATCCAAATTCCATTTTCACTGTGATGAATGTTGACACCAAGAATGTATTTTAGTTCACCCATGTCTTTGACAGTGAATTTGTTAGCTATGGCCTTCTTCACCTGTACCAGTTTACGCTCGTCCTTTGTTGCTAAAATTATATCATCCACATACAGAGCCAAAATCACTGTTTCTCCTTCTGCTGTGTATATACATGGATCACTTGCAGATTGCTTGAATCCAATTTTGCAAAGGTGGTCATGAAGTGCCATATTCCAGCATCTCGGTGATTGTTTAAGTCCATATATGCTCTTTTTAAGCTTACACACTAAGTGTTCTTGACCCTTCACCACAAAACCTTCAGGTTGTTTCATAAAAAACTTCTTCTTTTAAGTTTCCATTAAGAAATGCAGTTTTAATATCCATTTGATGAAGCAGCATTTTATTATTTGCAGCATGGGCAATGATTGTACGTATTGATTCAGCTCGAACTACAGGACTAAACGTTTCATCGTAATCCTGACCGTATCGTTGCGTATACCCTTGAGCGACCAATCGCGCTTTTAGTCGTTCAGTTGATCCATCTGCTGCGACTTTTTCTTTAAACACCCATTTGCTACCGACAGTCTTTTTACCGTCTGGTAAATCGACCAAGTCAAAGACGTCATTATCATTTAGAGATTTAATTTCATCCTCCATTGCTGATCGCCAGTCCTTTTTCTTATGACTTTTCAATGCTTCACTTGCTGAATTTGGTGCAGGTCTGTCACTTGTGATATTGACCCATTCACCATATAGGTTCGGTGGTCGCCTGTCACGAACCGGCCTCATTTCATGTAATTCTTCTCGAACTTCAACATCGTCAACATCAGTTTGAGAAATTATCTTTAGTTCTGTTTCTGGCTCCATCTCAACTAAAGACTCGGAATTATTTTCAACGCCTCGCTTAAATTCGTCGAAAATAACATCTCTGCTATGAATAATTTTCTGCCGATCACAATCATACAGTCTATAGGCTTTAACATTAGTGCTATATCCCAGAAAAATACATTTTCTCGTTTTAACATCAAATTTCTTTCTCTCGTCTTTAGGAATATGAGAATAGGCTAAGCAGCCAAACACCTTCATCATATCGACTCTTGGTTTATCGCCAAATAAACACTGATATGGCGTCATTCCTTTGACGGCATTGGTCGGACTTCTGTTACGTATATATACTGCCGTATTGACTGTCTCCGCCCAAAATTTCTTGGGTAGTTTTGATTCTGAAAACATACAGCGAGCCATCTCCACTATTGTCCTGTTCATTCTTTCAGCGACACCGTTTTGTTCAGGATTTTTAGGTGTCGTAAGCTGATGCTCAATACCATCTTTCCGTAAATACTGTTCAAAAACATCTGAAGTATATTCTCCACCATTATCCGTTCTAAAAATCTTGAGTTTTTCACCTGTTGATTTCTCGACAAATGATTTCCACTCTTTAAATTTCTCAAAGACTTCGTCTTTGCGCTTCAAAACATACACCCACGTATATCGGGACTTGTCGTCGATAAAAGACAAAAAATAATTTGCGCCACCTAGTGACTGGGTACTCATCTTACCGCAAACATCACTGTGTACCAGGCCTAAGATAGTATCACTTCTTTTTCCGCCGTTAGCTGGAAATTTGGTCCGATGCTGTTTACCATCAGCACATGGTTCACACACATCTTCATTTGAACAATATGACATATCACCATTAAAACCAATCACCATGTTTTCATCAGAAAGTCTTTTCATATTATGTTTGCCCAAATGTCCATATCTTCTATGCCATAAGTCAATATTCTCAATTTTCTTTACAGCTGCTGCAGCATGTTTATTTTGTTTAATGTTCAGGTAATACAAATGATGATTTTTCAAGCCTGTGGCTACTATTTCACCGTTAGCATTTAGAAATTGACATCCTTCATCATTAAACACTGTACTACTGACAAAATCACTTGCTTTAGCGACACTCAAAAGATTGAATGACAAATTTGATACATAGAGAACATCATGTAGTTTACATTTTTTAACTCTGTCTTTTGACAATTCTAGTTCTAATGTTACCGATCCTCTGCCTACTGCTTTCAAATTATGTCCATCACCCAGAGTAACATCCTGAGCCTGTGGTAAATCAGAGAAATCATCAAATAATCATTTATCATTACACATGTGACAGGTGGCTCCAGAGTCAACTATCCACTGATCTGACTGAACTTCAAGTGTAGATAACACATGGTGCACTATTAAACCAGCACAGTCACTGTCAGAATCATATGCGTTAGCGCCCCCTTTTGTATGGTGAGCCTTATGATGTCTAGGATTTATTATTTTCTTTTCATTGAATTTTTCTTTTGAATGCTGGCAATCTTTCTTAATATGTCCAAAATTCTTACACCCGTAGCACTGTGGCCCAACTTTCTTTTTATTAAAATGTCGTTTTGCGGCCATTGCTTTTTCACTTTCACTGCTTTTACGAATTTCACTAGTAGACTTACGTTCTTCGTGCAGCAATCGTTCAGTTACGATTTCCATTTTTGGTATTTCTTCACTAGCCTCTAGTGCTGTAACTAGGACATTATGAGTCGGGCAGGCTTGCTAGTAAATGGACTACGCGATCTTCATCTGTTATAACATCTCCAACCACTGACAATTCATTGAAGATTTCTGTTAGCGTTTTGATATGCTCTTGCACAGAGCCTCCTTCTTTAAGTCGTAAAGAATATAAACGCTTACGAAGATGCAGCTTGTTCGCCCACGTTTTCTTTTGAAACTGGTCAGCGAGTTTCTTCCACACGGCAACTGGACTCACAGGGTCACCAATTAAGAACAACAATGACGGGTCTATTGCGAGTACAATAATTGCGAGTGCCTTGTCCCACCTGCTGTTGAATTTAGCCAATCGTTCAGCATTGTCGGCCCCTGGGTTGGCTTCAGTGCCTTGCACAATTCTCCACAAGCCTTCTTTCATCAATGCCATTTGACATTGCACCTTCCATGTTGGGTAATTTTTACCCTTCAAATGAATAATACTCACAACATGTGAATTCATTTTTGTCTGGATTGTTGTCGCCGCCGTCGGTGCTCCACGGACCTTTTAAATCACATAAAAGTTCAATCATCCGTTCACTAACGGTCAAATGACGAAACACCACTTTTCTCACAATATCGCCCGGCGCATTGGTAGCGTCGATGGACCCATAACCTGTTGATATTTTGGATAAATAAACAATGAAGTTATTTCATGATTCATGTTTATTAACCATGCTGGAAAAGTTAACATGCCGGAAGCAACAACAGAACCATGTCAAGTATGGCAAGTTATTAAGGTACGTAATTATCATAATGTAAGGTAAGTCATTAGGTCAATAATATACTAGAGTGAATTTCTTTCAACACAATCGCAGTGGCGTTTTGATAACGGCCACAAGTGTACCAGCCTTAAAATATAACAATATTAGTATTATAGCTAATAGGTGCAATGTTATAATATAATAGTATTATTATTATAGCTAATAGGTGCAATCGTGAAAAATAGCCCAGCTGTAAAAGGCTATTCCACAAATTAAACATAGGTTTGGGCATAAATAGATCAACACAGTCGTAGCTGCGCTCAACTATGTTGTCATTATGTACGCACAAACTGCTAAAACGATAAACTCTAAAGAAATCTATGGTAAACCGTAGAAATAAATTTATCTGCATATAAACAGGTCAACACAGTCGCAGCAGCGTTGAGAAGTTCGGCCACAGCTATGTTGTCATATATATATGACTGCTCAACCGATAAAATGTATTACAAAAAGATACTTATGGGAAACCATAAAAAGAACATATCTGCACATAAACAGGTCAACACAGTCGCAGCGGCGTTAGTAAAACGACCACAACAATGTTGTCCTATAAACAGTGACGGATCCAGCATAGGGCATACCCGGCGTACGCCCCCCCCCCGTTATTGGTGAAAATATTGAATTTTCATGCATTTTTTTTTAATAAAGTGATGCTAACACCCCTTTTTTCAGACAAAATGTGGCTTACGCCCCCTCCTCTTGCACATTCTGGATCCGCCACTGTATAAATATGCACACTGTCCAACATGATGGTAAGCCATAAAACTTGCAAGCAGCCCTCCTGCTACATTCAAGGACTACAAAAAGATACTTATGGTAAACTTAAAACCATAAAAAGAACATATCTGCACATAAACGGGTCAACACAGTCGCAGCGGCGTTAGTTAAATATGCAGACTGTCTAACATGATTGTAAGCCATAAAACTTGCAAGCGACCCTCCTGCTACTTTCAAGGACTACAGGGAAAGGCAGGTGCTTGATGCGGCCTACGGCTCCAGCAATTTCAGGCAAAATGTTAGGGGTACAGTCAGTTCTGTCAGGGATAAGAAGGTAAGGGGAATCAGTCTCGAGGAGCAGCTTCTCCAAGGGCAACGTACGCACATCTTCCTGGCAGCAAGTCTTTACACAGCGAGGCCGTCAGGCCAAGCCTTGCTGAATTAGCCATACCATCCACCTATTGGGGTAGGGAGGAAGATTTAGATATTGAATATTCATTAGTTTTTCAAAAAATGTCTTTTTAATGTTGGCCCGCTGTCTGCGATGTTGGCTCACCATTAAGTCAACCCTCACGCACGTTTCGGTGAGATGTGGTGGTCTGTGTCTAAGACGTTTCCGGTGAGCTACCCAGCCAGCAGACATGTGTTGTTTAATGTAGGGCCGGTGTCGTAGACAGTGGCCCCACATTTAAACAACACTCAGGCCAGAGGTCAAACTTGGGTCAAACAGAAAAAATATTTTTAGAAAGTCCACACTCCAATAGGCGGATTCAACCCTGTTTCAGCAAGGTCGGTCTACGACCTCAGGAATAGCCAACCTTGCAGAGAAAGATGCGTACGCACCGCTTCTGGCAGATCCGGGTGATGATCTCCGTTTAATATTTTGGCTGTAAATCCAAAAACGGTCCCTGGAAATGCTTTCAGCCAGTTCTGCATTTCAATTACCGAGCCCACGAAACAATGCCTATGTATAGGCTGCTCCTGCGGCAAGTACTCTCCGAAAATCTTAAGGCAGTCCTGGCTATGGAGACCATCCCCGTTATCTCTTAGGGGAGAGGGGGTATAACCACATAGGTAACATTTTGAATGCATTCTGTGCATTATCATCGAAGGCAACATCATGTCATTTGGTAGAGTGAACAACCCCCCATATTCCATGATATATGTTGAATATTGTTCAAATCAGAAATAAACAATACGCGATATAATGGAAATATCAAACAATATTGTAGTGTGTGGTTATACCCTGCAGTTGGATATGACCACACACTGGTATGTGGTCATACCCCTCATCATGCGGTTATACCAGAAACAACACAGAAAACATGTTAACAATGTAGCATATTTAATTATTTTATGCACAAACAAAGTAGTAATGTTCTTATAAATGTATTATTTATATCACTCAATAAAGTCAACCATGAAGAAATCATCAGTGTTGTCTAACAGTCTTGCGGAAATGTTTAAAATAACAATTGAAAGCATCAGACGGCTCACTTGACTAGAACTGCAATGTCTAACATCTGTTATCCATCCTGTGATTTAAACTATCATTTTAACATCGATAAAAGTCATAAAATGAGCATAATAAACTTCATATTCGTGATAGTGCTGTTTTACTGTTTTTTTTAATGTTGCAGCATGCTGTTAGGCCTAATAACTTAAAAATAAGCCATTTCTCCATGAATTAAAATGAAAGATCTAGCCAAAATCTCTCAAATTGGCCGTTGTAACATAACGTTGCGATCATCAATGTACCTTTTTGTTGCAATTATTGCTCATTTTACTTGAGATTGGCTTCATATTTGCTAAGATCACATGGAAATATGAATTTTTCAGATGTTCGGCTGGTTCCTCCAGTCTTATTCGGATTTGGCAACTTCAGCATTATATCTCCTTCATCATGCCAGCACATATCGGCTTTCTTTGGCCAACGGAAACTTATACGTCCTTTGTCCATATCTGCCCTATTTAAAAATGTTGTTTTTACCTCATCTTCATCTATGGCAATAATTTTGCCAGCATAATATGAGATATGGCTCTTTTTAGTAAATTCAACTATGACAGTTGATCAAAATCATCATGGTCACTTTTATCGTTTTCAGTATCACTACTGTGTCTGTCTCTCTATAACTTCCGGGGGGGGGGGGGGGGAAGGGTGTCACCTCCGCATGGGCCCCCCTGGGCAACTTCTTAGAAGGCCAAGCACACCCAAACCTTTCATCGAACCAGGTTTTTCAATTTTTTTGACGTGAAATTTTTTTGTGTTTGCTTTCCGGTGGATAAGGGTTTTTCACTGAGGTTGTTATGTTTATTTTCGAATAGTTTTCAGTTCAAATTCTTTATATATTCTTTATATATTCATATTTATATATTATATATATTTTTTCATTGTACTTGTGGTGCCTTACAGTGCCCTCACGGATTGTGATCGCTCTGTCGTGCTAGTTCTCGATGACAGACCCGATCCCCAGCTGTGGGGGCATTGTAGGTCTACTCATAATTCCTCTATGATTTTTTTTGTGTGTTTGAAATGGTTTCTCTTTGGCATCCTGGCGATGGACTGGATGTCCGAAAGAAACCATTGCCATATAATTATTTTTTCACTTCATTGTTTTAAAGGTTTCTCTGTGGTATCCTGGCGGATAATGCAGCATGTCATAGAGAAGCCATTGCCGTACAATTAGCCTGTGGTGACTTACGGTGTCCTCACGGTTTGTGATCGCTCTGTGATGTCCTCCAATATCACAGACCTTATTACCAGCTGTGTGGGCACTGTAAGTCTTTAATTTTTGAGAATTTTTTGTGGTTTCATGATGTCTCCGGCTGTACTGGCCGAAAAGTGAAGTAAAGAAGACATTTACTTACTTACTTAATGGTTTCTCTGTTCATTGTTTATGTCATTCATATTTATGTCTAAATGGGTTTACTTTTTTGATTATAGTATATAGTATTATATTATATATTATATTTGTTTTGACAATGACACTGTTTTGACTTAGACTTGTAGTTTTTACACAATCACTCCAATTTCATAGAGATATAGTGACCTGAAAAGTCGTCCATTTTATAATCACTTCATATTTTACATTATTTATACTGATATTTTATACCCATTAAACTGTGTTGTAGTGCAGGCGCTTCAACATGTCATCAGACTCGTTACATATAGGTGCCAGGAGCATCGTCATCTTATCATATCAAACACTTTAAACTGAATATTTTAGTACGAACATGCTTTTATTAGCTTTGTCTTTCCTTTACTACTTTAACTATACAATATGGGATATTGTAATACCTGGAATTTTCACTTAAATGGCCATACTGGCCGAAAAGTGAAGTAAAGCAAATATTTTACTTACTTACTTACTTACGGTGTCCTCACGGTTCGTGATCGCTCTGTGATGTTCTTCAATATCACAGACCTTATTACCAACCGTGGGGGCACTGTAAGTCTTTAATTTTTGGGAATTTTTTTTGGTTCAATTATTTCTCTGGCCATACTGGCCGAAAAGTGAAGTAAAGAAGACATTTTACTTACTTACTTAATGGTTTCTCTGTTCATTGTTTATGTCATTCATATTTATGTCTAAATGGGTTTACTTTTTTTGATTATAGTATATAGTATTATAGTATATATTATATATTTGTTTTGACAATGACACTGTTTTGACTTAGACTTGTAGTTTTTACACAATCACCCCTATTTCATGGAGATATAGCGACTTGATAAGTCGTTCATTTTATAATCACTTCATATTTTATATTATTTATACTGACATTTTTATACTTATTAAACTGTGTTATAGTGTAGGCGCTACAACATGTCATCAGACTCGTTACATATAGGTGCCAGGAGCATCGTCATATTATCATATCAAACATTTTAAACTGAATATTTTAGTACGAACATGCTTTTATTAGCTTTGTCTTTCCTTTACTACTTTAACTATACAATATGGGATATTGTAATACTAGGCATTTCCACTTAAATGGAATTTTAATTAATTTAATGGAATTTTCACTTAAATGGCCATACTGGCCGAAAAGTGAAGTAAAGCATTTTACTTACTTACTTACTTACTCCACTTAAATGGCCATACTGGCCGAAAAGTGAAGTAAAGCAGAAATTTCACTTACTCACTCTATAACTCCCACTACTCTCACTATCACTATAGTTCTCATTAAATTTGCGTGTAGCGGGCCCACTTTTTTTCGAAAGATCAGTCACCTTTTTTACTTCTAAATTGCTTAGCTGTAGAGGCCTTTTATATGTCTTTTTCTGTTGAGCAGCTATGAGAGTTTCTTTATAAGGGCTGCTGATCAACACTGTGGCTGACCCACCAGGGCGCGTGCTCGGTTTGTAGGACGTGCTTCGGTAACACACGGAAAGGTTGCAATCTCTGCCGGTCCGATGAATTTATCGTCAGACGTTGACGTTTTACTAGTGGACGCAATAGCACCTTCATCTACTGTAGGATCAAACTCTGGAGCAGTCCCATTTGTGAGCTTGTCTTCTACAAAGTCATCATCTGTGAATATTGCTCGATTAAAGGGTGAGATGCCCGTAGCACGAAATCTACTGACGGCTGTTTGTGCTGTGGCAGACTTTAGATAAGCTATACCAAATAGAGATGCTACCTGATGGATGGTTACAACTCGACCGGGATGATTTCTCAGCCAAATACGCATCGCTTCATCATAGTTTTGACTCGGGGGACGCATGTAAGAAACATTGAGAGGTTGGAGTCTATGAGTACAATGCGATGGAAAGCAGAGAATATGTACATGACTTTTCCTGGCGAGATCAATCACATCGAAGTTTTTAGTGTGGGTGGAGTGTCCATCCAGGATGAGAAGGACTGGCTTCTGCTCAGTGGAGTGGGTAAAATCAATGAAGTGCTGAAACCAATCTTTAAAAATATCGGTTTGCCTCCATCCACTTTTATGGCATGCATATATAGTAGTTAGTACCGGGAGGTGCACCATCTAAAAATTCCGGTTTCCATCTCACACGAGGGAAGAGAAGCATGGGACGAACAAAATCACCTTGTGCATTCATACAAATAGCAGCCGTTGTCAGTTCTCATCTTCAGCAGATGTAAGGCAGCCCACTTGTTTTTTACCTTCCACTCCGATAATTTTAGAAGGAGTACTTTGCACTGTAGCGATTGCTGTCTCATCCACATTGTTTATATTTCCTGCATCAAAGTTGTATTTCTCAAAAATACAGTCAAGTGCATCAAAAAATCACTCCACCTTGACACGGTTGAAGCCTCTAGCGCGAGCTGCAGAGGTGGCTTCCGGCTTTCGCAAAGAAAGGTTGGGGTGTCGTTCCATGAATCTGTAATACCAATCTTTTCCCGCCATCTGGTTCACTCTATTAACCCTTTAACACCTGGCTGATTTCCACTTTGCGTGGCCGATTTCCCTGGGATATTAGCAAGTTTTCGGTACAATCTGCTAAACAATGATACAAAGTTACATAACTTTTTAAATAATAACTTCTTATAATTACAAGTTATATTTATTTTGATGTACACTGAACGTACTTTCAGGATACATAAGGAACTTTATGATCAAACACATATATGTTGCCAATTTAAGCTCTATAACACAGAAAAAATAAAATTTTAAAGGGACCCCTTGGGATGAGACATTTTCAATGTTGTCAATTTAAAAAAAAAAATTTATATGAAGCTATATGGCTTACTGATCTTAACTGAAAATACGAAAAAGTAAAAAAAAAAATTTGAAGTACCGAAAAAGAGTGAAATAGTTGTATTCCCAGGTCGTATATTGCCATGTAAACAAAACAAGTTAGCAATATTCAGCACTTTACATCACATATTCCCACGTATCAGACGGTAAGATCAGAGCAGTCGCATCTAATTGGTGTCTTATAGTCTGGACACGGGAGGACACACCTGCAGCACTGATTGTCTACCCAACGCTGGGCCGATGCCATCAGCATGAGGCCCAATGCTGTGAAAACATTCAATCGTCCTTCAGGTATACAAATAGTTTGTTAGGGTTACTCCTGGTTTCATAGAAATGTTGATTAAAAATATTTGTAAAAATATAAAAATTCTGAAAAATTTAAAACATGATTCGTGGGATACACTACTTAAGTACAGAATTAAAAACGAAAATTGATGTCATCCTAAGGAGCTGCTTTAAATACAATTCTGAGCTATATTCTGACTTTTCCGCTTCATTATGATGATAGTGCTTTATTGTCATTCAGTATTTTAAGAAAATAACATCAAAACAGTAACAGACAATGAATTCAACAGAAAAGACAGTGACTCATGTATTTTAACATAGTTTCCAGATATAATATAATGCAGTATCAATGTCATTTTATACAAAATTCCAATGTGTAAATCAGGAAAAATGATGTAACTATTTAAATTATATCAACGTGAAAAATATGACATTTGTAAAAACTTTTGAAAACTCAACCAGTCACTGAAGTTGTTGCAAAAACTAAAGCCCTGCGAGAGAGGTCGAGTCACTTGTCTCTGTCATGCGCCGCTCCAGGTGATGGGCCTGTATTTATTACCGTTAGGCACGATATCAGCCGTATTTGAAAGCCTGAAATTGAAAAATGTAAGTCTCTATCAAATTCATCCTGGTCAGACGCCAGATAAATGTGACGTCAGTGTCATTGTTACTGTAGATAGATACGGCACCGACAGGGGGACAGTCGCCAGCAGCGAAACCTGTCAAAACTGATCATCAAATGATCTGATCTGTCAAAGATCATCCCGCACTATCATGTGTTTTTTCCTGCTTCTAAAATGTCTACAAAATCAAAACCTTGAAATTCTTCATCATCCGATGACGATATATTGGCGGCCGCCATTTTGTTTATTTTGTTGGAAACGAAAATAACAAATTTCGGGTTTTATTTTGTTGTTTACAACGAAAAGTTCAATGACAACATCGGTTTGTTTTGACGCGAAACGAAAAGGAAGCTGTCCCGGTTATTCGCGCATGCGCAGATTCGCGATGCATGACGCCATTCAACATCCAGGATGTTGTAAACAAAGCCACGTGCAGCCGGGCGGATTTGGGCGGTTCAGGTAAATGAGCCACGGGCGGATTCGGGCGGTATAGGTGTTAAAGAATTAAAGCAATGAGGGCGGCCATTTCTTTCATCCATTTGAAATGCGAGGACTCGCACATCTTCTCGTGGCAGACCTATAAGCCTAGCCTCCATATTTATAATATATGTACACAGTTCATCTTCTTCAGTGAAGACAGGCGCAAAACCACTGACGAAGCCCTTGTTGCTGCCCATTATGCAAGCGTTGATCCCTTTAAGTCGATTTGTAATGTTGAGCGGGGCGCACCTTGTAGTTTAGCGGCTTTTTCATAGCCAATCGGTCCAGGATTATAAGCTCTGATAGCTGCCTCCATGTTCTCACTTGTCCATGACTGTCTAGTGGATTTCCTTTTATATTTCCGACCCATAATAATATTGAAAAATTTATTTTTTTACTTTTATTGATATGCCTAAATTTGATGTATGTATGTATGTATGTATGTATGTATGTATGTATGTATGTATGTATGTATGTATGTATAAGAGATAAGATAAGATAAGATACATTTTATTTTCAATCGGCATGGTACAGTTAAACCATAAAACATTGGCCTGAGGCTATTCGACCGATCCGTGGTACTAAAATTCAACAATGAATAACATTAACAATATCACATAGTATGCAACACATAGGCCTATTCAAAACAATATATTAGGTTTTACTAGTCCTGTATTAAAAATATCACCTTCTCAATAATATTTTACTACTAATACTATATTATAGTCAAATTATCAAATACTATATTATTGTATATACTTATATATGTAAAGTACAGGAAATTGACTTTATCACAGAGTTAAGATTATGAATAAAATATCACGGTTACACTATGTAAAAAGTAAATTAAATTAATGACGTCCTGCATCAATGTATAATTATGATTAAAAGCAAAGATGGATTAAATACTTATCAGAGAATATTTTAAGATCTTTGACATAGTTTAAAATAGCATGAGAAAAGAAAAAAAAAATAATACTAATATATTATAGTCAAAATGATCAATTACTATATAATTATATATACTTATATATACATAAATTATAGCACAATGGTTTTATCGCAGAGCTAAGATTATGAATAAAAATATCACAGTTACGGTATATATTAATTAAATTAATGACGTCCTGCATCTATGTATATATATAATTAAAAGCAAAGATGGATTAAATAATTATCCTAGAATATTTTAAGATCCTAGACATAGTTTAAAATAACATGATAAAAAAATAAATAATAATAAAAGAGCTATGTTATTTGATGCAATTTGCACATTTGTGTTGGCTTCTGTGTATACCTGACCACTTATTTATTCGCGACTTGAAGTTTTGCAGAGAGGTAGCATTGCGTGTGCATTCAGGTAGAGTGTTCCAAATCCTAGGGGCCATATAAGCAAATGAATTTAGACCATGCCTTGTTGATTTGAACAAAGGCAGGTGAAATTTTGAATTTTGTATTGGTGTTATTAGTTCTTTCAAATATCTAGGAGCCAGATTGTTTTTAATTTTGTATGTCTGAATCGCAATGTTTCTTTCCCTCCCCAATTTTAAGCTCGGCATTTTGGGTTTGCAAAGAAGAGAATCATAGTCTGAAGTATAGTCACCATAAACAAAACGCAGCCCTCTCTCCTGAATTTTTTCCATCTTTTTAGTGTTCCCCACTCCACAAAAATGCCACACAATGCTACAGAACTGGAAGTGGCACAATATGAAACAGCGAAATATTGCCATTCTATGGTTGATACTGATATATGGTGAGAGTCTTTTTAAAGCATTTAAATGGTTGCCAGCTTTTTTACAGATCTGTTTTATATGTGTGTCGTAATTTAGATTTTTATCCAGATTGACTCCAAGGAGCTTAACATAATCTTCTGCAACTAGTGTGATGTCATCAATTTCGAATTTAAATTCCATGTCTGCGGATGCCAGAAAAATTGCCTGAAATTTGTGGGGATTTGCCAGCATTTCATTTAAAGTAAACCAGTTAATGGCAGCCTTGGATTCAATCTGGAGAGTTTGTACAACGAGCTGTTGTGAGGATTCTATGGCATTGATGGTATTGTCATCGGCGTAGTTTACAAGCTCTGCTTTTCTGATAAATTTGAACATGTCATTAAGGAAAATGTTGAATAAAATAGGCCCCAGGATTGAACCCTGGGGTGCGCCTTTAAGGATATCAGCCCATTCACTTGTGCCATTTCCAATTTGTACTCTCTGTTTTCTTCCAGTCAAATACGATCGCATAATCTTGATGCTATTTCCGCTAAGGCCATAGGCCTCCAGCTTGGCGAGTAACAGTCCATGTGGCATACAGTCAAATGCCTTGCTGAGGTCCATAAGTATAGCCCCTGCATGCTTATGTTCTCTCAGCGACATTTTCCATTTCTCTACAAGACTAAGAAGGGTGTCTTGACAACTATATCCTGCTCTAAAAGCGGACAAGGCTTGGTCGAAAATATTTTCAAAATACTTGCCAAGCTGTATGGCCAGAACCTTCTCATACACCTTAGATAGACAGGGCAAAATGCTTACAGGCCTGTAATTTTCTTTACTTAACTGGTCAGCTTTTTTAAATACTGGGGTGACATCTGCCTTTTTTAAAGCATCTGGAAACGTTCCTGTATCTATGGCATTATTGATCATCCCGGCAATTGTGACAGATATAACTGGTTTAGCCATTTTAATGAGTTTTGGTGGAATTTTGTCTGGGCCAGTTGCCTTTTTTGGATTTAGTGAGTGTAAGATTTTGGCTACCTCATTTTCGTTTGTGTGCCTGAAGGAAAGACTTTGATTTTTTGGTAAATGCTCTCTAATAATTTTAACACCGGGATGGTCACCATAGCCACAGTCTGGTTTGATTTTATTTCCGATATCCACTGCAACATTTATAACATAGTTATTTATGGTCTCAGCCACTTCTTTTTGGTCTGTTATTATTCGACCACCTTCACTCAACTGTAGATCACAACCATTTTGGTGTCCTTTATTAGTCAAATACGGCTTAACCGTTTTCCAGAAGGTTGAACCTGACATCTTAACATCTGTGAATTTTGATTGAAAATAAGTCCTAATTGAACGTCGTCGTATGTCAACACATTTATTTCTTTCAATTCGGTAAGCTTCCCAATTTTGACTTGAGCGGTCCAAAAGAAATTTCTTGTAAAGTCGTTTTCTAAGCCAAATTGCCTTTTTCAATTTTTTGTTCAGAAATGGAGGTTGGTTAGGTCTAATATGCCTCTCTTTCAGTGGAGCGTGTGTATCTGCGGATGATACAAAGCAGTCAGTGAATAGTTTTATGGCTGCATTTGGATCTTTCACAGACTCACATGAATTTATTCCACTGGATTTTAGGTCTTCCAAAAAATCGTTTTTCGTAAAATTTTTGTACGATCGACAGTGTAGTATTTTCTTTGTTTGATTTTCAATGTGTAATTTCATGGTTGTGCACACAGTTGAGTGAAAGTCACTAATGCCGACTTCAATGGTCGTGGTTCTCTGAAAACTTTTCGGTTGATTAGTGAGAATGACATCTAATAGGCTGGGAGGAGATTGTCTAAAACATGTGGGATCTTTTACCAAATTTACGAGATCGAATGAGTCCATTATGTTTATTAATGCAAGGGGATTTTTTGAGGTGTTTCGCTAAAGGTCAAAATTTAGGTCTCCCATCACAATCATATTGTCATAATCTGCTGTAAGATCTTCAAGCATCCTAGTGAAACTAGTTGTGGAAGTGCTGTCTGGTAAGCTAGGTGGCTTGTATGCTGCAGCATAAACCCACTTTGCTTTGCCAAACGATATCTCCAGAACAATAGATTCGCATTGACTGTTTTCATATGTTGCTCTTCTACGCACAGCCAATTCAGATCTGGTGTATATGATAATTCCACCACCATTTCTATTTCTGTCCTTTTTAAATATATTATACCCAGGATGGCTGAACTGTGCGTCAGGAAAGGACATGTCAATTTTGGTTTCTGAAATCGCAAAAATGTCAACTAGTTTATTAGTAAATATGCTTGCAATGTCAATATATTTAAATTTATAGCTATTTATATTTAGATGTGCTAAAACAGGAGATTTCCCTGCCTTGGCCTTGATACATTTCATTTCACTGAACAAATTCTGTCCTCGAAGTGCTGGTATGTCATCTTTGGTGTTAAATATGTATGTATGTATGTATGTATGTATGTATGTATGTATGTATGTATGTATGTATGTATGTATGTATGTATGTATGTATGTATGTATGTATGTATGTGTGTATGTATGTATGTATGTATGTATGCATGCATGTATGTATGTATGTATGTATGTATGTATGTATGTGTGTATGTGTGTATGTGTGTATGTATGTATGTATGTATGTATGTATGTATGTGTGTATGTGTGTATGTGTGTATGTATGTATATATGTATCTAAGTATGGAGGGAAGCGTGTGATCTCCACGTGCCTCCCCCCCCCCCCCGGGCAACTTCTTTGAAGAATTTGTGCGTTTTTAATTCAGAAATCAAATTGCAATCATTGATGTTGCTCTTAATCATTTATATACTGATTGCATTAATATTTTTATTATTACATTATGCTGTATCTGCGTATTAGGTTTTTAATTGCAGCACAGTTTCAGTGGATTCTCTGTGGCACTGGACAGGTGGTCACGGAGGTGATCATTGGCTGTGCAATTATCACGTAATTACCTTGTTACATATATTTCATAGTAGTCATATAATGTATTATGTACATATAAATATGTATGGGTATGTGTGCATGCGCTTGTTTGACCACATGTGTGTGTGTATGCTCGTGTATGTGTGTAAATCAAATAAACAGTCAAATAAATAATATATATATATAGAGTAATAACGAAGATGGTTTTAATTAAAGCGACACAATCAGTCTGAAATCATAAAAAATCAGTATTTTTCTTTTGGCTCCTTGACATGTCCATAATATATCATAGGCCATAGTTGCGTATTAAAAAAAAATTGTGTTGCTCATTTGCCAGTTAAGTGAGAAATAAGGAAGATATTTAATTTCGGACATGCATGTCCAAAATAAGAAATACTGGAATAACTGATAAATGGGGCTTTCTGCACTTGCTACGTTGCCACAGCAACCCATGATTCAAAAAAAGCCAAAATAAAAATATTTTTAAAATGATTTTAGCCTGATTGTGTAGCCTTAAAACTTCAGCAATATAGAGTGATTTACAAAGACATATTTGTAATCAAATTGCATTATTTACTTAATCTACATATCTCACAAAAAAGAATAATTACTCTTATTAAACATACGCCTAATTTGTATATATTTCAGGCATGAATTCTAAAATAAAAGGCTGGGACGGCATGTATGTAAATAGATCTTTGAAGACAAAACTGGGTACTGTTTAAAAAGCTATACTTAAGCACCATGCAGTTTATTTATTTACTGATAATATCCACGCTTAATTGTTAGACCTACTGATAGACATGTGTTTGATATTTTTTACAAATTGAAGACTATTCATCATATTCTGTGAAACGCAGTGACGTCACTAGGTAAAAACAAGTTTATATAACACCCCCTCCCCCATACTTCATTCTGTGAAACGCAGTAACGTCACTCGGTGAAAGCAAGGTTATATAAGAACCCTCCCCCATACTTCATTGTATTAGCCAGCTCGGTGAAAACAAAGGAGGTCGAGGTCATTGAGTTTCACAGAATTATCAATCATTAACTCACCGCTGTTAATCAAAGCAAAAACAAATGAGTCTTTATCACATTACTCATACTAAATTATCAGTCAGTCAGAAAATATGTGAAAGTTATCAGTCCCTTTAAGATTGACTTACTAGATAGATAGATAGATGTTTTATAGGTAGGCTTAGGACTAACAGCATGCAGAAGCAGACGATAGGATGCATGTCATACGCTGGTAATAACATAGCTCACATTAGTTTTTAAATTTTTGGTCAGTTCATATTGGGTCATATCCGCACCGATAGGTACATGACCGCATAGTGGGGGGCATAGTCGCACAGGGGTATGTCCACACTGTGCAATCATACCCACAGTATGATGATTACAGAAACCCCAATTATCGCTCAAAGAATCAATGACTCTGCCCCAACTCGACAATGCATAAAAGGACAACTGACTAGGAAGCAATCATAACTATTGTCTCTTTAAACTCCTGCATATCTCATAGTTTGATATGTATGTATAAGGCATGGTGAAATTAGATCAAATACTTACGATTTTGTATTTCATCCACATGGGGGGACTATGACATGCACCAGTCAACTTCTTCTGGGCTGAGGCAATCTTGGCGGGAAACTCTCCAAGGCCATAGCAGTTATATTCACCAGATGTCGCTAGGTGGGTGTACAGTGATGGTGTGTGATCTTACCCTACTATGTGGTTATACCCGACTTACCCCTACATGAATCACCAAAGGCAACCTATACTTGACAGCCAATGGCACAATATCCGCCAACACTCGTTGCTGTACCTCAGCCTCACTGGCCGTGCACCTACCGGAATAATCTAAACCAACCTCTCCCTTAAGTTTATTCTCCAGGTTCTCAATGTGAAACTGCCGAACATGCACTGCTGAGCGAGAATGAATACCGAAACTCAGCTTCACTGTGCCTTCCTGCAACTCAGGAGCCTGAGCATTCGGCCAAGTCTTTTGCAATGGCAAATTTATTATTTGTTAAAACACCCTTGTAAATGTACCCGGTATCGCAAATAACATCGAACAAAAGCGAAGCGGAGTGTCTGTGGAGTAGCTTGTCGAGATGGAAGTGAGAGTCCACAGCCACACACGACAGACTATGGGATCCCTCAGGTGGGCAATTTCCGGCGAGGTCAAGTTTATTTCTCAAAAGTTTTAGGTTTTCCAGGGAGTGACCTTTTATCCCTAATAACAGGAGAGTTTTCCAGTGAAGAAGACTGGAAATTGCATTTGGGGGGGGGGGATCGCCTTTGCTTGGGGGTTTTAATTCCATTTATTTCATCAAAAAGTTGTAAAGTGATATCATTCAAAAAATCAAAAGGGGTTACTCCTCTACATACACTTCAGTCCGCTGTGCAAAAGCTAGTAGCTCGGAAAGGGAGGTTATACTTAGACTGATAGAAATCGCATGCAGCAGCCCTCACATTAGGTAGTACCAGGAAAATAACCTTTCATGGTTGAAACGGCCATTAACATGGGCTGCTAAATGTTGGAAGGTACGGTTCGGTTGAAGCTGTACCTTCTCGCAGTTCCAACAGGTTAGTATGGGATCGGTGTAAAAGGAGAGGTGGTTACACAGGGAGTGCCTTTTAAGATGGGGATATTTATCATCGCAACCCGGGCATGTGCGCAACCACTTGTTTTTTCTAGATCTGGGAGCAGCTGGAGTTTTGAGGGATCCTGAGTCACCTTCCTCATAGTCATAGTCAGGAACAAAGTTCTGTTCTTCCATGACTAAAGAGGAAATTGAAAGAACAAGTTGGTAACTATCCAGTTCAAAGTCAGAAAGATGTTTAGGGATTTTATGGGTTCGGATTGGTCTGGAACTTTGCGTTTTGGGGGCACCCGGGGTAGGTTGACACCGTGATTCAGGAGGACAAATGGGCCCCGCAGAAGGTCTCGCAACGGCAGTTGTGAGATCTGGTCCGGGGTCTTGGGGATCTGGGGTAGGGGGGGTGATGTCATTAATGGGTGGATAAATTTCAGGCTCATCGGTTTGGAGCTTTAATAATTTATTTCTAGCCCGTTTAATCCACAATGGATAATTCTCCCCATGCATGTGTTTGATTCTATCATGGTGGACTATACTCTCCCGCTTCTGCCCCAGAATTGAGATGAGGTAGGGGGTAGGGGGTGACTTGAGCTTGCTGCTCTGTCTGTAGTGGAATCAAGGAGGTATACCACATCACCCACCTCGTACACGTTATCGAAAATCCTACCATCATAATTTTTCTTTTGTCTCAGTTGAGCACTTTGTAAATTCTCCCTGGCCTGGTGGTAAACCTCAGATAAAGTATCCCTCAAGTGTTGCACATATTCGGCGGGTTCCCGGGGCTGGTCATCTCAGATGGCGTTCCGAACATTAAATCTACGGGTATGGAAATTTCCCGTCCCCGCAACATCATGTTCGGGGTGAATCCTGTACTACGGTGTCTAGTGGACCTGATGTCTGAATAATTTGATAATATGAAGCAAAGTGTCGGCCTATCCCCTCTGCTCTTGGAGAACCAATTTTATTATGGGGCGGGGTAGGAGGGGACGTATTTGTCTGTTGCGGGCGAGGTTGTGGAGGTTGGTTAAAACGCGATGGGGAGCCCTGCCTATTAGCATGAGTAGCTTTAGGACTAGCAGGTGAGTTAAACGGCCTTACCAGGCTACCCGATCTCCTGCTGTGGCACTCTCTAGCGTAAGGACCTTGACCTCCACAATTAAAACAGCCTCACCCTGCACAATTTGGTTTTTGAAAAGCTTCAAGAACTGATGTTAATTTTTGTAGAGTGACAGCTAACTGATCATTAATAAGGTTAGAATTGGATTTATTCAGAGAGGCAGGGGAGGGATCTTTCGTTATGGGGTTTTCGAACGTCACTTTCCCCAATTCCCCATAAACAGCCTTCTGATTGTGGAAGCAACTTTTTACTGGCAATTTGCCAAAATAGCTAGCCGCTTTTCCCCTGAGAGACTCTATCAGCTTTTCTAGTTTAGTTTCAATATCCCACCCGTACGTTTTTGCAATGCGTTCGAATTGAACGTGATATGCCACCCAGTCATCTGTTGAATTCTCATTTAAGTGGGCGTCTTAGGCGACGGGGGGGGCCCTCCCATGTGGGTTATTTTCACCTATGTCACTCTGCACTGTACGTTGCCTACCATTATAGGGTGGGGGCTGTCTATAGAGACTAACATCATGTGGATCCTCACCCACATCATGTTTGTCGTAGGAATCAAATTTACCTTCGTCATACATAGAATACATACATAGTCAAATTCGTGACCAACATCACGTCGAGGATCGAAATCATCCTCAAACTGCTGGTGGTGATCACGGTGAGGGGTTCTGTGAGGACTTCTGCCACTTATTCTTGCGAGACTCAACATAACAATCGCCGCCAGCTCGAGGATCACGATTATCCTCAAAAATTTCACTGAGATTGCCATATCTGTCTCCAATCTGCTTTGTCTTTACCAAATATTTCAGGGATTGTGGCTTATTTATCCTGCCACATTTGCACTACATTCTGCACTGCGGGGTTTGGTGCATAGGGTGCAGTCTGCCCTGCGGGGTTTGGTGCATAGGGTGCAGTCTGCACTGCGGTGTTTGGTGCTTAGGGTGCAGTCTGTAAATCGCCCTGAACACTATCTGGTTTTTCAAAATATTTTAATTTATTTTCCACAAATGATTCATCCGATTTATTTTCCAGTTCTGTCAGCCTTTTTGCCACGTTCGTCAAAATATCTCAGTTAATTTGAGCCGGACTGTTCGCAATTACATCTAATCTTTCAAACAAATTTTTAATTATCTCCGGCCCGGCAGAATTTTCATAATTTGTTTCCAAATTTACTAATCTGTGAATAATTTTTTTCATTGAGGTATTCCAATTTAGAATTTTCTTCCAAAATTATCAATCTCTCCTCAACATGTTGAATATGTGACAGACTCTGTGAATAATCATTTGCTTCCAATTGTTGAATTCGAATATCTAGTTTTTTCAAAAGGTTTACCCCATGGGGTATTAATTTTTCTTCCAAATTTCCGGGTATCAGACTCATATCAGACTCTTTCTTCCCTTTTAATGCAGCATTTAGCCTCTCGACTAATTCTGTCAACAACCCTTCCTCAACTGCCACTGAGTATGAGGCATTCACATTAACCTGTGGGGGACCAGCCCCAGGTGCTTCTAACACATCTTGTTGTGGCCCTAATGGAGGCATAACCTCGACTAATTGTTGGTGATTAGGTCCACCCCCATCAGGTCCACCCCCGTCTACTCCATCTTCAACCAATCCCATAACGTCAGGCCTTGTTTGGGAATCAACGTTATGTAATGGCAAAAATGTTATTTGTTTGGCCCTCACTAAATTTCTAATCGCTGATGACAAATCAGGAATAGCTAACAGGTCATCTGCCTCAAGTCCGTTTCGTGTTTTTTCCCGCATTTCAAAAATTATTTTAGCCCTCTTCTCTTTAATTCCATTTAATAATTTCAGCTCATCAGCCGTGGCAGTATTAATGTTTAATGCCATATTTCTTAGCTAATGTAATCACTTGCTGACTTTAAAGAATTAGTAATATTTCGGGCAACAATTGAGTGGAAATGCGGTAATAACTGAAGCATATAATGCTAGCACAATCCTAGAATTGTCAATGGCGCTGATAATTTATCATGTGGAGCCCCAATAACAGCCACATGAATCTACGCCAAAACCACGTGACAATATCGCACGATTTGACTGGTTGGAATGAAATCTCAATCCATGCACTAAATAGGCTAAACAACGACTTGCGCAGCTTCTTTTTGCGATGACTCGCAGAGCCACTGTAGTAATTAGTGCTGAAAGCCTAATTAGTTTGTCAGTGCACAAATATAAGTTTATAACCTGTGTAATTATAAGTCTTAAAGTTGTACGTCTAACTTGGTGTGTTGTTTCTCTCAAAAGTGGCTGACTGGCTCTCCTCAGGTCACGAGGTCACTCGTACAGAATGTTTTTTTCAGGATTTATGTGAATATGTGATACACTGCAATAAAAGACATATTTTTCTTTGTTTGTTTGTTCTTTTTGCTCACTATTACCTGATAACTGGTAGAACTGAAGCCATCATTGTAGAATTAAAAGAGTTATTTGTTATTTGGCACTTTTATCACCTGTTCTGGGGGTTCCCATCATTAGATTTCTCGCAATTGCGAAAAATGATGCCAGCTCTCGCCTTTAATTTCATGATAGCTGCAACAAATGCTTGAAGAGGTAAGTGGAACAGGCATGCTGTGGCCCCTTCTGATCATTTTTTTACACATGTGCCATTTTTTTAATTTTTGTAAGAAAATGCAAAAAAATGAAACTAGACTATGTCCACTGCCCTATGATAAAAGTTCTGAAGGACATCATTAAGACTGATTGGACAGAACAATGTGGGAATCTCAAAGAAATGAGATACCTGGGGAAGGCTGCACTAGTTTACCCGGGGTAAAACTGGTCCTGGGTGTAGTTTTGTTTGCCTACCCTGCATCTGGTATTGGCTGTTAGCTGTCACGTGAGCAGAGCAGATGACTACTATAGCACGTTGTTGAGGGAGGGGGAGGGCGCCATGAGCACCCCCTAGCAAACACGTGACATTGCCCTTGTGTTGTTTCAATGTTGGGCCAGCGTCGCTGACGATGGGCCAACGTTGAACCAACATATGCTCAATGTCCTGTCTTTGCTGGGGGCCGTCACCTGAATGAATGAATGACCGCTTGAGACAACGCGGTCCCTGCAAACACGAGACATTGAACCAATGCTGGGCTGCTGTTGGCCCAACGTTTGCGACGCTGGCCCAACATCAGCCCAGCATTGGTTCAATGTCTCGTGCTTGCTGGGGTCCTCCTTGATGACGTAATTATTTTCAGTCATTTTAACAAATCCTTTCACCAACAACCTTGGATGGGGTTTGAGGTAAATTTTGCCGCTGGCTCAATATAGGGCAAATGTCGGCAACATTCGCCCACCATTGACTCAGACTGGTAGTTATTGTGGATCAATCACGCTGTTACGGAAACAAACCTTTTCATTACGACGATCTCACATTAAAAAAAGCAAGGACAAAGTATGGTGAAATATTTAATATAATTTTCATTATTTTAACTTTCATGGCTATATCATTAAAATCAGTGGCTTTGAAAAAGTGTCCTAAAATATTGTCAGCTGAGTTGTTCGTTTGATTTAATTTATCACCCATTGCCGAGCTCTTTTTACGTAACTGACGACATGCTATAAAAAGTAACAGTTTGAAAAGTGGCGTCAACCCTTGACGCCATTCCGACGCCAACACGACACGGCGGACGGCGAAGGGTTGGTTTTCAAAATCAGACCCCAGGCTCATTTAACAAAGTCCTTCTCTAGGAAAACGTCGTGTTTACTTCTCCTCACTGTGTGGAACACATATAATATAAAATACAGTTACATAGTCACTTCACTCTGCTTCATCGTGGCAGAGATACACAACCAAGCTTAGTTCTAAAGTAGAGCGCGCACCATCGTGCCTTGGGCAGCACTCCGGCCCGCGTCAATCCCTTATCAAGCCTGCATCACTCTCCTCACCAACGTCCGTCTCTTATATAAACTTAACATCATCATAATCACAACATTGATTTAACATCTAATCATACATGATCATAATCGGCACATTGAGTTAACATACATTTCCTAGCGACGGTCGCCAGTCCATCAGCCTTGATGGCTCGGCTGACCTTTGCCTGTGCTGACCAATCCATTACTGCCCCAATCCAATCATGGATTGTCGTGTTCCGTTCTGGTCAGATCAACAGTAGCTATCATCTCTGCGTTTGCCTACTGCGTTAGGCATGCATAAGTTTACAAGTTGACCACATTCCACAGTTTTCACTCAGCAAGAAAAATGCTGTGCTATGACCTCATTGTTGCAAATTACGGCAGGGATACAGAATCCAAAACATCACCCAGACACTTGAAGTTTGGCAACCAACTGCTGAGATGAACGTTATTGAGAGTTTTAGGTTTTAGATACATCAGGGCACCCAATGATTTCAAATAGTGCCCCGCAATACAATAACAGTGGCAAATATACCACATATATGCACATACCAATCGGGCATAATCTGCTGCCTCTCTTTGCGTTTTTTTAAGGAGGAGGAGGTCATGGAAGAAAAAAAATTGGTGGATTTTCATCTTTAGGGCTAAGAATCTTTCATTTTTACCCTTGGTGCACCCCAGGAGGAAGCGTCGAGCAGGCAAACGAAACTTCACCCATGTTTCACCCTGAACTAATCATCACTAATCTCAGAAATTCCCACATTGTTCTGTCCTACATTGTTCTGTTCTAGCCTAAAGATGGCCTCCAGAACTTCCTCATAGGGCGGTGGACATAGTCTATTTTCATTTTTCTGCTTTTTTTTCAAGAAATAAAAAAAATTGCACCTGTGTAAAAAAACCGCTGGCTAATCGTACGGCAAAGTTATAATGGAAGTCAATGGGAGCCCGTCATTTCGTAAACGAGGCTGCCCATAGAGTTACATAGAATCACATAGGCCTACGATTAGCCACTGCCAAAAAAATATCACAAGGGCCCATAGCATGCCTGTTCCACTTACCTCTTCAAGCATTTGTTGCAACAATTATGAAATTAAAGGCGAGAGCTGGCACCATTTTTCGTAATTGTGAGAAATCCAATGATGGGAACCCCCAGATAAGGTGATATAGTACCATTTAAAACAAAAAATGCTTTTAATTCTACAATGATTGCTTCATTTCTACAAGTAATAGTGAGCAAAAAAAAAAAAAAAAAACCGAGAAAATATCTCTTTTATTGCAGTGTCTCACAAATTCACATAAATCCTAAAAAAACACGAAAAAAACATCAAAATGACTTTTTGTGATATACATATTAATATTATCTATTGAGCGACTACTTGCACCCTGGATGTTTACTTACCAGATCATTATTATGCTTGAAACATCAACTTTGCTGACGGTGGACAAAAATGAGCAAACGTTGGTTGAACGTCTGAATAAATTATTTGCAGGATATTACCACTATGATTGTACAGCAAATCATAAGTATATTCCCGAAAGATGTTTGTTTTATATTTACCGCTATCACGGTCCGCAATAAGCACTGAAGGCATGACAGTGCATCAGATCACTGAGCGACCAACCACATAGCCTATCTCAAGACATGGGGACGAAGTTTTTCATAACTAGTGGTCGCTAATTGTACTAAATATTCAACCTAATCATGAAGAACATGTTTTTTTACATTTTAATTTGAAATAAAATCATTTTAATTAGAAACTACGTATATATACAGATGTACTAGTATCAATAATTAAAAAAAACTAATGTTACAAATCTTTTTATTTTGCTTTATCAGCTCATCAGCAAACACCGAACGCTGGGCCGGTGTTGATTTAGTGTTGGCACAGAGTCGGAGACGATTGGCCGGTATTGGATCAACAGTGGTTCGTTGTCTCGTGTTTGCTGGGAAACCGCTATGTGTTTCCTCCCTATATAATATATATGAATCTGATGACTTCAACCCATGGAACCACTTTTCTCGAACATGTTAGTATCAAATATGTCACGCGTTTTTATTGTATTTCTATAATATATATTCAGCCTCATCTCATCATTTGCACTGTTTTTAATGAATAACAAAGTCACTTCCCTGACCGTCCCGTTCAATAAGTGACGTTAAGCAACTTTCTTACTCACATTACCGGCCGATATGTATATTTTATATATAATGTAATTCATTGTTTATCATTGTTGTAGGGTGGCTCCTTTGATAGCGACATGTGCTTATGTCTTAAAAGGAGTCTCCCTCACCATATTGTATTATATATTGGTGGAATAAAGCTATCTGCCTGTCTGTCTGTCTGTCATCCGGCCTTTATCGGGCCTATAGATGAGCTAAACGCCATCGTGTTGCGTCTGTTGTCCGTCCACAATTCACAAGAAATGCTTCTCCTCTCTTAGTTCTCATCCGATTTCAATTTTCTTTAGATTGTTTGGAATGCGTGCATTGAGACAGCGTCGGTTGGGTCAACGTCTCGTTTGGGTCAGCAGTGCGGCACTGTGTATTGGCGCTGGTTATATTTTCATGTAATCTGGTGTTTAATGATTGCAGAACAATTGTAAAATGGAAGGATTATGTTGCTGTGTTTACTGGGGCGTGTTGAACCCTGCCTATATATAAATTAGTATTATAATATTCATTACACAATTTTAAAACAAGTCACTACATCCGGTTGGGGGGTACTGGGATGATTGCTAGTAGTAGTACTTTTCGCCCCCATCCGGGGAGGGTCATTAGGGATCTGTTTCGTCTGTTGGATGCTGTTACGGCATTGTACGGAAGCACTAGTCTACAGCAATTATCCAAGGGCAGCTGCAGCCTCCTCGTATCTGGCTATAATCTTCGGGCGGATTGCCAGTTGCGTACCCTGGTTCCTCCGCTCAACAGCGGAGCCAATGCAGCACCCGCATCAGTGCTGACGCTGATGTAGGCTGTGGTAGCCTTAAATAACCGGCAATAGCGTGTTTGACATTAGGTCTCTCACGTGGGATGAATGGAGTTACCCAGAGGGAGTGATCCTTCCTATTGTTACTCTGGGGACTATCCGACCCGAGGATAGCGGAGCTGCGTAAAATGCCAAAGAGTTTCATCATTAAATTGTACAGCGAAACTCAAGTCTCCGGCCATCTGGGCATGTCTGGGGGTATATCCCCTAGACATGCCCAGAACCCCTTATCGGGCGAGCGAAGGAAAACGCTCTCAATAACCCACCATGCCCTATCGCCCCCACCCTCACATCATCATCTGTACATCATTCATCTCATCAATTGACTACAACGTTTTTATCGTATTATAATGTCACTTAAAAGACCTTTTGTGCCGAAAAGTGACGTAAAGCAATGATTTACTACTACTACTACATCCGGTTGGGAGTGCTTGCACAGTATTTTAATATACTGCTATCATGTGAACTAACATCTTGCACTTGTGCATCTAATTATTTTTAGGCAAGTTTTTGCAATCTAATGTAGTTATTGGCGGAAAATATATATTTGTTCTGATTACAGTTTTACATGACACATTGCTTAAATATGAACTTCAGTCTGATTAAAAAAATAACTCTTAATAATGTTCAGAACCGCAGGGCTCTTGTTTTAATTGGGCACAATTATCAGCCGAAATATATTATATAATTTTCGGTGTGGATATGCATTGAACTCTGAAGGAAATGTGTTTCGCCTTAATGCCGAGCTGGTAATGACACTTTTTTTTTATTTGACACCAAGCAACAATTTAAGTGTGTAATTATCTAGAAGTTGTTGCGCTGCCTAGTGGAGGTGGTACTAGAGAGACTGGCTGGGTATACTCTGGTGACGTTGGTGGTGTGACAATATTGTGTAAGACCCTTTTCTTATCTCTACTCCCAGGGGTGGAAACTAGCCGAGATTGAGCACCAGCCCGCAGGGCTGGTAACTAGAAAAAGTTACCAGCCTTTACAACTTTTCACCAGCCCTTATTTTTGCCCGATTTTTTTTCTGATTTATTATTCATCAGACCGATAGCAATCATGCAGCTCATAGCTTAAGGTAGCTCCAGGTATTACAATATACCATATTGTGCAACATAAATGACTAATTCAATACAATAATATAACTACAATCAAACTTTAATTGTGTCAAGACTTTTCAACATTATCTTTATTCATTGGTAGTCTAGTTCACTAAGATTCGCTGTCTGTGTTACAATAGTCTATATAATTTGGTCTTCTGCTACGTGCACCAGCTGTAACCCAGAGGTGCACAGCATCCTCTGGATTATACTCCTCTATGCCCGGACTTGCCAAGACTACAGTCAGTTGATCTGTCAAGCTTGTATCTCTTAAGCGGCTCCTCCAGTCTGTCATCATGATGTTCATCTGTGAAAAGCCGCGTTCTGCTTTCACAGATCCAGAAGGGAGAGTGATGATCAGGTCAATGAGTGATAACACATGGGGACATCTGCTTTTTAGACACTGTCCCGTGTAATCAAATGAACATCTGGAAAACTAACAAACACAGAAATATATTGATTTATTATCTCTGTCTATCTATTCCCATTCTAATTCAAAATTAACTTTTTATTTTAATTCATTCTATTATGTTCTTTGTTTGCATCTAAAGATCATAGTGGTGATCATCTGATAAATATTTTAAATTATTCACTCATCTGTGGCCGTTTTATTATTTTATCTGGATGCTCTTCATTCCATTTTTCTTATAATTATACACATAATCTAACTATACACAATTGTTGATCAATGATATTCTACTCGAAATTACCTCTGGTACATGAGAGATTTAAGCTTAATCCACTCCAACTCAATGTCATCACAATTAACGTCTGCACTTTCAAGGGCACTTCGAAACAAATCAACCAATGTGAAAACGTCACTGTCACCATAATCTGAAACATTTTTGTGGTTTGACAAAACTTTTACCAATTTGAAAAAAATGTTACCGGCCTGATGAAGTGTAGGGCTATATATATTGTGAAAGCCAGATTTAGCAAAAAAATTATATTTACCTTCTTGGTCACAAAGCTTAGAAGGCCACATATCAAGCTTTATTGTCTGAGAAGCCCTCATTATTTCTATGTTTACTTCAAATATTTTGGCTATACTCTGTAGAAGTCCATCCAAAGTGTTTTTCTTGGTGGCTTCATATGATGATATACTACCAGTAAGACATGTGCCCTTATATTCATCAACATCTGCAACATTTGTCAGTTTTGGCCCATCACTATATCAAAGCAAACATGAATTAAGGTGAAAAATCCACACAGCTGATGTAGACAGAGACATGAAATGTAGACTGCATACATGTAGGATATATATGGTATCACAGCATAAAAGCTAAATTTTATTTTATTTTAATTGGCTGAATTTTATTTTTTCAAATATTTTCTGCTGCTAAGTAAGATGTTTTGGACAGACATGTGACAACATCCCACAAGAAAAAAAGATAACAAACTACTGACTTCTGCTTCAGCAGCTTCAAAAAATTCAAAGCTTTAGCTGCTGAATCTTTCCTGTGAGCTGGATCAGTTGGATTCTGAATCTGTAATGAATAAAATAATTATTCACAGACAGTACACGTCACATTCATAGGGTCACATATACATATAGGCCTATATATCTAGATAATGCAAAAAAAATAGTTTTGCTAATTAAAACATGTATAAGACTAAATAATAAAAAAATCAATATTGTTAGCTTGAGTCAAAATAAATTTTAGAAAGTTAAACAAATATAGCTAAAAAATAAGGGATTTCTCACTTGCTCTAAATGTTGAATGATCGCCTGGTAGCCCCCTAGCATATTAGTGAGGGCTCGTCTTATTTGCGGAAGCCACCATGTTCCTCCTACTCGAGTAGGCATAAGAGGTGCTTGTCCCAGAGACTTGAATGAATTTTTCAAATTTGATCGATTGACAGGACTTTTTGTAGGAGAGATAGATAGATAGCATCATACTGTCTATTTTATTAAATAATTCCATCTTCTTGCATGCATCTTTGTAGGCAAGTTCCAAACGGTGAGCTGAGCAGTGTATTGCTTGTATAAAAGGCCGTTTCACCTCTTTTTTAATTCGAGCCACCACTCCATTTTTCACACCCATCATAACCGCTGCACCATCGGTGGCAATCCCAACAATTTTATTCTGCCAGTCGATACCCGAATCTGTTAGCATAGAGCTCACTGTTTTTGAGATTGAATCGGCGTCAGCTTTTTCAAGGTATTTAATACCGACAAAACTGGTTTGCAAAACACCCAAGTGACACCAACGCATAAACAATATATCTGATTCGATGAAAGCAAAGTTTGTTGAGCCATCCGATGTCGGTGTTATAAGTAAGTAAAATATTTGCTTTACTTCACTTTTCGGCCAGTATGGCCATTTAAGTGAAAATTCCAGGTATTACAATATACCATATTGTATAGTTAAAGTAGTAAAGGAAAGACAAAGCTAATAAAAGCATGTTCGTACTAAAATATTCAATTTAAAGTGTTTGATATGATAAGATGACGATGCTCCTGGCACCTATATGTAACGAGTCTGATGACATGTTGAAGCGCCTGCACTACAACACAGTTTAATGGGTATAAAAATATCAGTATAAATAATGTAAAATATGAAGTGAATTTAAAATGAACGACTTTTTAAGTCACTATATCTCTATGAAATTGGAGTGATTGTGTAAAAACTACAAGTCTAAGTCAAAACAGTGTCATTGTCAAAACAAATATATAATATATACTATAATACTATATACTATAATCAAAAAAGTAAACCCATTTAGACATAAATATGAATGACATAAACAATGAACAGAGAAACCATTAAGTAAGTAAGTAAATGTCTTCTTTACTTCACTTTTCGGCCAGTATGGCCAGAGAAATCATGAAACCACAAAAAATTCTTAAAAATTAAAGACTCACAGTGCCCCCACAGTTGGTAATAAGGTCTGTGATATTGGAGGACATCACAGAGCGATCACAAACTGTGAGGACACCGTAAGTCACCACAGGCTAATTGTACGGCAATGGCTTCTCTATGACATGCTGCATTATCCGCCAGGATGCCACAGAGAAACCTTCAAAACAATAAAGTGAAAAAATAATTATATGGCACTGGTTTCTTTCGGACATCCCGTCCATCGCCAGGATGCCATATTTATATATTTTATATATTTTTTCATTGTACTTGTGGTGCCTTACAGTGCTCTCACGGATTGTGATCGCTCTGTCGTGCTAGTTCTCAATGACAGACCCGATCCCCAGCTGGTGATATGAAAAGTCGTTCATTTTGTAATCACTTCATATTTTACATTATTTATACTGATATTTTTATACCCATTGAACTGTGTTGTAGTGCAGGCGCTTCAACATGTCATCAGACTCGTTACATATAGGTGCCAGGAGCATCGTCATCTTATCATATCAAACACTTTAAACTGAATATTTTAGTACGAGCATGCTTTTATTAGCTTTGTCTTTCCTTTACTACTTTAACTATACAATATGGGATATTGTAATACCTGGAATTTTCACTTAAATGGCCATACTAGCCCAAAAGTGAAGTAAAGCAAATATTTTACTTACTTACTTATTTACAAGAGATTGTTTAATAACAAGCCAGGGACTATACCTCCTTTGGGTATAAGACTCCAACCCCATCTGGAGGACATGGAGGTGGAGCTCGACGCAATTAGCGTTGTGCGCCCACCAGAATGTCCACCTTGACTTCTTCAACAGCCTAATATACTTTTTAACCTCTCAGATCTCAGAAAGGGAGACACCTGTCCCCTTGTCTTCCAGAGCATGTTGCTAGAGCTATTTTGTAGATTTCCGAAGCACCGGAAGATGTATACTGACGGATCAAAGGAAGACAAGAGGACAGCTATGTCCTTTGTCTGTGATGATCAGGAATTTAGCTGTCGTATCAACGATGAGGCTTCAATTTGCACAGCAGAGCTGTTAGCTATTGAAGCTGCCATCGAATACATCTGGGAAAGTAGTGACGAGGAGTTCATGATCATCACAGACTCGCTATCTTCATTGCAGGCTCTCAAGAGTCAAAAACTCAACAACCCAATAGTTTCCAATATTTTGCATATGTGTCACTACTTGTCTGGGCACAAGGACATTGTTTTTTGCTGGGTACCCAGCCATATTGGAATACAGGGCAATGAACAGGCTGATGTTTTGGCCAAGGCTGCCCTGGATAAGACAAAACAGTTTTATTATATACCATATACTGATTTCAAATACAACATCTCTGTATACCTGGATGACATTTTGCAAGGTGAATGGAACATCAATGTCACCAGCAAATTATTCGAGGTACAACCAATCATTGAGCAATCTTTTACACCAATGGAACGCCGAAGAAATAACGTTGTCTTATGCAGGGCTAGAATTGGCCATGCCTATTTCACAAACGGCTATTTATTGAGAGGAGAATTGCGACCTATGTGCTGCAATACTCGTCTCACTGTAAGACATGTCCTTCTCAGTTGTGCGAAATATGCGCACATCAGAAGGAAGTATTTTGCATTTAATTCCCTATTTGAACTATTTAGGGCCACCCCTGCTGGTTTTATTATTCAGTTCCTTCGGGAATGTAACCTATATTATATGTTTTAATTATTAGACTCAGACTTGTAGTTTTTACACAATCACTCCAATTTCATGGAGATATAGTGACTTGATAAGTCGTTCTTTTTATAATCACTTCATATTTTACATTATTTATACTGATATTTTTATACTCATTAAACTGTGTTGTAGTGCAGGCGCTACAACATGTCATCAGACTCGTTACATATAGGTGCCAGGAGCATCGTCATCTTATCATATCAAACACTTTAAACTGAATATTTTAGTACGATCATGCTTTTATTGGCTTTGTCTTTCCTTTACTACTTTAACTATACAATATGGGATATTGTAATACCTGGAATTTTCACTTAAATGGCCATACTGGCCGAAAAGTGAAGTAAAGCAAATATTTTACTTACTTACTTACTTACTTACCTACATATATATATACCAGCTTTCGAGGGAATTCTGAAAAAAAAGTTGAAAAAAAAATTAGTCGCCAGGTGTTGGCCATTTTGATTATCGGTGGAAAGCTGAAATTCTAATCAGGTCATCTCCATACTCATGGGTAACTTCACATAAAAAATTGGGGAGATCCAATAAAAAAATTTCAAGTTATCGCGTTAACAAGAATTTTTTTAAATCTTTGACCTTTGACCTTGGGTAGAAAAAAGTGCCGGGAGGGGCTGAATGTTTGTATAAATTATGAATTTAATCTGTTGCAGCATGTTGGTGTAGTAGCCAAAAGAGTGAGTGCTCCGGCGGCAGCGGCGCACGAAAGGGACGACAATACCCCTTCGGGCCCAACGGGCCGAGAGGTAAAAATCCTGAGTGAATCCCGTTAACGAGAAAATTTGTCGATCGGAAGTGGCCGCAGCACGGCCATTTTGAATTTTATCATGTTGAAATTTTTCATGGTATATCCATACCTGGAACAGCACATTTTTTTCTATGGTAGTGGTCTAGCTATCTAGTCCTGTTTTCTAGATATTACACATATTAAAAAAATAATTGCCGATAATCTGCCATTTTGGCCGTCATGACCTAGTTTCTGTCCGAATCTTGCCCAATTTCGAACTCATCCGAGCTATTAGTGAAATGGATATATGGTATAAATTTTGGAGCGAAACATTAAAAAAATGTTGAGTGAATTGCGTTAACGAGAAAATTTGACGATCAGAAGTGGCCGCAGGTCGGCCATTTGAATTTTATCCTGTTTAAATTTTTCATGGCATATCCCTACCTGGAACTGCACATTTTGTTCCATAGTAATGGTCTAGCTATCTGGTCCGGTTTTCCAGATATTACACATATCAAAATATAATGGCCGTCAAAACCTAGTTTCTGTCCGAATCTTGTCCAATTTCGAACTCATCCGAGCTATTAGTGAAATGGATATATGCTATACATTTTGGAGCGATACATAAAAAAATGTTGAGTGAATCGCGTTAGCGAGAAATATTGTCGATCGGAAAAAAGTCAAGTTCATAGGGGTCACAGAAAGGTCAAATGTGAAATTAGTCAAGCTTTAGTGCTAAAAGTGGCGGACAGACGGGCAGACGCGCCTGGTGACGATAATAGGCATGCGCCAAAATTTTGGCTGAGGCCTAAAAACACATGAAAAAGAAACTTTACGACACAAATTAAGCTGAAATTAAACATTAGAAAGTGAAGCAAAACATCAACATACAAGAAAACAGTCCACACATGAGAAAAAGTTTACAAATAGATGCATAAATCCATCAATCTTTGAAAATACGTCTGTCTGGGTGTTCTTGGCCTTCTAAGAAGTTGCCCAGGGGGGTCCACGAGGAGGTGACACCCCCCCCCCCAAATAAATATGCTACATGACAAAATTACCACTTTAAACGTTTGATGACAATAGTATGGGGTGTTTGATGACATGTTGCAGACAATAAAACGGAAAGGGACCAATTGATTAAAAAGAGTAAACTTTATTATTTCAATGAACGTAACACAAACACTTAATTTAGTTATTATGTGTGGCTTTTATTGTTGCTGAGTAAATGTTTCTAAGATTTCTATGTGTTCACAAAAAGCATTCATAGATTTGAATAATTTCCCACAAGCTCTCTGATTGGCGGTTTCCGGTTTGTGCTTTTCGTAGGTTTTCTCTAATTAAAAAGGAAAATGTAAATTATTTCTGATTCCAATTTTTGAGTTTTTGCTCCCCCCAAAAATTATGAAGTTCATCAATGGCGGCCATTTTGAATTTCAATAAAACCTGAAAAAATCACCTGCACATCTCCATATCGTGGGGGATGTGAATGTAAAATTTGAAAAAATTTCGACTTTTAAGTTTTAAAGTTTTGCGCCCACAAAAAAATTGAAGTTGGTCCGCGGCAGCCATTTTGAATTTCAGTAACACCTTGAAAAAATCACCTGCACATCTCTATATGCTGGGGAATGTGATAGTAAAATTTGAATAATTTCTGACATTAAGTTTTTGCTCCCACAAAAACATTTTGAGTTGATGTGTGGCGGCCATTTTGAATTTCAGCAACACCTTGAAAACATCATCTTCACATCTCCATATGGTGGCGAATGTGATACTGAGATTTTAATAATTTCTGAATTTAAGTTTCAGAGTTTTTGCGCCCAGAAAATAATTTGGGGATGACCTCTGGCGGCCATTTTGAATTTTGGTAGCATCTTTGAAAAATCACTTGCACATCCCCATGTTGCTAGGAATGTGGTGTTAAAATTCGAAAAGAATTGACCAAACTAATTTCTTGAGTTTTTGCGCCCACAAAAAAATTGAAGTTGATCCGTAGCGACCATTTAAAATTTAAGTTAAACATTGAAAAAGTCACCTGCACATCTCCATAATAGTGGGGAGTGTGATAATGAAATTTGAATAATTTCTGACTTTAATTTTTAGTTTTTGCGCCCACAAAAAAAATTTGGAGCTGACCTCTGGCGGCCATTTTGAATTTTGGTAGCATCTTAAAAAAATCACTTGCACACCCCCAGGTGGCTAGGAATGTGATGTTAAAATTTCAAAAAAATTTGACCACTAGTATTTGAATTCACAAAAAAACCTGACGCGTGACGGGATCCTGGCGCGACTAATATCCCCCTTCCCCTACGGGCGGGGGATAAAAAATGCTTAACTTTTGTTTCGACCTGAACTGCCATTCAAGTGATTCTGCTAATTATGCATTGGTAGTAAGTTAAAAAATGCTTAACTTTTGTTTAGCACTTTTTGACCTGAACTGCCATTCAAGTGATTCTGCTAATTATGCATTGGTAGTAAGTTAAAGGGATAGATTTATAAGGGTAGGTTTAGTCGTGTAGATTATGTAAATATCTATGTGTTTTAGAGTGCAATACAATATCAATTTTTCAGTGTTAGTCAATAAAAAGACTTTTTATGTGATTCTGCGGAATGACATGGATGCCTGCATCACTGGGCAAAATGTTCTGTGTGGTGACGTTTGATCTGATGGGGAAGAACGTAAGAGATTCCCATGCATGACCATGACCTTCTGACCCCGATTTCGTGTACTGACCTGCTGACCAAATTCTGGTTCGCTTTAGTCAATTAGGCCTCGTCTACCAAGCAATTTTCATGAAATTTTGTAAATTATTTTCAAGTCATACATTTGGCATCTATAAATATAATTAATGGAAGTCATTCTTTCCCAAATAAGCGCAAAAATTCACCAGACAGTAGGTCCTACGTATTCTCGCAAATTTTTTACCAGACCCATGAAATTTCCCCAGACAGTAGGTTGTAAATGGCTGATTCTTACCTTGTGAACACAAAAAATGACAAAAAAACATCCGGATTTTAGGTCTAATGCAGTTGAGTATTTTGCCTGACTCACATGTCTGGCAGATCAGACTCATTGTCTTGGCTAAGATTTGACAACTGCCCGTCTTTTTTCCAATTTTTGGATAACTGCCCGTGTATTTCCTTCTTTATAAGTGTAATCTGGACAATTTTTACTTGTCATTTCAACTTTATACCTGTACAAAAAAAGACGGGTGCACTGGTCGCTGGCTAACACCGTAGTCTGACTTCATTGAGAAAGACTGAATTAGTTCAAATATAACAATCCATTTATGAATCAGAAAATTCTTTATTTAAATTGTAATAAATTGTAAAGATAATTTCAGCTGTTATAATATACACTGATAAACTGTTAGAACTACTGGCGCAAACTAATTAATTTGGTAATTTTTTTAATTCACAAAGCTTGCATTATAGCAGATCATATCATTATTCACATTATTTTTTAACCAATACTTAACAATAACATTCGAGTGGCTGTTTTCGTCATCGACGTTTTTTCATTTTGTTATTATCCTATTCGTATGGCTGTTTGATTTCTTTCCGTCGTCCATGTAACAAGACGGAAAAATTCGCCGTCAAAATTTTGTTGAATGACCTTTGACCTCACATCAAATTTTGACAATAAACGTCGATGACGAAAACAGCCACTCGAATGCGCCAAGTTTGTCATTGTACAAGCTAACATAATACTTTAATATGTGATTCAACAAAGCTGTGTAAATCATCATAGCAGATCATATTGTAGCAGATATTATCATTTACAATATTTTGCCAGTCTTTGAAACTGACACAGTACGTTACATTATTAAAAGTTAAATTCGACCAAACTGTACCAATCAACTTGAAATGTCAAGTAGCAAATTACTCCGCTGTACAACATTTATTCACTTCTTTTTTCCAGATGTAACGTATATAACACAGCATGAGGACTTTCACCCCCTTTGCCTACGGACAGCATGCCTGGAGAATGTCCTCACCATGCTGAATCACATCAGAGGTGATGACTGGCCTGAACACCCTCCAAACAGGTATGAGTAACTTGTTTGTTGCATTGAAAAAAGTGAACAACATATCTAAACATCTGTAGACATTAAATTAAAATGTTAATGCTATCCACATAATAATGTATAAACATCCACATGATATACTGCAGATCTGGTATTATTTTAAATTCACACATTCTAATCTTCGAGAAAATTCCCCGAATCAGTCTCGTGAAAAATTAAACTCACAAAAATTACCAGATTTAGGCCTACAGTATTTATAACTAAGTAACCTAAAAAATTCTGAATATTGGTGACTGTTTCTATCAATTGGCACATTCAGCTGTATTACAATTTTAGTAAAAATGTTGTTTGAACTGCTGTAATCCAAGAATAAATTGAAAAAAAAATTACATCATCTGTTATGTTTTTCTTATTAGGTCACTGCAATGGGCCAATGCACTTAGTGGGTCCATACATTTTTAGGACGAAAGAAGAAAAAAGCACTGAGTGCATGCGTATACGCAGCCATTAGGAAGACTCACCCAAATCCTGACGGTGTGGAGTACGAGCCATACAGGTCTGGTCAAGAAACAGACTCTGGTCCAGCTCTAAGTAACATTATCAGGGTAGTCAAATTAGTGGAGCTTAAATGCATCAGCGGGTTTCAAACCTGTGATCGCCAACTTTAGATACTTGGCAGGACAAGGGTTAATCTAACTTTTAAGGAATCTTGTGCTGTATGCAGTTGGATCATATTCCGGTTTTTCCATTCGTGTTATGATCTTGGGGTGTACATGTACTTCCTCTGATGGAGAGATGTGTTGTATTTCTGCTGTGCTAATTGAGTTCATTAGTAGGTCCATCAGGGTCTGTACATGTATCAGGGTCTGTACATGTATCAGGGTCTGTACATGTACGTATGATTGAGTATCATACACCTTTCTCATCACCAACTGTTTCCTCCTCTTGGAGTAAACCTGTCTCACCTGGGGCTTGCCATCCTGCAGTCTGACAGTACTCCTCATGCTGTTCCAATCCAAGGCAGCCAGTTGTGAGCGAGCCTGTATGCCTGTAACAAAACGAATTGCCATGTACATGTATACTAATCAACATTATACATGTATGTCATCGATAAAACATACAAACTAGTGTTTTTTCTCAAGCACAGTGTAATTATACTTTAGCTTTCCGAATATAATTGATTGAAATGTGTCAACAGTGATACCCAGTAAATTTCAATCGATTATAAATATCAATTATTTTTCTATATTATACATTATTCTGTAGTACACTGAAGAATAGAATATGTCCCAAGTCGATTCCCGCACTGAAGGAGTAAGTAAGTAAAATATTTGCTTTACTTCACTTTTCAGCCAGTATGGCCAGTTAAGTGAAAATTCCAGGTATTACAATATCCCATATTGTATAGTTAAAGTAGTGAAGGAAAGACAAAGCTAATAAAAGCATGTTCGTACTAAAATATTCAGTTTAAAGTGTTTGATATGATAAGATGACGATGCTCCTGGCACCTATATGTATCGAGTCTGATAACATGTTGAAGCGCCTGCACTACAACACAGTTTAATGGGTATAAAAATATCAGTATAAATAATGTAAAATATGAAGTGATTATAAAATGAACGACTTTTCAAGTCACTATATCTCTATGAAATTGGAGTGATTGTGTAAAAACTACAAGTCTAAGTCAAAACAGTGTCATTGTCAAAACAAATATATAATATATACTATAATACTATATACTATAATCAAAAAAAGTAAACCCATTTAGACATAAATATGAATGACATAAACAATGAACAGAGAAACCATTAAGTAAGTAAGTAAATGTCTTCTTTACTTCACGTTTCGGCCAGTATGGCCAGAGAAATCATTAAATCACAAACATTTTTCAAAAATTAAAGACTTACAGTGCCCCCACAGTTGGTAATAAGGTCTGTGATATTGGAGGACATCACAGAGCGATCACGAACCGTGAGGACACCGTAAGTCACCACAGGCTAATTGTACGGCAATGGCTTCTCTATGACATGCTGCATTATCCGCCAGGATGCCACAGAGAAACCATTAAAACAATGAAATGAAAAACTAATTATATGACAATGGTTTCTTTCGGACATCCCGTCCAACACCAGGATGCCAAAGAGAAACCATTTACAAAAACGAATACATACAATAGAAATACTTAAGACAGTCCCGTATACTAATAGAACGTTAGACACACATCCACATACCGATTCAGATCATATTGAACATCACAAACCAATGACTATGCTCTGTATTTACCGCCAAACCGATTTAATATAGATTGAAAAGTAATGCAAAATACTCTAGACCCATATGTAATTACGTGAGAAAAACACAATATTAAAGGGACCCCTTGGGATGAGACATTTTCCATGTTGTCAATTTCGAAAAATTTAACTTATATGAAGCTATATAGCCTACTCATCTGAACTAAAAATACAAAAAAATCAAAAAACAATTTTAAAGCACCGAAAAAGAGTGAAATAATTATATTTGCAGGTGATATATTGCCATGTAAACAAAACAAGTCAGCAATATACAACACTTCACACCACTTATTCCCACGTCTTGGCCGAGGAGATCAAAGCAATCGCCGCTAATTGGTGTCTGATTGGTGTCTTATAGTCAGGACATGAGGTTATACACCTGCAACACTGATTGTCTGCCCAACGCTGGGCCGACAGCATCAACATGTGGCCCATTGCTGTAGGAACATTCGATCGTCCTTCAGCATGTGTTTAGGTATACAAAAAGTTTGTTTGGGTTTTAAGCGGTTTCATGGAAATATTAATAAGAAATATTTTTAAAAATCTAAAAACTCTGAAAAAAATAAAATCATGATCTGGGGGATACACTACTTCACTACGAAACTAAAAACGAAAATTGATGTCATCCCAAGGGGCTGCTTTAATAAAACGTTTGGGTGTGCTTGGCCTTCTATGAAGTTGCCCAGGGGGGACCACGCGGAGGTGACACCCATCCCCCCCCCGCACTGAAGGAATTGAAAAAGTCCAAAGGGCAGAGGTCCATGTAACAGGTGTTCAAATGAAGAGGGAATTGCTAACTAAGACATTTTTTATGATTTCAAATAAAAAAAATATATTTCAGCACGTCAAGGGTTAATATTTTTTTCGTTTATTACCTTTATAACTGAAGTGTAATTGCTTTGGGCAATACTTGAGCATCGAGTTATGGTAGACATCCAGAACTCCTGTGTGGCAAAATTCTGTCATTTTTTCAGGGTCTCCAGTGTGGCTTTGTTGGTAACAATGTCCTACAAAAAGATAAAAAATATGCATAATGAATACTGGTATTCAAAAATATTATATCCATAAAATGTCCTACATTATTAAACTGTATTTGAAAGCATTTTTTTTTAACCCTAAGGATATACATTTTAAAATTGCAATTGAAACTTTTTGGGGAGTTGTCCCTTCACCATGACTCACAGCTTGAAAGTTGGTGAAAATACTTGCAGTACATTTTTATAATTTGAATCAAAACTCTTATAATGATTCTAAGGCACATTCAAATTTTCTAAAAAGTCTAAAAAATAAAAAATGATTAGAACTTAATGGGTAGACTGCAGGGTTTTACCTATATATTTTTACTAAAGCAGCAAATGTTTTTCCCGCTTGTTACATAAAGGTTTTTATTAAAAATGTACCTGCAGCAGTTGAAAACTTGGTGATGACTTGCTAATCCACGGCTTCTTCCGTGCAGGATCCAGCTTTGGGTGTTCGCATCTCTTAAATTTGATGGATCAGCCCGATCTGTGGCGGTTTGTGACATGGTGCAGAATGGATAACCATTTTTCACTGAAAAATTATTTTAATTGAATGAAAAAATATAGGCCATGTCAAATGTAACATAGTATTTTATAATCAATATATGTATGCTTTATATCAGTGTTTATGGGGACATTAAATGGTCACTGTAACTGACTGTTAACCCTATTGTTTATGAATTGTTTACTCCTATTTTTCATTCATTTGAAGCTGGAATTGAAAATGCAATCTACAGGTCCAAATGAGGCCCTAGGATAGTGGTTAGCACTGCTGCCTTTCTCGCTAGAGTTTGGAGTTTGTTTCCCGGTCTCGGTGGTCTGAAAGAAACTAAAATGTTTCTTCCCCATCCACTAGTAAAAGTCAGTATTGTGGGAAGCCTCCGTGACCGAGAGGTAGTGAGCTCGGCCTCAGACCTCCAGGGTTTTACTTTTGAATCCTGTGTCTGAAGGGCAGTAGCATCTCACCATCCTCAGGAGGTTCTCTTGGCCCAATTTAGCCTGTATGTGCACAAAAGTGGCCTAAAGCCTGATTAATTTCATTTTCCAAATGAGAAAAAAAAAAATTAAGGGGAAAATAAACAACTCACATATTGAATTACCAGTATTCATAAATATTAATAAATAGTACTGGTAAATAGCTTAACTGAGCATTTTCCCCTGAAATATTCTAACAAATTTATTGATATTTTTTATATATATTTTGATAAAATAATATTTTATGACAATAATTTGTGACACTCACAAAATCAATACATTTTTATAATTTTAACATTTTGAAATGCAGTAGCCCCAGATCTACAATTAAGTATGTTTGAAGCATATGTTCTTATCTATCATATCTATCATGGAATAATAAATAATAATTAAAGGAATAATAAATAATAATTAAAATTAATCCGAAGTCTGATATGTTTACAAGGTTTCAAATATTCAAATATTTTGGTAAACTTGCCGCAAGAGTTGTGTGTCGCCTCCGCAAGTGCCACACCACCACCACAGATGGTTAGAGATGCTCTGCACCCAAGGCTGGAGATCCTCATGCCTTTTCAGCTTTGCTTTCGCCTTCAGTTTTTTTAGGATACTTTTGGCCACATGCCAGATGTCGAACTGGTGTTTTGTCCCCCGATAGCAATCTTTCATCACCTTTTTAACCTGTCAAAAGAAAAGTTCATGTACAACTATTACTTGCTTTTAACACAACCTTGGGAATATTTCAAGAAACAAATAAATATAAGAATGAAAAATATGTTTCAAAACTATCTTCTTTTTGGTCAGTCTAATCCTATTTCAATAATGGAAAAAAAAAATTTGAGGTTTGAGTCATTGTCTAATTGGACCAACATTGTCACATATACAGTAGAACTTGTTATGAGCCACCCTTGTGACACAGGAAAAGTGGCCTTTTAACGCATGTGGCTGCATAAAGGAGGTTCATTTGTACACAAAATGCCATTTGGCTGCTCAATGTCACATATACAGTAGAACCTGCCCATAAGAGTGGCTGCTCATAGTAGTAGTAGTAAATCATTGCTTTACGTCACTTTTCGGCACAAAAGGTTTTTTTAAATGACATTGTAATACGATAAAAACGTTGAAGTCAATTGATGAGATGAAATGATGTACAGATGATGATGTGATGGTGGGGGTGATAGGGCATAGTGGGTTATTGAGAGCGTTTTCTTTCGCTCGCCCGATAAGGGGTTCTGAGCATGTCTAGGTGATCTACCCCCAGACATCCCCAAACGGCCGGAGACTTGGGTTTCGCTGTGCAATTTAATGCTGAAACACTGTGGCATTTCACGCAGTAAGTAAGTAAGTAAGTAAAATATTTGCTTTATAGGCGAATAGTATTAGACCTGTGAACAGGCTGAAGGGGAAAAAAATATGCCCAAGCTGAATTTTTCAGGATACCTTCCAAATACCATTAGAAACAACATACTAAAACTCCCCGTGATTCCCGCTGGAGCCTTTTCCATTATTCAAGATGGCGTCCAAGATGGCCGCCAAAATGTTGAGACCGCTATATCTCGGCTTGTAAGCAACATAACTTGATGATTTAAATGTCTACATGTGCATTTATTGTCATAAGGATTCCATTGAAACAGGTTCTGAGTCACTAAATAGTCACGCATATAATTTATTTGCAATTTAAAGTATATTAATAAGCAAAATAATAAGATTTTGATATGTATGACATTTTAAATACTATTTCAATCATTAACATATCAGAAATTGAAAATAAATTATATATGTGACTATTTCGTGACTCAAAACCTGTCTCATTGTAATCATTTTGTAAAAAAGAACATTTTGATATAAACATCGTGAAATTATGTTGATTAGGCCTACAAGTGGGGATACTAGGTCGTCGATTTATGCAAACATCCACTCAAACACCCCAAAAAATTATACCAAAGATATTTTCCAGAGGTTTTTGTCACCAATGAAATGTATTTAATGGCAGGAGAAAGTCTTTCAAAATCTGACTACCAGAAAAAGTGTCAAATCCAAGATAGTCGCCAATGACTCTAGAAGAAGGAAATTGCTATGACTAATTAGTGTATACCTACTGTTTAAGTGTCAATGTCAGTGCAGGCACTGATGTTGGCCGTGGTAGCCTTAAACAACCGGCAATATAGTTACCTTCAGCCATTGTCACTCTGGGGACTATCCGACCAGAGTCTCTGGATGTATGGACATGCATGGGGTAAATCCCCCAGACATGCCCAGAACCCCTATGTTATCGGGCAAGTGAAGGAAAACGATATCAACAACTGACCGTGCCCTATCACCCCAAACTCACATCATAATCTGTACATCATTCATCTCATCAATGGTCTGTACTGTGATCATGATCATGATCATGATCATGATCATTAGTGCCAAAACGTGACGTCACGCAATAATTTACTGGGAATTACACCATAAAAAAGCAGTGAAATTCAAGAAATACATGCACATTGTGTTTACATCATTCAATTTGTTCAGTTCTTCTATCAAGCTAAAAAAACATGTATTTATGTTTTTCACCCCCTCCCCCTGACATAAAAAGGAACCTATATACTATGCTCCTGGTGTACCACCTACGGTGCCCACCCCTCTCAATTTCCGAGAAGGGTGAAAAACATATAGGGGCCTATGCAATAAATTAGATGCATAATAACTCGTAGCGGTGTGGTTTTGACTGCATAATATAATTCTTCTGGGTTTTTAATGATTAAGCATGCTCAAGGTGAAAAGATCAACTTAACAATGTGAAAATGTAATTTTGAGCAAGGAATTACAAGAAATAACAAGGCATTACAAATGAAGGGGCAGGAGGCAATGGGGAGGCGCTAAAAGGCGACGCAGAGGCATTGAAGGGCAATGTAAAGGCGTTGAAGGGCGACAATGAGGCGTTAAGGTGCGACTGGGTGTGTTAAAGGGTGGTATGGAAGGCAGTACAGGGCGACGAGGAAGCGTTAAATGGCAATGGGAAAGCGTTAAAGAGCAATGGGGACGCGTTAAAGTGCGATGGGTAGGCGTTTGAGGACGACGAGAAGGCGTTAAGGTGCGCAGAAGAGGCGTTCAGAGGCGATGGGCAGGCATGAAAGGGAAAGTAAGATGCGTTCAAGTGTGACGGGAGGCGTTAAAAGGCAACAAAAAGGCATTAAAGGGCAACGAAAAAGCGTCAAAGGGCATCACAGAGGCATTAAAGGGTGATCAAGAATTAATAAAGGGAGACAGGGAGAAGTTAAAGGGCAATGGGGAGGCGTTAAAGAACGACGAGGCAGTGCTAAAGCGCGACAACGAGGCATTAAGAGGCGACAGAAAGGTGTAAATATGGTAATGCTATTGTCTAAAATGCGATGGAGGGGAAACAAAAGGGGATGAGTCAGTGTTAAAGGGTGACAGAGAGGAGTTAAATGGAATGTTTGAAATGTGTTGATGGGCGATAGGCGGGAGTTAGAGAGCATCTGATGGCGTTAAAGAGCAACGGAAAAACGATAAGTAGTAGTAGTAGTAAATCATTGCTTTACGTCACTTTTCGGCACAAAAGGTCTTTTAAGTGACATTATAATACGATAAAAACGTTGTAGTCAATTAATGAGATGAATGATGTACAGATGATGATGTGAGGGTGGGGTGAGAGGGCATGGTGGGTTATTGAGAGCGTTTTCCTTCGCTCGCCCGATAAGGGGTTCTGGGCATGTCTAGGTGATATACCCCCAGACATGCCCAGACGGCCGGAGACTTGAGTTTCGCTGTACAATTTAATGATGAAACTCTTTGGCATTTTGCGCAGCTCCGCTATCCTCGGGTCGGATAGTCCCCAGAGTAACAATAGGAAGGATCACTCCCTCTGGGTAACTCCATTCATCCCACGTGAGAGACCTAATGTCAAACACGCTATTGTCGGTTATTTAAGGCTACCACAGCCTACATCAGCGCCAGCACTGATGCGGGTGCTGCATTGGCTCCGCTGTTGAGCGGAGGAACCAGGGTACGCCACTGGCAATCCGCCCGAAGATTATAGCCAGATACGAGGAGGCTGCAGCTGCCCTTGGATGATTGCTGTAGACTAGTGCTCCCGTACAATGCCGTAACAGCATCCAACAGACGAAACAGATCCCTAATGACCCTCCCCGGATGGGGGCGAAAAGTACTACTACTAGCAATCATCCCAGTACCCCGGAAAAACGATAAAAAACGGTGGGGAGGCGTTGAAGAACACTTTATTCAGTCAAACATAGCTAAATAACCTTATAAATGTCAATAATTATGAAAAATCAAATGAAATGAATGGGGTTTAGTCCACTCCTGTGCACATACAGGCTAAACTGGGCCAGGAGAACCTCCTGAGGATGGCGAGAGGAATGAGATGACATAGGCCTCTAGACACAGGATTCGAAATATGACATTTAATTATCAAAATTGTACTACAATAAATGCAGTTGAGCCCTCATCAAAGATATGGATTACACTTGTTTCTATTTTTATTTGTGTAAAATATTTTTTTTTGGAATGAGACTTTCGATAAAACTACTACCATAAAAGGATTTTCTACTCAAAATTAAATTGAAATAAGGTATTACATTGTGTTACTTAAATTTGTTAGAATCATCTTTTCGCTCATTTGACCTTAAAATTGACATTTCGACTTTGAAGATGAAGTAGAATCGATCACAAAAATATTATCAGAAATGGATCTTCCAGTAAGTTAGATTTGGTCGGTTACTTCTTTTCACACAAAAAATAGGTATTACGCTTGCTTTTACTTGACCTTAAATTGACGTTTTGACATTAAAAACCTTTGATCTTCAATTTTTTTTACATTTTGACCTTGGAATTTACCTTTTAATGTCGAAGAAGTCCTAGCATTACCAAAATAATAACATAAGTAGATTATCCAGTAAAATCACCTCAAAACGAGGTATTACATATGATGTTTTTTTGATAATCGTATTTGTTTAAAATATTATTTTCAGCAATTTGGCCTTAAAATTAACCCTTTGACCTTAAAGGTCACCTTGAATCACAAACATAATACCATAAAAAAACTTACCAGTCACAATTCCATGAAAATGGGGTATTACACAATTTCTTAACTTTATTTGGTAAAAATCATATTTTTGATTATTTGACCTTTAGATTGGCCCTTTGACATTGAAGATGACCTTGAATCATAAAAGTAATATAAGAAATGGATTTTCCAATCAAAATTTGACGAACAAAATGTATTACACTTGTTCCTGCCTTTATTTGTTGAAAAATCATATTTTACCTTGGCCATGATCTTGGATTTTGCCATACCTCCCCTCCCCCCCCCCCCCTCCCCCCCCTAGCCCCACCGCCATTTTAAGACTTTTGACACTGGCTAAATGTTATAGCATCCAATGAGTTCCCCAACTCCTAAAAACATGGAATAAAAACAAGAATCATTGTTTAATTGTGCAATTTTAGGCAATTTAGGGTGGTTTTACCGATTTTCACGTCCGCTGGCGGCCATCTTGGAGTTTTCATCCATTTTTAGGGGTCAGATTTTGTATGACTGTCATTCATTATATATCCAGTAAAATAGAAAACCGTTATAAAACTTTTGTCATATTTTTGGGGGTGAGGTGGTATATCAACCCGTCTATATAGCTGAGTTAACATTTTGGCGGCCATATTGGACGCCATCTTGAATATTGGAAAAGGCTCCAGCGGGAATCACGGGGAGTTTTAGTATGTTGTTTCTAATGGCATTTGGAAGGTTTCCTGAAAAATTCAGCTTGGGCATATTTTTTTCCCCTTCAAAACCTAATACTATTCGCCTATTACTTCACTTTTCGGCCAGTATGGCCATTTAAGTGAAAATTCCAGGTATTACAATATCCCATATTGTATAGTTAAAGTAGTGAAAGAAAGACAAAGCTAATAAAAGCATGTTCGTACTAAAATATTCAGTTTAAAGTGTTTGATACAATAAGATGACGATGCTCCTGGCACCTATATGTAACGAGTCTGATGACATGTTGAAGCGCCTGCACTACAACACAGTTTAATGGGTATAAAAATATCAGTATAAATAATGTAAACAATGAAGTGATTATAAAATGAACGACTTTTCAAGTCACTATATCTCCATGAAATTGGAGTAAGTAAGTAAGTAAGTAAAATGCTTAACTTCACTTTTCGGCCAGTATGGCCATTTAAGTGAAAATTCCTAGTATAACAATATCCCATATTGTATAGTTAAAGTAGCAAAGGAAAGACAAAGCTAATAAAAGCATGTTCGTACTAAAATATTCAGTTTAAAATGTTTGATATGATATGACGATGCTCCTGGCACCTGTATGTAACGAGTCTGATGACATGTTGTAGCGCCTGCACTACAGTAGTAGTAGTAAATCATTGCTTTACGTCACTTTTCGGCACAAAAGGTCTTTTAAGTGACATTATAATACGATAAAAACGTTGTAGTCAATTGATGAGATGAATGATGTACAGATAATGATGTGAGGGTGGGGGTGATAGGGCATGGTGGGTTATTGAGAGCGTTTTCCTTCGCTCGCCCGATAAGGGGTTCTGGGCATGTCTAGGGGATATACCTCCAGACATGCCCAGACGGCCGGAGACTTGAGTTTCGCTGTACAATTTAATGATGAAACTCGTGGCATTTCGCGCAGCTCCGCTATCCTCGGGTCGGATAGTCCCCAGAGTAACAATAGGAAGGATCACCCCCTCTGGGTAACTCCATTCATCCCACGTGAGAGACCTAATGTCAAACACGCTATTGCCGGTTATTTAAGGCTACCACGGCCTACATCAGCACCAGCACTGATGCGGGTGCTGCATTGGCTCCGCTGTTGAGCGGAGGAACCAGGGTACGCCACTGGCAATCCGCCCGAAGATTATAGCCAGATACGAGGAGGCTGCAGCTGCCCTTGGATGATTGCTGTAGACTAGTGCTTCCGTACAATGCCGTAACAGCATCCAACAGACGAAACAGATCCCTAATGACCCTCCCCGGATGGGGGCAAAAAGTACTACTACTAGCAATCATCCCAGTACCCCGCCTGCACTACAACACAGTTTAATGAGTATAAGAATGTCAGTATAAGTAATGTAAAATATGAAGTGATTATAAAATGAACGACTTATCAAGTCACTATATCTACATGCAATTGGAGTGATTGTGTAAAAACTGCAAGTCTAACTCTAATAATTAAAACATGTAATATAGGTTACATTCCCGAAGGAACTGAATAATAAAACCTGCAGGGGTGGCCCTGAATAGCTCAAATAAAGAATTAAATGCAAAATACTTCCTTCTGATGTGCGCATATTTCGCACAACTGAGAAGGACATGTCTTACAGTGAGACGAGTATTGCAGCACATAGGTCGCAATTCTCCTTTCAATAAATAGCCGTTTGTGAAATAGGCATGGCCAATTCTGGCCCTGCATAAGACAATGTCATCTCTTCGGCGTTCTATTGGAAATTTGAAATTGGAGTGAGTAAGTAAGTAAAATATTTGCTTTACTTCACTTTTCGGCCAGTATGGCCATTTAAGTGAAAATTCCAGGTATTACAATATCCCATATTGTATAGTTAAAGTAGTAAAGGAAAGACAAAGCCAATAAAAGCATGATCGTACTAAAATATTCAGTTTAAAATGTTTGATATGATAAGATGACGATGCTCCTGGCACCTATATATAACGAGTCTAATGACATGTTGTAGCGCCTACACTATAACACAATTTAATGAGTATAAAAATATCAGTATAAATAATGTAAAATATGAAGTGATTATAAAATGAACGACTTATCAAGTCACTATATCTCCATGAAATTGGAGTGATTGTGTAAAAACTACAAGTCTGAGTCTAATAATTTAAAACATAATATAGGTTACATTCCCGAAGGAACTGAATAATAAAACCAGCAGGGGTGTCCCTGAATAGCTCAAATAAGGAATTAAATGCAAAATACTTCCTTCTGATGTGCGCATATTTCGCACAACTGAGAAGGACATGTCTTACAGTGAGACGAGTATTGCAGCACATAGGTCGCAATTCTCCTCTCAATAAATAGCCGTTTGTGAAATAGGCATGGCCAATTCTGGCCCTGCATAAGACAATGTCATCTCTCCGGCGTTCCATTGGTGTAAAAGATCGTTTAATGATTGGTTGTACCTCGAACAATTTGCTGGTGACATTGATGTTCCATTCACCTTGCAAAATGTCATCAAGGTAGACAGAGATGTTGTACTTGAAATCAGTATATGGTATATATTAAAACTGTTTTGTCTTATCCAGGGCAGCCTTGGCCAAAACATCAGCCCGTTCATTGCCCTGTATTCCAATATGGCTGGGTACCCAGCAAAAAATAATGTCCTTGTGCCCAGACAAGTAGTGACACATATGCAAAATATTGGAAACAATTGGGTTGTTGACTTTTTGACTCTTAAGAGCCTGCAATGAAGATAGCGAGTCTGTGATGATCATGAACTCTTCGTCATTACTATCCCAGATGTATTCGATGGCAGCTTCAATAGCTAACAGCTCTGCTGTGCAAATTGAAGCCTCATCGTTAATGCGGCAGCTAAATTCATGATCATCATAGACAAAGGACATAGCTGTCCTCTTGTCTTCCTTTGATCCGTCAGTATACACCTTCCGGTGCCTCGGAAATCTATAAAATAGCTCTAGCAACATGCTTTGGAAGACAAGGGGACAGGTGTCTCCTTTCCTGAAATCTGAGAGGTTAAAAAGTATATCAGGTTGTTGAAGAAGCCAAGGTGGACACTCTGGTGGGCGAACAACGCTAATTGCGTCGAGCTCCACCTCCATGTCCTCCAGATCGGGTTGGAGTCTTATACCCAAAGGAGGTATAGTCCCTGGCTTGTTATTAAACAATCTCTTGTATTCAGGGTTGACAACACACGAGTATGCCGGGTTCTCAGGATTTGCTTTCATTTTCATATAGTATTGCAGGCTCAGCTTCAACCGTCGAGTCTCTAAAGAGGGCTCACCGGTCTCCACCTGAAGACTTTCGATGGGTGATGTTCGAAATGCCCCTGAGCATAATCTCAAACCTTGGTTCGCGATTGGATTAGGTACTGCTAAGTAAGTAAGTAAGTAAAATATTTGCTTTACTTCACTTTTCGGCCAGTATGGCCATTTAAGTGAAAATTCCAGGTATTACAATATCCCATATTGTATAGTTAAAGTAGTAAAGGAAAGACAAAGCTAATAAAAGCATGTTCGTACTAAAATATTCAGTTTAAAGTGTTTGATATGATAAGATGACGATGCTCCTGGCACCTATACGTATCGAGTCTGATAACATGTTGAAGCGCCTGCACTACAACACAGTTTAATGGGTATAAAAATATCAGTATAAATAATGTAAAATATGAAGTGATTATAAAATGAACGACTTTTCAAGTCACTATATCTCCATGAAATTGGAGTGATTGTGTAAAAACTACCAGTCTAAGTCAAAACAGTGTCATTGTCAAAACAAATATATAATATATACTATAATACTATATACTATAATCAAAAAAAGTAAACCCATTTGGACATAAATATGAATGACATAAACAATGAACAGAGAAACCATTAAGTAAGTAAGTAAATGTCTTCTTTACTTCACGTTTCGGCCAGTATGGCCAGAGAAATCATTAAATCACAAAAAAAAATCAAAAATTAAAGACTTACAGTGCCCCCACAGTTGGTAATAAGGTCTGTGATATTGGAGGACATCACAGAGCGATCACGAGCCGTGAGGACACCGTAAGTCACCACAGGCTAATTGTACGGCAATGGCCTCTCTATGACATGCTGCATTATCCGCCAGGATGCCACAGAGAAACCATTAAAACAATGAAATGAAAAACTAATTATATGGTTTCTTTCGGACATCCCGTCCAACACCAGGATCCCAAAGAGAAACCATTTACAAAAACAAATACATACAATAGAAATACTTAAGACAGTCCCGTATACTAATAGAACGTTAGACACACATCCACATACCGATTCAGATTATATTGAACATCACAAACCAATGACTATGCTCTGTATTTACCGCCAAACCGATTTAATAGAGATTGAAAAGTAATGCAAAATACTCTAGACCCATATGTAATAACGTGAGAAAAACACAATATTAATAAAACGTTTGGGTGTGCTTGGCCTTCTATGAAGTTGCCCAGGGGGGACCACGCGGAGGTGACACCCATCCCCCCCGTACTGCTAAGTAGGATCGTCTCGCTGAACCATAAACAATATCGTCTCGCTGAACCATAAACAATACAACCATAATCCAGTTTGGATCTGATGTGAGTAAGTAAGTAAGTAAAATATTTGCTTTACTTCACTTTTCGGCCAGTATGGCCATTTAAGTGAAAATTCCAGGTATTACAATATCCCATATTGTATAGTTAAAGTAGTGAGGGAAAGACAAAGCTAATAAAAGCATGTTCGTACTAAAATATTCAGTTTAAAGTGTTTGATATGATAAGATGACGATGCTCCTGGCTCCTATATGTATAGAGTCTGATAACATGTTGAAGCGCCTGCACTACAACACAGTTTAATGGGTATAAAAATATCAGTATAAATAATGTAAAATATGAAGTGATTATAAAATGAACGACTTTTCAAGTCACTATATCTCCATGAAATTGGAGTGATTGTGTAAAAACTACAAGTCTAAGTCAAAACAGTGTCATTGTCAAAACAAATATATAATATATACTATAATACTATATACTATAATCAAAAAAAGTAAACCCATTTAGACATAAATATGAATGACATAAACAATGAACAGAGAAACCATTAAGTAAGTAAGTAAATGTCTTCTTTACTTCACGTTTCGGCCAGTATGGCCAGAGAAATCATTAAATCACAAACATTTTTCAAAAATTAAAGACTTACAGTGCCCCCACAGTTGGTAATAAGGTCTGTGATATTGGAGGACATCACAGAGCGATCACGAACCGTGAGGACACCGTAAGTCACCACAGGCTAATTGTACGGCAATGGCTTCTCTATGACATGCTGCATTATCCGCCAGGATGCCACAGAGAAACCATTAAAACAATGAAATGAAAAACTAATTATATGACAATGGTTTCTTTCGGACATCCCGTCCAACACCAGGATGCCAAAGAGAAACCATTTACAAAAACGAATACATACAATAGAAATACTTAAGACAGTCCCGTATACTAATAGAACGTTAGACACACATCCACATACCGATTCAGATCATATTGAACATCACAAACCAATGACTATGCTCTGTATTTACCGCCAAACCGATTTAATATAGATTGAAAAGTAATGCAAAATACTCTAGACCCATATGTAATTACGTGAGAAAAACACAATATTAATAAAACGTTTGGGTGTGCTTGGCCTTCTATGAAGTTGCCCAGGGGGGACCACGCGGAGGTGACACCCATCCCCCCCCATCTGATGTGAGACCGGTAAATCCTCAGTAAGGTTGTCCGGTCACCACCCCAATCCTTGCTGGATATAACTCGTAGCAATTGTAATGCTTTCCTACACTTATCTTTCATATATTTGATGTGTGGAATAAAACTGAGCTTCTTGTCGAAAAAAAGACCAAGAAATTTGACCTGCTCTTCAACAGGAAGCTGTTGTCCATATAGTTTGAGATCGGGCTCAGGCTGTAAGCCATTTTTTTTACAAAAATGTACACATAAAGTTTTTGTGGGAGAAAATTTAAAGCCGTTCTCATCCGTACAAGTCACCAACTTATCGAGGCAACCTTGCAGGCGCCGCTCAATTATTGCCATATTGCTTGACTGGCAGTAAACAGCCAGATCATCAACATATAATGATTTTTCAATATCGTCTGGTAAAGCATCAATTATACTGTTTATTTTAACGGTAAATAGAGTTGGTGAAAGGATACCACCTTGTGGGACACCCCCCTCCTGTGGATTTAGTGAAGAGTGGGTGTTGTCTAAGCGGACTTTAAATTTTCTCCCCTTTAAAAAATTATCAATGAATAAGGGTAATCTACCCTTCAGGCCCATTTCATGGAGATCTTTCATGATACCACCCTTCCATGTGGTATCATAGGCCTTTTCTAAATCAAAAAATACTCCAACTGTATGTTGATTTTTAACAAAACCTTGACGGATATAAGTCTCTAGTCTGACCAAATGGTCTGTGGTGCTTTTTCCTCTTTGAAAACCACATTGATATTTAGTTATTATGTTATTGTCTTGTAAAAACCATGTGAGACGATGATTGATCATGCGCTCCATGATTTTGCAAAGACAACTTGTCAATGCTATTGGCCTATAATTCTTAGGATCTGTTCGATCTTTTCCAGGTTGAGGGATCGGGAACACTGTTGCTTCTCTCCATCCATCTGGGAAATCCTGAGATTGCCACAGATCATTCAAGAGTAGAAGCAACAGATCAAGTGATACATCAGGCAAATGTTTCAGAAACTGGTAGTGAATTTCATCAGGGCCAGTTGCCAAATCAGTTGCCTGAGCGATAGATTTAATTAGTTCTCGTTTAGAGAAATTAACATTGTACTTTTCGTCATTATCTGACTCAAAGTCCAATGTGTTCTCCTTCTCCTTGTCCCGAATCTTTCGAAATTTTTCCTGATAATGATCTGGCGATGATTTAGCAGCGAAGGATGTCGCCAGCTTTTCTGCAATATCCGTTTTATTGGTTATTGTGTCAGAATCAGTGACAAGGTACTTGATGGTTTTATCTTTCCTCTTGCCACTGATTCTGCGCAGCATTTGCCAAGTATGTTTTGCCGATGTATTATTATTTAGTGTGGAGACATATGCTCTCCAAGATTGCCGCTTGGCTTCACTGATTGTGCGGCGAGCTTTAGCGTAATCTTTCTTATATCCGTCAAGGTTTTGTCTAGTTGGATGTTTTTTAAATTTTTGCAAGGATTTTTTCCTTTTGTCTATTGCCTTTCGGCAACCTTCATCAAACCAGGGTTTGTCGAGTTTTTTGGGAACTGTCGAGGTTTTGGGTATGCTTTTATCTGCTATATTGTGTAACTTGGCTGTAAAAAGGGCTATAGGGTCATCAACCCCCTCTTCATTCTCAAATTGAGAGATTGTGAGGCTCTCCCCACAAGACTGTTGAAAGGCCTCCCAATCTGATCTGTGCAGCCTCCAATGCTGCACTCTTTCTTCAACAATAGAGTTGTTGCTCTCTATAAATATAGGATAATGATCACTGCCACAGAGATCCTCGTTGACCCTCCAAGTGTAATCCAAATATAAATCGGGATCACACAAGGATAGGTCAATGGCTGTTGCAGATCCTGAAGCAGGGTGCAAATAGGTGGTAGTATCATCATTAAAAATGCAGAGATTTTCCTCTGAGAGGAAGTCTTCTATTATTCTGCCCCGTGGGTTGATGTCCCTACAGCCCCACATTGTGTGGTGCCCGTTAAAATCTCCAAGTAGCATGAAGGGTTTGGGCAATTGTTTTACCAGCTGCCTCAATTCCACAACATCTTCTGAGCGGCTCGGCGGTAAATAAACAGAGCATATCGTCATTGGCCTGTGACAGTTTATGTTAACCGCCACAGCCTGTAAAGTTGCATTCAACGTGATCTGTTGATGTGGTGTTCCATCCTTTACAAGGATGGAAACCCCCCAGCAGGCCCTTTCATTATTGGCAGGGCCAAAACAATTGATTATTGAATAGTTTTTAAAAATTATGTTAGTGTTAGGTTTTAAGTCTCCTGCAGGCACACAGCCGATGGGCTGTGTTCCTGCAGAAGTAGTAGTAGTAAATCATTGCTTTACGTCACTTTTCGGCACAAAAGGTCTTTTAAGTGACATTATAATACGATAAAAACGCTGTAGTCAATTAATGAGATGAATGATGTACAGATGATGATGTGAGGGTGGGGTGAGAGGGCATGGTGGGTTATTGAAAGCGTTTTCCTTCGCTCGCCCGATAAGGGGTTCTGGGCATGTCTAGGGGATATACCCCCAGACATGCCCAGACGGCCGGAGACTTGAGTTTCGCTGTACAATTTAATGATGAAACTCTTTGGCATTTTGCGCAGCTCCGCTATCCTCGGGTCGGATAGTCCCCAGAGTAACAATAGGAAGGATCACTCCCTCTGGGTAACTCCATTCATCCCACGTGAGAGACCTAATGTCAAACACGCTATTGCCGGTTATTTAAGGCTACCACAGCCTACATCAGCGCCAGCACTGATGCGGGTGCTGCATTGGCTCCGCTGTTGAGCGGAGGAACCAGGGTACGCCACTGGCAATCCGCCCGAAGATTATAGCCAGATACGAGGAGGCTGCAGCTGCCCTTGGATGATTGCTGTAGACTAGTGCTTCCGTACAATGCCGTAACAGCATCCAACAGACGAAACAGATCCCTAATGACCCTCCCCGGATGGGGGCGAAAAGTACTACTACTAGCAATCATCCCAGTACCCCTCCTGCAGAAGAATAGCCAGGTCATTGTAATTAGATCTTAAACCTCGACAATTCCATTGTATAATTTTGTGGGCCATTATGAATTTTTATGCCTCCCTGGTTTTATCTTTGCTTGGAGTGCAGCGACGGTGTCGGGAGATACAAATACCTCGCTATCGCTGCTTTCATCACCATCTACACACTCCATGGATTCGTATCTATTATACGTAGCGATCGGGTCATCAGTGCCCTTGGGCATTCGACCACTGCCTTTATTTGTGCTTTTCTTGTTAATTTGTTTTGTTTGTTCAGCTATTGGTGGTTTATTTACCGTTTCTTTGTTCTTGTCTTGTTTCAAAACAAACAAAAAATGGCAAAACAAATAATAGTTTGTTTTGAATCCCTATTTGCCAGTGGCTTTGGGGCAGTAGGGGTAGCTGCTGTTGTTGTATTTTTATTGATCATAGTTTGTTTTTTGGCAGTGGAGGTATCTTTGCTTGTATTAGGTTTTGATGAAGAGGATACAGGTGTTGCGGAAACATTTGTTGCACCAGTTGCAGATCTGATCTCTACTGCATCAGTCCGGCAACCAACCGACACAACCTGCTTCGCGACAACACTGGCAAATGATGGTTGTTTGCTAACCCCTTCAACAATTTTCCGAGCTTCAGGGAAGGAAATCTTTCGCTCTGTGCGAACACGTTGGATTTCCTTCTCTGTAATCCATCGGGGACAATTTTTGGAATAGGCCGTATGTTCACCATTACAGTTGACACATTTAATTGCAGATGTGCAGGCGGTGTCTTGATGGTCAGGTTGTGCACACTTCGCGCACACCTTCGCTTTACTGCAGTTATCTTGGTGGTGTCCAAACTGTTGGCATTTGAAACACCTCAAAGGGCTGGGCACGTATGACTGAACGGTACATCTCTCAAATCCAACCTTTAAGGTGGCCGGTGGAGTTGGCCGATTGAAAGTGAGAATGGCAGTGTTTACTCTAATCATTTCTCCGTTTTTTTTAATGGTAACCATACGTGCGTCAGTGACTCCTTGTTTTTTGAGCTGTGTCAATAATTTCTCTCTAGTTGTATTTTTGAGCTCAGGAGTCCTGAGAACTCCCTTTGAGGTGTTTAGTGTCCTGTGTGGTGATACTTTCACAGGCACTTGGGCCAATTCCGTAACTGCTAGAAGCTTGGTAGAATGCGTTTCTCTGTCGACCTCTATTAAGAGGTCGCCAGAGCGCAGCCTTTTGATGGTTTTAGGCTCTCCTACCAAGCCCTGGATTCCCTTTTGGATGGCAAATGTTGAGAGTCTGGAGAGAGATTTCTCATCATCTCCAGACGTCATCATCAAAAATCTCGGAAAATATAATTTTGCTTTTAGAATTTCCTCCCTGGTCTTTTTATACCTTTCAAGGTAAGCTTGGTCACTATCATAATCTTCATCAGAATTTTTTCGCTTTGTCGCTCTGTTATGTCCGGTATCCATGGTGTGTTGTGTTGTTTTTTCATCACCCTGGCTCTCCACCCACCACGGAGCCCTACAAGGGGGCAACCTGCCCGCGGTAACCAGCAGGAAGTATTGTCAGAGCTACCAGGGTGATATACTCATAGCAAAAGAACAGCAGTTGCAATAACCGCAGTACACATCCTTTCACCAGATTAGCCCATGAGCCATCGCCATCTAGTGTCCACAATCGTGTATATAAAAATGGGATTGGCGCTATCTTTCACTTTGTCCAGGATGATTGCTAATGAGATGAGATGATAATAGACAACAAGAGCACACTCGATAATAGCCCGCCGCCGAATTATGATAAAGAAAGTAAAGACGAATGTCATCACGTAAATAACAACCCAAGATATAAATGGTATGTTAAATAAGATAGATACATGTATAATATGATATAATATATAATACTTGCATAGACTACAAGCAGATCTATAAAAAACCAGCCGCTTTTCAAGTTATCGCGCCCACAAGGTCAAATTATGGACGTAAAATAAATGTGAAAAATCGCAATAAGTCGACCATTTTGATTTTTTTACCGGCCATTATTGAGCTTGTCCAAGAACTGCTTATTAGTAACATGCATAACAAACTTGAAGAGGATACTTGTGAAAATGTTGAAGTTATCGCGCCTACAAGGTCAAATTATTGACGTAAAATGAGAAAAATCGCAGTAAATCGGCCATTTTGAATTTTTTTTCAGCCATTATTGAACTTGTCCAAGAACTACTTATTAGTAACATGCATAACAAATTTGAAGAGGATATGTGAAAAACTTTTCAAGTTATCGCGCCCACAAGGTCAAATTATTGACGTAAAATGAGAAAAATCACAATAAATCGGCCATTTTTTTTTTTTTTCAGGCATTATTGAACTTGTCCAAGAACTACTTATAAGTAACATACATAACAAATTTGAAGAGAATATGTGAAAAACTTTTCAAGTTATCGCGCCCACAGGGTCAAATTATTGACGTAAAATGAGAAAAATCGCAATAAATCGGCCATTTTTTTTTTTTTTTTTTCGGCCATTATTGAACTTCTCCAAGAACTACTTATTAGTAATATGCATAACCAATTTGAAGAGGATATGTGAAAAACTTTTCAAGTTTTCGCGCCCACAAGGTCAAATTATTGACGTAAAATGTGAAAAATCGCAATAAATCGGCCATTTTTTTTTTTTTTTTCCGGCCATTATTGAACTTGTCCAAGAACTACTTATTTGTAACATGCATAACCAATTTGAAGAGGATATGTGAAAAACTTTTCAACTTATCGCGCCCACAAGGTCAAATTATTGAGGTAAAATGTGAAAAATCGCAAAAATCGGTCATTTTTTTTTTTTTTTGGCCATTATTGAACTTGTCCGAGAACTGGTCATTAGTAACATGCATAACAAATTTGAAAAGGATATGTGAAAAACTTTTCAAGTTATCGCGCCCACAAGGTCAAATTATTGACGTAAAATGTGAAAAATCGCAATAAATCGGCCATTTTTTTTTTTTTTTTCGGCCATTATTGAACTTGTCCGAGAACTGGTCATTAGTAACATGAATAACAAATTTGAAAAGGATACGTGAAAAACTTTTCAAGTTATCGCGCCCACAAGGTCAAATTATTGACGTAAAAGGTGAAAAATCGCAATAAGTCGGCCATTTTGAATTTTTTTTCAGCCATTATTGAACTTGTCCGAGAAGTGGTCATTAGTAACATGCAAAACAAATTTGGGAAGGAAACATGAAAAACTTTTCAAGTTATCGCGCCCACAAATAAATGTTAACGCCGACGCCGACGCTGACGCCGACGCCGACGCCGACGCCGCCGAACTTCAATTGCAATAGCCCACCTTTTTTAATTAAAATTAAAAGGCGGGCTAAAAATGGACACTAGATCAACGAGACTAGCCGATTGATCTGGCCGGGCCCACCAGACCACCCGTCTCAATGAGATAAGGGCCAAAGTGGTGTGTTGGGAGTATAGAGTCCGCAGGCTCCTACGCCCTCAACCACCAGGATCCCTTCTCCCACCTATACGGGATGCAACCCACGGTAAACGGGTTGAGGGTGTGTTTAGCCTTCTAGAAGTAGTTACCAGGGGGACCACGTGGAGGTAACACCCTCCCCCCCCCCCACCTGGTTCGATGAAAGGCAAAAAACGTTTGGGTGTGCTTGGCCTTCTAAGAAGTTGCCCAGGGGGGACCACGCGGAGGTGACACCCATCCCCCCTTTTGCTGAGGGGGCCGCAGCTGTTTTGGTAATATTTGTTGCACCAGCTGCAGACGTGACCCCCGGTAGGTCAGTCTGGCAACCAACCGACACAACCTGTTTAGCCAAAACGCTGGCATATAATGGTTTTCCAGTTACTCCTTCAACGATTTTACGAGCTTCTTGGAAAGAAATTTTCCGTTCGGATCCGTTAGATTTCTGTGTGGTTCCCGCCACAGTTGGCACATTTTATTGGATAGGTGCAAGAGGAGTCAGGATGTTCCGTCGATTGACCACAGCGTCCACAGACACGCTCTCTCTTGCAACCTTCCTGATGGTGTCCAAATTGTTGGCACTTGAAACACCTCAAAGGGTGTGGTATATACAATTGTACAGGGCATAGCTCAAATCCAACCTTGATATCAGCCGGTGGCTTTGGAAAGTTGAATGTGAGCACTGCTGTGTTCAATTTAATTATATCTCCATTCTTTCTTATTGTGATAATTTTAGCATCGGAAACTCCTTGTCTTTTTAATTGTGTTTTTAGTTCTTCATTGGTAGTGTTTTTAATTTCTTGGGTTCGAATGACACCCTTCGAGGTGTTTAAAGTCCTGTGAGAAGAAACCTTCACAGGAATTCCAGCTATATGTTCGATTGCCAAGAGCTTGGTGAAGAAGGTTTCTCTGTTGACCTCAATTAAGAGGTCGCCAGACCTAAGCCTTTTTGATGTTCTTAGGCTCTCCAACCAAGCCCTCTATGCCTTTTTGTATGACAAATGTTGAGAGTCTGGAGAGGGATTTGTCCTCATCTCCAGACATCATCAACAAAAAGCGCGGGAAAAAAATCTTTACTTAGTATTTTAAGCAAAATTTTCGAACATGCAATCTGCAACATAATTTATCAAGAAATCAAAGATTTAATTTCTAACAACCAGTATGGTTTTGTCCAACGACGCTCAACAGAATCTCGATTATATGTTTTTTACGAAAAAATCTCAAAAATTTCAGACTCTGGTGGCCAAACTGACGTTATATATCTTGATTTTACAAAAGCCTTTGATTCAGTTCCACATCATCTCTTAATACATAAACTTCAAACTTTCGGTTTTAATGGGACGCTGCTTAACTGGTTCCATAGTTATCTAAATAATCGATACCAGCGAGTATTAATTCACGGTAGCATGTCTACTAAACTACCTGTTAGATCTGGGGTACCCCAAGGGTCAATACTTGGCCCATTAATGTTTATATTATATGTGAATGACATTGCGGACAATATTTCAAATCTATCTTTTCAAAATCTATATGCTGATGATGCAAAAATTGGAAGAGAAATTACATCAATGCAGGATTGTGTAGACCTTCAAAGCGATTTAAATATTTTTACACGTTGGAGTAATATTTGGAAGCTTTTCTTTAATGGTACCAAGAGCAAAGTCCTCACAATAGCCAGATCTTTTAAACATAATTTTCAATACCATTTAAATAACATTAATCTAGAATCTGTTAAAGAGTTTAATGATCTAGAACTACTAATTAATTCTTCCTTAACTTAGAGAAGTCATATTGCCACTAAGATTAGCAAGGCGAACAGAATGCTTGGCCTGATAAAGCGTAGAGTCGGATTCAATGCTCCATATAGGGTCAAATTACACCTATATACTACTTTGGTTAAACCTTTATTTTCCTACGCATCAATCGTTTATTCCTGTAGCAAGGCAGATCTCAACCAGATTGAACGTATACAACGTAAAGCCACAAAATATATTCCTAATGATTATGTGTCGGATTACCCAACCAGACTACATAACACCAAATTACTTCCTTTGTCTTTTATAAAAGATATCAACGACTTGTGTTTCCTATATAAATGTATTCATATTTTCATAGATATAGATATTAGACATATTCTTTCTTTTTATAACGCTGACACCTCTAGAACTAGGCTAGGTCAACAGGTCTTGCCTTTAAGATCGGTACGCTTTAATTCTGAATTGGCTGGGCTATTTTTCTCTAATCTGGTAGTAAAAATGTGGAATAAACCTTTTAAGAAACTATTATATAATTTTTACATTGTAAAGTTGACCACCACCTATGATATTGACAACTCCTGCACGTGGGTTACCGTTTGTCGCTGTCCGCGATGTCGCCAGGCATGAAACACTTTCCTTTCTCTTTTTTTTGCCACATCCCAGCAGGCACTGGAAGTTCACCTGGTAGGAGAGTAGTAAATCATTGCTTTACGTCACTTTTCGGCACAAAAGGTGTTTTAAGTGACATTATAATACGATAAAAACGTTGTAGTCAATTGATAGTTCACCTGGTGTTGAGTCGGTGTTGGGCCAGCGTCGTAGACGGTGGGTCAGCATTGATTCGGCGTTTGATGGGCCTTTCATGTTTTGCTGGATTGCGTTTTTCATAATTGCTGTACACATACTTTATTAACATTATCATCTGGTTATGGGACAGGCCTAGAAAAGATATCACATATCTGATGCCATGTCCCAGCCAACAGTATTATCATGACTATTTTTTATCTTTGATCAAAGCAATGTATACTGTATATTTGGCGAATCTTAAAAAAAAAAAAAAAAAAGTTACAAAGACATACACAAATAACGGATTCATCACAAACTCATTGACATATTCCATCGGCAATATGACAAGGGATTTGACAAAAAATGCAGAAATTCTTACAATGCGAGCTAATTTCAGTTGATAAGTTTTGAGTAAATAAAAGGTTTTTATTTGTATGAAATGTAAAAATATTTTTTTAAATTAGAACTCAGATTTTTAGAAAACACAATCTAATAGTCATGAAAGTACTCTAATAAAAACCTTATATATTTCTATAGACAATCAATCTTAAAATATTTTATACATTCAATATCTTCAATCTATATCTGAGTAGCCTGAAAATATCAGCAGAGGGGAACTTTTGTTTTATCAGATCATCAATGTGGGCTGAAATGAGGATCAACGTGACTTACCAAGTGGACATTGCCCTTGACCAGGATGAGAGTCCCAGTATCAATGTGGAGTAATAAAGTAAGAAAGTTTCTTTATGTCACTTTTCTGCCAGTATGGCCATTTAAATGATAAAACAATATCATATTTTGTGCAGTAAAAGTGATTAAGTAAACAGACCAAACTGATAACAGTATGCCAGATAATGAATGTGGAGCAGGGCAGGCTCCGCCAAACTGATAACAGTATGCCAGATAATGGATGTGGAGCAGGGCAGGCTCCGCCAAACTGATAACAGTATGCCAGATAATGGATGTGGAGCAGAGCAGGCTCCGCCAAACTGATAACAGTATGCCAGATAATGGATGTGGAGCAGGGCAGGCTCCGCCAAACTGATAACAGTATGCCAGATAATGGATGTGGAGCAGGGCAGACTCCGCCAAACTGATAACAGTATGCCATTAATGAATGTGGAGCAGGGCAGGCTCCAACTGCTCATTGTAAGCATGTTATGACTGTCCTCTATGCTATGTCCTGTCTTAACTACACTGGTGAGATTCTGACAGCCTTAACACAAGTAAGCCAATCTCATATTCACATGCTGAAATACATTCATTGATGTTCATTGCTTAACAAAGTTATGCTTTTGAAATCGCCTAGAATTAAACAAATATTAAATAATCCACCATTATATTTTCACAGAGCAAAACCTCACAAAGGAAATCCCATATAAGCTGCCAGTTTCCAGACTGTGAGAGGGAACGAACTGACATTGTTGTATGATCCCAGAGCTGAACACATGAGAAACAGGCTTGAGAAAAAAGATCAGCTCAGAAATGTGTGTAATAAACAGTCAGGTATACAAGTTTCAGCAATATAGTCTGGTAAACCAATGAAACCATTATCACATAATTTATATAAATTTGATTTTCATATTGATATTAAATTTTGATTGTGTGACTAAGAAAAATATGAGCAATTCTGGGGGGGGGCTAATACAGTATCTGCAGAAATTTGGAAATTTTTGGCAAATTTTATAAAACATTATGTATGCACCACCCCCACCCCCTCGATCAGCCCCTGTAATTAACATAGATAATATTGTATTTTGCAGGTCACCTTCAAAGAGACTGATGGATTTATTTAGCGGATATTGCCAAATACCTGTGAGTGGCGAAAGCTCCAAGTTGCTCACTTTTAATACGCCTGTGATGGATTCATTTCCTCCAGCTGATCCAAAGGCAAAGTGGGATATGGATTACGACTACGGAGAGATGACAGCCGAGGATGAATTCTCCAACAACAAAAGGCTCAAATTAGTAGGTAAGTAAGTCATTTACGTCATTTTTCGGCCAGTATGGCCATTTAAATGACAATTCAGACTAAAATAATATGATATACTGAACAGCAAAAGTGATAAAGTAAAAAGACTCAAATTATTTTATAAAAAAATTACATAACAACTTACATGATTAAGAGTAGACTATACAGGAATTACTTCAAATTATCTAACTATGGTGGCTTTCTGCACAATCATATGCCCTACTCTTATTTCAAATGACTTCAATGGTTCTTTATAGTGCACAGTAAAACCAGAGGAAGCTGCAGAGATAGAATACAACACAAGGGGTAAAGGGATCAACTAATACTGGTGCGAGCAAAGGGATCTGCACGGTTACAGAAAGAAGGGATAAGATGAGATTAGCACAATCGCTCATAATGTCATGTGAGCTGAAAGTTCCCGCTGTGTGGTGCGAGCAAAGGGATCTGCACGGTTACAGAAAGATGGGATAAGATGATATTAGCAAAATCACTCATAAAGTCATGTGGGCTGAAAGTTCCCGCTGTGTGGTGCGAGCAAAGGGATCTGCACGGTTACAGAAAGATGGGATAAGATGAAATTAGCAAAATCACTCATAATGTCATGTGAGCTGAAAGTTCCCGCTGTGTGTAGTAGTAGTAGTAGTAGTAAATCATTGCCTTACGTCACTTTTCGGCACAAAAGGTATTTTGAGTGACATTGAAATACGATAAAAACCTTGTAGTCAATTGATGAGATGAATGATGTACAGATGATGATGTGAGGTCGGGGGTGATAGGGCATGGTGGGTTATTGAGAAAAAAAAGCTAGGTTTTTTTGTCAGAAGGCCCCGTTAGTTCTGACTAACAGGCTTTCTGACAAAAAACACTAATTGATTTTCTGACTAACGGGCCTTCTGAATAACAGGCCTTCTGACTAACGGGCCTTCTGACGAATGGCCCTTCTGGCTAACGAGCCTTCTGACTAACGGGCCTTCTAAAAAGGTGTCACCAACGTGAGGGGATGGTAGGGCATGGTGGGTTGGTGTTTTCCTACACAGAAGTCAATGTGTGACTTCTTGTTGTAAATGATGAACCGTGTAAGCCATTGGTAGAGATGTGGAAATCAACACAGAAGTCAATGTGTGACTTCTTGTTCCAAGTGGTGAACCTTGCGAGACATTGGTAGAAATGGGGAACTCAACACAGAAGTCAATGTGTGACTTCTTGTTCCAAATGGTGAACCTTGTGAGCCATTGGTAGAAATGAGGAACTCAACACAGAAGTTAATGTGCGACGTCTTGTTCTAAATGGTGATCTTTGTAAGCTATTGGTAGAAAAAGGGAACTCAACACAGAAGTCAATGTGCGACTTTTTGTTCCAAATGGTGAACCTTGCATGCCATTGGCAGAAATGTGGAACTATACACAGAAGTTAATGTGCGACTTCTTGTTCCAAATGGTGATCTTTGTAAGCCATTGGTAGAAATGGGGAACTGTACACAGAAGTTAATGTGTGACTTCTTGTTCCAAATGGTGAACCTTGTAAGCCATTGGTAGAAATGGGGAACTCAACACAGAAGTTAATGTGTGACTTCTTGTTCCAAATGGTGAACCTTGCATGCCATTGGTGGTAGAGATGGTGCAGCTTCCCTTGAATGATTAATGTAGACTAGTGCTTCAGTACCATAGTAGTAGTAGTGAATCATTGCTTTACGTCACTTTTCGGCACAAAAGGTAGTAGTAGTAAATCATTGTTTTACGTCACTTTTCGGGACAAATGATCTTTTAAGTGACTTTGTATTATGGTAAAAACGTTGTAGTCAATTGATGAGATGAATGATGTACAGATGATGATGTGAGGGTGGGGGTGATAGGGCATGGTAGGTTATTGAGAGCGTTCTCCTTCACTGGCCCGGTAAGGGGTTCTGGGCATGTCTAGGGGATCTACCCCCAGACATGCCCGGACGGCCGGCGACTTAGGTTTTTTGGCATACAGATGCTTCTCTGGAAAATACAGGTCTATTTAGGGACCCTCACCCAATATCTATGGTTTTAGTGTAACTGATTGATATTGAGTGCTTTGTTTTCAAAAAAACAGAAAAGTACACCATTGCTTCTTATTCATTATCAGTCCTGGATATATCTTGTTGGGGTTCACGACAATGTTTCAAATGCACCATATTGCAGGGATTGCAGGTGCTGGCTTGCACAGTATTTTTTACTCTTCGCGCGATGACTAGCAATAATAAAAAAGCCCGATCTCACACACTTTAATTTGCACAAGCATACTGTGAGATTTAAATCGCCAAAAACTAAAATGTCTGTTCGCAAACACTACACCGATCCGTCTGTGCACTGCAACACTATATCAACATTATGTCAACACATGCAACTGCTACCCACAAATGAGGGGAAGTATGTTTACTACTGTTTTATCGGCTCCATAAAATATAGGCTACCATCCCCGAAATGATCCTTTGATAATATTATTAAGGAGAAGATATAAACTATAAAAAGTGCATGTACATGCATGCGTGCGTTCGGAATGTGAATTATTTTAATGGCTGCCCCATGTATTTATATTTACTAATACTTTGAAGTGATAATTAGTAATTTTAGAAATATTGAAAACGATTTCTAGATCTTAGAAATATCTTCATTGTTTGTGTTTTCTAAAATTTAATTTGAAAATTCTCAGGTTCTGTATCTCAAAACTCTCCAGGCTCCAGGTACAATCAGCATTGTATCAGTCAGATCATCGTCTTTCTCATCAAGTCTCCTGAAAACAACGCGTTCCACCTGACCACAACATCAAGCGAAGAACGATGTGTCGCCACATTATCATCCTCAATCCTCATTATCATGACTCCAAGATCAACTGATGCCAAGATTCCAGGTACTAATACAGTTCTCCTACACATATTAAGAATAGGCTACCATCCCCAATGGACTTTCTTTAATAATGTTTTCAAGGCCAAGATCATAAAATATAGAAATTGCACATATTTATATAGTAATTTACATAGTAATTTTACAAATATTATCATTATTATTAGTAGTAGTAAATTATTGCTTTACGTCACTTTCCTGTACTCATGGTCAAAAATTAAAATATCCTCAGATATACCACACAACTGTAGTTATTATGTCATGAGCTACAATGTGTGCAACATAATTGGTCTTTATTATTATAGATTTAATTTGAACACAGATTTCAGATAACAACCTTTTCAGAAAGCTCAAGTTTAGCCCTGGGTTAATTAAAAAACTAAACTAGTGGTTCAGTAGTATGTATAGTTGGCCTTAAACTAAATCCCTTTTTTGGTCAATTGTTCAACATTCTGCTATTACTTAAGCCAACAGCTATATCTAAGACTAATAGTATTTATTTTGTTAACAGAGGCATAATTCTACTATCCCCGACAATTCACCTACCCCCCTCAAGCTCTACCATATTACAATCTGAGAAGGATATGCAACATGTGAATGCTGCTGATGATCTCCCTGCCTCAATTTAGCAAGAAAATAGCTTGCGTTCTTAGAGAAGGAAAGATACTACAAGAGCTTGATAATTTTATAGGGGAATGCTCTCATCATGTTCTCTCTGTTGGGAACACTTTATCAAAAAGTGATTATGACGATTTTGGGAGCGCGGTGTATAATAAATACCCATGCATTTCTTTTCCATTTCCGGGAAAAAAAGAAAAAATGGGCGAGTCATATTTTGAATCATTAAGCAATCTAATTATAATAGTTTTAACCCAATCTGAGACCAACTAAGTGACAGTATTTATTATAATTAACCCCTGGGTGTTAATACCCCCCCTGAGATCACCTTTGCTTATTAGGTTGTCATAATAGTGAACATAATCGTTGGTTTTATCAGGCCGGATATTTTTTATTAGGTTTTATGGGCAGAATTTATGAAAACAAAACTACATAAGTCCAGGAGCTCCCGCTTTAAATTAGAATTTGATTGAAGCGATTGTGCGTAGTGTTATTAATGCAGTCCTAGGCTATGTAAAAAATCAGGACGCAAGACAACTAGGTCTAAGAGGCTCAGTCTAAGAGCGAGATGACAACTAGACAGTCAGTTAGAGATGGCAAACCTCCATTGAAATTAATGATTCTAATCAGTATCCTAGTAATGGTCTAGCTATCTGGCACGGTTCACCCGATGTCAGGCCTATTGAGTTATATAATGGCTTATTGGCGGTCATTTTGAATTCGATCTAGTTTAAAAAAATCACGGTGCATCCTCTCCCGAAACCTCACATTTAATTATAGTAGTGGTCGAGCCATCTAACACAGTTTGCCAAATATTGGGCATGTGAAAGTAAATAATGGCCGATATATAGGCGGCCATTTTTAATCTAGGTAAAAAAATTCAGTGTGCATCCGTCCTTGAAACATCACATTTTAGTAAGTAAGTAAGTAAAATGCTTTACTTCACTTTTCGGCCAGTATGGCCATTTAAGTGAAAATTCCAGGTATTACAATATCCCATATTGTATAGTTAAAGTAGTAAAGGAAAGACAAAGCCAATAAAAGCATGATCGTACTAAAATATTCAGTTTAAAGTGTTTGATATGATAAGATGACGATGCTCCTGGCACCTATATGTAACGAGTCTGATGATGTGTTGTAGCGCCTGCACTACAACACAGTTTAATGAGTATAAAAATATCAGTATAAATAATGTAAAATATGAAGTTATTATAAAATGAACGACTTATCAAGTCACTATATCTCCATGAAATTGGAGTGATTGTGTAAAAAGTCTGTGTTTAATAATTAAAACATGTAATATAGGTTACATTCCCGAAGGAACTGAATAATAAAACCAGCAGGGGTGTCCCTGAATAGCTCAAATAAGGAATCAAATGCAAAATACTTCCTTCTGATGTGCGCATATTTCGCACAACTGAGAAGGACATGTCTCACAGTGAGACGAGTATTGCAGCACATAGGTCGCAATTCTCCTCTCAATAAATAGCCGTTTGTGAAATAGGCATGACCAATTCTGGCCCTACATAAGACAACGTCATCTCTTCGGCGTTCCATTGGTGTAAAAGATCGCTTAATGATTGGTTGTACCTCGAACAATTTGCTGGTGACATTGATGTTCCATTCACCTTGCAAAATGTCATCAAGGTAGACCGAGATGTTATACTTGAAATCAGTATATGGTATATAATAAAACTGTTTTGTCTTATCCAGGGCAGCCTTGGCCAAAACATCAGCCCGTTCATTACCCTGTATTCCAATATGGCTGGGTACCCAGCAAAAAATAATGTCCTTGTGCCCAGACAAGTAGTGACACATATGCAAAATATTGGATACAATTGGGTTGTTAAGTTTTTGACTCTTAAGAGCCTGCAATGAAGATAACGAGTCTGTGATGATCATGAACTCCTCGTCATTACTATCCCATATGTATTCGATGGCAGCTTCAATAGCTAACAGCTCTGCTGTGCAAATTGAAGCCTCATCGTTAATGCGGCAGCTAAATTCATGATCATCACAGACAAAGGACATAGCTGTCCTCTTGTCTTCCTTTGATCCGTCAGTATACACCTTCCAGTGCCTCGGAAATCTACAAAATAACTCAAGCAACATGCTCTGGAAGACAAGGGGACAGGTGTCTCCTTTCCTGAGATCTGAGAGGTTAAAAAGTATATTAGGCTGTTGGAGAAGCCAGGGTGGACATTCTGGTGGGCGCACAACGCTAATTGCGTCGAGCTCCACCTCCATGTCCTCCAGATGGGGTTGAAGCCTTATACCCAAAGTAGGTATAGTCCCTGGCTTGTTATTAAACAGTCTCTTGTACTCTGGGTTGACAACACACGAGTATGCCGGGTTCTCAGGATTTGCTTTCATCTTCATATAGTATTGCAGGCTGAGCTTCAACCGGCGAGTCTCTAAAGAGGGCTCACCGGTCTCCACCTGAAGACTTTCGATGGGTGATGTTCGAAATGCCCCTGAGCATAATCTCAAACCTTGGTTCGCGATTGGATCAAGTACTGCTAAGTACGATCGTCTCGCTGAACCATAAACAATACAACCATAATCCAGTTTGGATCTGATGTGAGACCGGTAAATCCTCAGTAAGGTTGTCCGGTCACCACCCCAATCCTTGCTGGATATAACTCGTAGTAATTGTAATGCTTTCCTACACTTATCTTTCATATATTTGATGTGTGGAATAAAACTGAGCTTCTTGTCGAAAAACAGACCAAGAAATTTGACCTGCTCTTCAACAGGAAGCTGTTGTCCATATAGTTTGAGATTAGGCTCAGGCTGTAAGCCATTTTTTTTGCAAAAATGTACACATAAAGTTTTTGTGGGAGAAAATTTAAAGCCGTTCTCATCCGCACAAGTCACCAACTTATCCAGGCAGCCTTGCAGGCGCCGCTCAATTATTGCCATATTGCTTGACTGGCAGTAAACAGCCAGATCATCAACATATAATGATTTTTCAATATCTTGTGGTAAAGAATCAATTATACTGTTTATTTTAACGGTAAATAGAGTTGGTGAAAGGATACTACCTTGTGGGACACCCTCCTCCTGTGGATTTAGTGAAGAGTGGGTGTTGTCCAAGCGGACTTTAAATTTTCTCCCCTTTAAAAAATTATCAATGAATAAGGGTAATCTACCCTTCAGGCCCATTTCATGAAGATCTTTCATGATACCACCCTTCCATGTGGTATCATAGGCCTTTTCTAAATCAAAAAATACTCCAACTGTATGTTGATTTTTAACAAAACCTTGACGGATATAAGTCTCAAGTCTGACCAAATGGTCTGTGGTGCTCTTTCCTTTTTGAAAACCACATTGATATTTAGTTATTATGTGATTGTCTTGTAAAAACCATGTGAGACGATGATTGATCATGCGCTCCATGATTTTGCAAAGACAACTTGTCAATGCTATTGGCCTATAATTATTAGGATCTGTTCGATCTTTTCCAGGTTTAGGGATCGGGATCACTGTTGCTTCTCTCCATCCATCTGGGAAATCCTGAGATTGCCACAGATCATTCAAGAGTAGAAGCAACAGATCAAGTGATACATCAGGCAAATGTTTCAGAAACTGGTAGTGAATTTCATCAGGGCCAGTTGCCGAATCAGTTGCCTGAGCGATAGATTTAATTAATTCTCGTTTAGAGAAATCAACATTGTACTTTTCGTCATTATCTGACTCAAAGTCCAATGTGTTCTCCTTCTCCTTGTCCCTAATCTTTCGAAATTTTTCCTGATAATGATCTGGCGATGATTTAGCAGCGAAGGATGTCGCCAGTGTTTCTGCAATATCCGTTTTATTGGTTATTGTGTCAGAATCAGTGACAAGGTACTTGATGGTTTTATCTTTCCTCTTGCCACTGATTCTGCGCAGCATTTGCCAAGTATGTTTTGCCGATGTATTATTATTTAGTGTGGAGACATATGCTCTCCAAGATTGCCGCTTGGCTTCACTGATTGTGCGGCGAGCTTTAGCGTAATCTTTCTTATATCCGTCAAGGTTTTGTCTAGTTGGATGTTTTTTAAATTTTTGCAAGGATTTTTTCCTTTTGTCTATTGCCTTTCGGCAACCTTCGTCAAACCAGGGTTTGTCGAGTTTTTTGGGAACTGTCGAGGTTTTGGGTATGCTTTTATCTGCTATATTGTGTAATTTGGCTGTAAAAAGGGCTATAGGGTCATCAACCCCCTCTTCATTCTCAAATTGAGAGATTGTGAGGCTCTCCCCACAAGACTGTTGGAAGGCCTCCCAATCTGCTCTGTGCAGCCTCCAATGCTGCACTCTTTCTTCAACAATAGAGTTGTTGCTCTCTATAAATATAGGATAATGATCACTGCTACAGAGATCCTCGTTGACCCTCCAAGTGTAATCCAAATATAAATCGGGATCACACAAGGATAGGTCAATGGCTGTTGCAGATCCTGAAGCAGGGTGTAAATAGGTGGTGGTATCATCATTAAAAATGCAGAGGTTTTCCTCTGAGAGGAAGTCTTCTATTATTCTGCCCCGTGGGTTGATGTCCCTACAGCCCCACATTGTGTGGTGCCCGTTAAAATCTCCCAGTAGCATAAAGGGTTCGGGCAATTGTTTTACCAGCTGCCTCAATTCCACAACATCTACTGAGCGGTTTGGCGGTAAATAAACAGAGCATATCGTCATTGGTCTGTGGCAGTTTATGTTAACCGCCACAGCCTGTAAATTAGTTTTTAATGTTATATGTTGATGTGGTGTTCCGTCCTTCACAAGGATAGAGACACCCCAGCAGGCCCTTTCATTATTGGCAGGGCCAAAACAATTGACCATTGTATAGTTTTTAAAACTTATGTTAGTGTTAGGTTTTAAGTTAGTCTCCTGCAGGCACACAGCCGATGGGCTGTGTTCCTGCAGAAGAATAGCCAGGTCATTGTAATTAGATCTTAAACCTCGACAATTCCATTGTATAATTTTGTGGGCCATTATGAATTTTTATGCCTCCCTGGTTTTATCTTTGCTTGGAGTGCAGCGACGGTGTCGGGAGATACAAATACCTCGCTATCGCTGCTTTCATCACCGTCTACACAATCCATGGATTCGTATCTGTTGTACGTAGCGATCGGGTCATCAGTGCCCTTGGGCATTCGACCACTACCTTTATTTGTGTTTTTCTTGTTAATTTGTTTTGTTAGTTCAGCTACTGGTGGTTTATTTACCATTTCTTTGTTCTTATCTTTATTATTTGTTTTGCCATTTTTTGTTTGTTTTGCATCCCTATTTGCCAGTGGCTTTGGGGCAGTAGGGGTAGCTGTTGTTGTTGTAGCGACATTTGTTTTTTTATTGATCACAGGTTGTTTTTTGGTAGGAGAGGTACTTGTGTTAGTTTTTGCTGAAGAGGTTCCAGGTGTTGCGGAAGCATTTGTTGCACCAGTCGCAGATCTGATCTCTACTGCATCAGTCTGGCAACCAACCGACACAACCTGCTTTGCGACAACACTGGCATATGATGGTTGTTTGTTAACCCCTTCAACAATTTTCCGAGCTTCAGGGAAGGAAATCTTTTGTTCTGTTCTAACACGTTGGATTTCCTTCTCTGTTATCCATCGAGGGCAATCCTTCGAAAAGGCCGGATGGTTCCCATTGCAATTGGCACATTTAGCTTTGGTTGTGCAGCCGGTGTCCTGGTGGTCAGGCTGGGCACACCGTCCACACACTTTCTCTCTTTTACAGCTGTCTTGATGGTGTCCAAATTGCTGACATTTGAAGCACCTCAAAGGGCTAGGCACGTATGGTTGTACATTACATCTCTCAAATCCAACCTTTATGGTGGCCGGTGGAGTTGGCCGGTTGAAAGTGAGGATTGCAGTATTGACTTTTATTATTACGTCGTTCTTTTTAATCGTAACCATACGTGCATCAGTGACTCCTTGCTGTTTGAGTTGGTCAATGAGCTCCTCTCTTGTTGTATTTTTGAGCTCAGGAGTCCTGAGTACACCCTTTGAGGTGTTCAATGTTCTGTGTGGTGACACCTTCACAGGAACATTGGCCAATTCTGTGATTTTCAGGAGCTTGGTGGAGTGCGACTCTCTGTCGACCTCTATTAAGAGGTCTCCAGATCGCAGCCTTTTGATGGTCTTAGGCTCTCCTACCAAGCCCTGTATCCCTTTCTGGATCGCAAATGTAGAGAGTCTGGAGAGAGATTTCTCATCATCTCCAGACATCATCATTAAAAATCTCGGAAATATAATTTTGCTTTTGTTTATTTGATCTCTGGTTTTCCTGCATCTTTCCTGGTATTCTATATCGTCGCTGTTATCGTCGTCATCTTTTTTCCGCTTTATCGGTAGGGATTTACCGTTATTATCCATGGTGTGTTGTGTTGTTTTTCATCACCCTGGCTCTCCACCCACCACGGAGCCCTACCAGGGGGGCAACCTGCCCGCGGTAACCAGCAGGAAGTATTGTCAGAGCTACCAGGGTGATATACTCATAGCAAAAGAACAGCAGTTGCAATAACCGCAGTACACATCCTTTCACCAGATTAGCCCATGGGCCATCGCCATCTAGTGTCCACAATCGTGTATATAAAAATGCAAGTGGCGCTACCTATCACTAAGTCCTGGATGATTGAAAATGAGATGAGACGATAATAGACAAAAATGGACACTAGATCAACGAGACCAGCCGATTGATCTGGCCGGGCCCACCAGACCACCCGTCTCAATGAGATAAGGGCCAAAGTGGTGTGTTGGGAGTATAGAGTCCGCAGGCTCCTACGCCCTCAACCACCAGGATCCCTTCTCCCACCTATACGGGATGCAACCCACGGCAAACAGGTTGAGGGTGTGTTTAGCCTTCTAAAAGAAGTTACCAGGGGGACCACGTGGAGGTAACACCCTCCCCCCCACATCACATTTTGTTTTATACATAATATAGTAACGGTCTAGCCATAGGGCATGTGAAAATAAATAATGACCGATAAGTGTCCATTTTAAATTTGATTACGTCAAAAATTGTCAGTGTTCATCCTCCCCTGAAACCTCACATTTTGTTTTATAGTAGTAGTAGTAAATCATTGCATTACGTCATTTTTCGGCACAAATGGTCTTTTAAGTGACATTGTAATATGATAAAAACTTTGTAGTCAATTAATGAGATGAATGATGTACAGATGATGATGTGAGGGTGGGGGTGATAGGGCATGGTGGGTTATTGAGAGCGTTTTCCTTCGCTCGCCCGATAAGGGGTTCTGGGTATGTGTAGGGGATCTACCCCCAGACATGCTCAGACGGCCGGAGACTTGGGTTTCGCTGTGCAATTTAATGCTGAAACACCGCGGCATTTCGCTGTGCAATTTAATGTTGAAACACCGTGGCATTTCACGCAGCTCCGCTATCCTCGGTCGGATAGCCTGTAACATATAACCATGTATTATCTGTGTATTATCAATGTATTCATTATATAATTAAGTATATTCTCTCTTTACTGTAAATGCAATTATATTTGGTTGGTAACAATTTAATGGTTATCCGTAGTATTGCTTTGTAGCTGGCAACAGTTATTATACTCAATACTCACAAAGAGAACGGACTTTGTTCATATTAGCCAAGTAGTCCGTTACCATAGTAACAGTCATTTCCTTTCCACTGTTATCGGACTTATCAGCCCACAATGGGGGCGTTGTTTGATATAGTCAGTTTTAGGCAAGTTTTGGACCAGAACAGTCATCATGTGAATTCAACTAGAAATTATACATTTTAAAGTAGTCAGATATTATTCACTTCAATATGAGTTGTGAACGCTATTTTACAAACATGTATTAAAGGATATTGTCGCTGATTTGCTCCGATTTTGCAATAAAATGTGCCTTTTGTTATTTAAACATGTTGAACCGTAACCCCAATTGAACACTCATATGACAGGACAATTTTTGGCTAAAAAACTTCTGAAAACATTGATAACTGAAAATTACAATTTGATGAAAGTGTATATAAAGATTAAATTTTAGACGGGACATTACAGAAATATAGAATTGCATATTTTACTCGAAATCAATGAACTCATATCATTTCATTATAATTCTGGTCCAACGTAATAAATATTCTTTTTATTCATCTTCTGTCGATCTTCTACTTTCTAAACATAATGTCACATATTATCGCCCAGGCCGACACGGCTGCCGTTTTTGACATTTTGGAAATCAACTATTTGCCCTATTCTCAACGAATCACGGACAGATATTATACAAGGATCTGGAGGTTGTTATATCTGATTATGTTACTAAACTAAGTAGCATGAAACTTCACCATGTAGCTAGATCAACAAGCCCATAACGCTACATTTTGGCGAGCTATGCCTGCTACATTGTTGATACAATGTAAACTTTAACGAACAGAGGAATCATCAAGTGAGTGACACAGGTTTTAGCATCATTTATACAACGTTTGACTTTTGGTGAGTTATTTTCTACACTTGTTTATTTCTACTTTCTACTCTCAAAATGGCACCTCCAGATCCATCCATTGGCGGTTTCACACCAGAACAACTGTCTACTTCAACAGATGCTTTAACACTACAGCAAAATGAAAGCAGAAAGTTTACACAATTAAAGCTGGCAAAAGAACAAATCGAAATTACGGACAGAAATTCAGCTGTGCAAACAAGACGTCGGGCACGTCAATTGGATATTTCTCATTTAGAACATGACAACAACGACGAATTCACTATTCAATTGGCAAAAATTACCAGCCGTGCCGACCTCCACGCGTCAATTTGTACACAATGGTAAGACACAATGGAGTGAATTGAAAGAACAACTGGCGCAGAAGATCTTCATTATCGCCATGCGCTGGGGGTGTGTCGTCAGCGCGCGAGGAGAGCATTCCTGGGTATAGCTCAAGATTCGAAGCCTTGTACCAGCTGGCATACCCCACAGATCCAGGCGCCGCTGAGGAACAAAATGCATTAGCATTTTACTTGTCTGGCTTGAGTGACCAAGCAGTGGCTAGACAGGTTTTCACCAAACTTGGCAATCAGAAAACTGTGTTGAATGCAATAAAGTTAACAAAGGAAAAAGCGCAAACATATGAGCGCTATGATGCATTAACCAGCCAAGTGAGGCGTGACCGACACACAAAAAGTGTCACAGCCGAGGTGCAAAGCGATCCCATGGAAGCTTTGTCACTTCAATTAAAGAGAATAGACACTCGTTTGGGGAAGATAGAAAGCCGTAGCAAACAACACGGTGGAACCCCAAAACAGAGCAACAAACATACTGCTCCTCAAGCTAGGCCTCATAAGCAAACGGACGTTAGACGGACGACAGACAGTCACAGTAGACGGACCACAGACAGTGGACGGACCTGCTACAGGTGCAGACGTACTGGTCACGTCCGTGCCACCTGTACAGCACAATACCACACAAACAGGTCACCCTAGTGCCGACATTGTAATGGCAATCACCGCACGATTGATTGTCCAACTAACAGGCGCACACCTAAACGTGAAACGGCGACCTTCCAAAAAAACTAGATGCTGGGTGTCGACGTGTCGTTCACTTATCCATTGGTGGACTCATCATTCCTGCACTCGTCGAGCATCAGTTTCATTAATGGATTTTAACACATATGTGGATATTTGTGCAACGCCAAAACAACTTCATGTAACACACACACAAACGGAAGTGTGTGGACTTGGGCAGAGTCCAATCAAAACTGTGGGCTCTGCTGAAGTAGTTACATCTGTAGGTACGTTTCCTTTTACAGTTGTTAAACACATAGACCATCAAGCGATTTTGGGCGCTGATCTTTTAAAATGTGGAGAAGCTTAATTTGATTTTGCAACTGAAACTCTATATTGGTTTCAAAGTGTAATATATCAACCGGGTCGAAAATTGCTGCCTTGTGATCTAATTGAATGTTAAATCCCCACAGAAAAAGATCAGCGACCAATTTGTAACGCTACATAGTCCCCAGAGTAATAATAGGAAGGAGACCTCCCTCTGGGTAACTCCATTCATCCCACGTGAGAGACCTAATGTCAAACACGCTATTGCAGGTTATTTAAGGCTACCACAGCATACACCAGCGCCAGCACTGATGCGAGAGCTGCATTAGCACCGCAGTTGAGCGGAGGAACCAGGGTACGCCACTGGCAATCCACCCGAAGATTATGGCCAGATACGAGGAGGCTGCAGCTTCCCTTGGTAGACTAGTGCTTGAGTACCATGCCATACAGCATGCAACTTCCCTAGTGACTCTCCCCGGATGGGGGCAAAAAGTACTACTACTAGCAATCATCCCAGTACCCCACATGGATGTCCAACAAACTAAAAAGTCTTAACCTGGTTATTGTGTGTTTTCCTTCACTCACCCCAGATGAGAAAAAAACATCTATAAGATTATGATTTATTTATTAATTAGAAGTTTCCTTTGATAACTTTATTGTTTCAGGACGTAGGTAGGACAGGAGAAGAAGTTGACAATCTCCGCAACAACTTGGACAGGAAATTAATAAGTAAGTAAGGAAGTAAAGTAAGTAAAGACATTTCGTCCAGTATGGCTATGCAGGTTAAAAAACATCATATTGTGTGCAATACAAGCCAGAAACTTGGAGGCTGCGGCTTCCCTTGGATCATTGCTTAGACTAATGCTTTCGTACCATGCTGTACAACAAGCAACAGTCGGGACAGGTCCCTGATGATCTTCCCCAGATGGAGGCGAAAAGTACTAGCACCATCCCAGTTCCTCGTATGTACACACCTAAGGTGGTTAGAACGTCCCAAAAGCCTTGCTGCACAAAATCAATGTTGAATTTGCTGAAGAGAAGGGGTTAGATGCAGGAGGATTAGCTTGTGATATGTTCGCTACATTTTGGAGGGGGATGCTTGAGAAATGGTTTCATGGCGAATCTAGATGTGATTGTTTTCGGCACGAAAACATTTAAAGCATCCCCGTTAAATAGGCCTATTTCCTAGACTAGAAACAAGCCCTCTCACTCAGCTCAAGGACTGGAAAGGTTAGGGTCTCCTGTGGATAATGGCAGCTTGCCAACTCCAGGTGTTGGCAGGTTGCAATTTGTTTTTGTATAGTTTTTCCACATTATAATTTTCATGGCTATATTTCTCCCTCAAACTATTTATTAAATTACCGAATTTTTCGAAAAACACGTGGACTCAATCAGCATTTTTCAAGTATCCTTTAATAATCATTTTATGCACAACTCTCAACATTTCTCTTATCAATAGCTAGACAAGAAAAGTTTTAATCAAAATAATATGCCCCCCCCCCCCACATGCCCAGATATCAAATGTAGCGTCCCCTAGAATTGTTCACTGCCCAATGAGCAAATTATGACTAACGGGCCTTCTGACTAACAGGCCTTCTGACAAAAAAAAACTAACTGATTTTCTGACTACCGGGCCTTCTGACTACCGGGCCTTCTGACTAACGGGCCTTCTGACTAATGGCCCTTCTTGCTAACGGGCCTGCTGACTAAAGGGTTTTCCGACTAACAGGCCTTCTGACAAAAAAACCTAACTAATTTTCTGACTACCGGGCCTTCTGACTAACGGGCCTTCTGACTAACGGGCCTTCTGACTAATGGCCCTTCTTGCTAACGGGCCTGCTGACTAAAGGGCCTTCCGACTAACAGGCCTTCTGACAAAAAAACCTAACTGATTTTCTGACTAATGGGACTAATGACCCTTCTGTCTAACGGGCCTGCTGACTAAAGGGCCTGCTGACTAACGGGTCTTCTGACTAAAAGGGTGTCACTGACGTGAGGGGGTGATAGGGCATGGTGGGTTGGTGTTTTCCTACACAGAAGTCAATGTGTGACTTCTTGTTCCAAATGGTGAACCTTGTAAGCCATCGGTGGTAGACCAGACCATCTTTAAGAGCAATTTTTTTTTTGGGGGGGGGGGGAGTGGCCAGAGTTAGGGGGGGGAGAGGTCATTGATATATGTAAGACACGTGAGGTTTGTTTTCGATAGTATGTCGCTTCTAGAGTTAGCGAGGCCATGTCAAATATCACATGTCAAAAGCTAAGACACAAGGTAAGAAGTCAAACTGTTTCCTTATGTCAATTTTCGTCAAATATGGCAATTTAAGTGACTTTAAAATTGAAAAAAAACATAGCATACGTCATGTTATAAAAATCGACGTCCTATGCTTCCCATCTTATCTTTACATTTCTTCGTATCTCTTTACCATGTATACTATCACTTGTAGTATTGAAATAAAACTTGACTGTTACACTGATGAATCATCATGGTTTATCTCTGATCTTTACAAATTCGATCAATATTATGTTCACGTCTTGATTCATTAATTGCACTTAACAAACAAGTTGTTTGACCACACCTTCATCTGATGTCATTGATATATTTAAGACAGTAGGTCGCTTCTAGTGATAATAGCTGAGGGTTATTAACTCCATTCATCCCAAGTGAGACACATAATGTCTAACACTCTTTTGCCAGTTGTTTCAAGGCTACCACAGTGCCTGCACTGATACGGGAGCTGCATTAGCACCGTTGTCGAACGGAGGAACCAGGGTACGCAACTGGCAATCCGCCCGAAGACTATGGCCAGACTCGTGGAGGCTGCAGCTTCCCTTGGATGATTGGTGTAGACTAGTGCTTCCGTAAGAAGGGGAAAGACGGCTTCGTTAGTGGAATGCAAGGGCAGGAGGAAGAACTTGAATGCTGGAATGGGAAACGTGATTTAACCAGAAGATAACAGCGGGTACAGTACCCATGGTCTAACTCCAGAGACCACCTTGGAAGAATGGTGGACAATAATCGGGAAAAAAACGGGAACTGAAAGAAATAGTTGAAGAGTGGAGCAGTCACCAGGATTTGCAGACGTTGGAGGAGGGGACACCCGAGAGTGGGTTCCGAATTTACCAAGTTCATGGTACTTCAAGTTCCCAAGTTGTCTAAGTTCCCGTAATTTCAAGTTCCCGGCATTTTAAATAACATAATTTGTAAAAATTACTTAATTAAACAGAAATGAACTTCAACAGTTGAGTAATTCGATTGAGTAATTGGGTTCTTGTCTTATCAAATCTGTTACCATTGTGTGGTGGAGTTCCGTGATGTTGGTTCCTGTGCTGTTATTCAGGTTTTGCGCCTTTTCTCCAGGCGATATTGTCTCGTCCGTATCTGCCATTGTGCTAAAGCTTTCGGTTGATATAGAGGTGTTACTTCCTAATTGTTATCCAATGTCTACGAGACTGATTTTGAAGCCCTTGATGGGTGAGCTTGTCAGTCTTGAACTGCTTTGTATTATTTCGTCTCTCGGGTTATTGGCCTTTTTTGTGTAGATCAATTGGTCGCACTGGTGTCCTGTCCGTTGTCGGGGTCTGAATGTTTGTCACTTGGTTGCTAACAGGTTCCTTAATGTCTATGGCTGTGTTGACATTATCTCGGGGTTGTCCACTTTCGTTTATAAATCCAGTTGGATTCGGGAATGATCTCCTCTTTTAGTTGTTAAAATTCTGCTTCCGATTGCTCGGGTTTATTTGTGAAATATAACACAAAGCAGATTTTACATCAACTGGGTTTTATTTGCACAACCAGTGAACATGTCGAATGGTCCTTAGGTTTTAATTAGGGGCCAGCGTATAAGACTGTGGGTCAACATTGAAACAGTATTGGTTGAATGCCACATGTTTGCGCAAAGTATACAACAGACCAGGTGATAGATTAGTGTTGGGTCAGCGTCGTAGACGATTGACCGGCATTGAACCAGCAATGGGCTGCAGATTAAAGCCGGGCCCCCACCTCCCACACACATACATCTCACACTACGGATACAGTATACACGTTACTGACGCTCCCCATCGCACATTACTAAGGTTATAGAACAAGCACGTAAGAACAAATTCACAAAACCACCAACCCCAGCCATATCTTATAAGTAACTTAGTGCTAAATCTAAAGATTTGACCCACATTTTGCTTAATGGACATTGTAATTGTGTCAGCTTACTCACCAACCACCATTCTTTGCCATTGATAACAAGAAACTTACGTCCGAAACTGGCCACCCCTGATCTGAAACAGGAACCACTATTGTCATTTTACATTAGGTTATGCATATAATAGGGTCATTCAATGTCAAATCAACCAGTTTTCAGAAAAGTCCCCGGGTGACCACCTCAGAATTCCCAGGTGTATTTTCTCACATCGATTTTGTGTCCATGTGTCAGGGCCTAGAACTTTTGATCTAAAACAGATAAGAGCTATGAAATTATCACTATCTGTTCATCTCCCAGTTGGCTTCCAATATATGTAATCACAAAAATAAAGTAGTTAAGTCTCTGTGTCCCACATAAGTACAAATTGAGGATTTCAGCAAAAAAAATGGTAACGTATATACTTTTAGACCTTAGCACAGTCAAAACTAATTTCTGAAATCTTTTTTTTCATTACTATATCTCAGCTACTCTGAACACCCCACGGTGTAATATGAAGGCTCTATGAGCTTAACATTCTGAGATATGGGCATCCAAAATCCCAAGTATAGATAAAATTATGGTACAAATTCGAGGACAAATATCAATTGGAGAGATAGGTGATAAAATTATGTCTTACACACCATCTAAAAATCTGAAATTTACTGTTTCCTTTGATACAGACACATCTTGCTCCCATGAGGCCTTCATTGGGTAAAAAAATATTGAAAAAGGCACGTTTTAACCACTCGTGACATATATTTAATATGTATTTAGTACAGCATGCATACCATTTTAAAAGTAATTTCTCAGTATTATACTGGTGAACTTTTATTAACATCTATGTCGATAAACAATATCAATCGTTTTTTTACATAACTTTTTGAAACATTCAGTGACTTTCATTGGTCATTCCATTTCATTGGTCATTGCTGCAAAGTCACGAGCTTTACTCAGACAATATGAAAAGAGATTTTTTTACAAGACTGGCAGGTCTTGTAAAGTTGGTAAAGTAAATGCTGGTGACTTCCAATTGCAACTAAATTTTTTGAACCAGTGGTGTCATAAATGGCGAATGACAATTAACCAAACTAAGAGTAAAATTATATTAAAGTTATATTATATTATATTAAAGATATTAAAGTCAAGGATGGCCGCAAGTCGGCCATTTTTAATTTTATCAAGTTGAAATTTTTCAGAGTGCATCCTTCCATGAATTCTCACGTTTTGTTTCATAGTTTTGGTTTAGCTATTCTGCACAGTTTTCCAAATATCCCGTACACAGGGCTGGAAATAAGGTTCAAAATGTTGGTTGTCCAGCAGACAACCAACATAAATATTCTGGTTGTCCGCAACAAATTACAATTTTAAGTTGTCCGCCCAAAAATGAGAACAGAAGTTAAAATATAATTGTGATCATGACTACAATTATTAACCATGTTTGACAGTCAAAAAAAATGATAGTCAAATTTATTTGGTTGGGCATAAGCTAGACTAGTCTAGTAGTAGTTACAGCTCCCTGTCAGTTATTGTCCCTGTCACTGTTGGATGAAAATCTGTGATGGTCTGGACAGACAATCATCAGAGCAATATGGGTTATCCGCCTTGTGATTTAGTTGTCCCGGACAAACGGAACGCTCTTATTTCCAGCCCTGGCACATTAAAATAAATAGGCCGATAGCTGGCCATTTTGAATTTGATCTAGCTGAATTTTTCCAGGGTTAATCCTTTAATTCATAAAGTCTCACATTTTGTTTTGTTGTTTATAGTGATGATCCAGCTATCTGGCACAGTTTTCTAGATATTACACATATTACAGGGATGATCATGTCGGTTATGGAGAAAATAGCAGGAACCACAAATCCGAAAAAATCATGACAAACAAGAGGCCAGTGGGCCACCAGAATCCCCTGCATGATAGGAATTTACAAGGTGTATACTTCCCCGAAGTCTCACATTCTGTTTTACAGTAAATGGTCTACCTATCTAGACAGATTATATTACAGATATTGAAGTCAATGATGGTCATTGGAACCACGCATTTCGTTTTGTAGTAATGATCTATATATCAGACACAGTTTTCCTGATATTGCCCAAAGTAAAGTTAATAATGGCTTCAAGTTGGCCGTTTTTAATTTGGTCGATTTTGACATTTTTCAGAGCATATTCCTCCCTGACACTGCCCTTTTTGTTTATGGTAATGGTCTAGCTATCTGGCATGGTTTGCCTGGTATCAGGCACACTGTCCTAGCTAGGATTAGACAACTGCCCGTCTTTTTTTCCAATTTTTGTATAACTGCCCGTCCATTTCCTCCTTTATAGTGTAATTTGGACAATTTTTGCCCATCATTTTGACTTTATACCCATCCAAAAGACGGCTTTAAAGTCAAAATGATGGGCCAGTGCATTTCCTCCTTAAAAGTATAATTTGGACAATTTTTGCCCATCATTTTTACTTAATCCAGAAGACGGGTATAAAAAAAACTGATAATATATCAAATGAAGGTATTACAAAAGAGATACACACAGTTTATACCCCAACTTTAGACAAGAACACTGATAATATAATAAATGAATGTATATATACAGAAGATATACACGCAGCTTCTACCCCAACATTGGACAAAAAACCTGCACTACTAAAGCGTCTCAAAGCAAAACGTGACCCTAGGGATAAGAATATAAATATAAGGACATCTCCTGCTAAGATAACTAAAAAAACTGCCACTGCTATGAGAAAATCAGATACACAGACACACAGAGGATGTGCTTCACTAGCCACTGTTTTAGCACTCCAACAAACTGTACATGAGTTGGAGTCTAAATATGTGAGTTTACTCAACCAGGTGGACGCTCTTAACTCCATCAACCATAGAAAGATTCCAAATCCACCTAATACACCAAAAGTAAATCAATAAACTCAAACAAATATACATCATTACGCAACAGAGTCTATGTCTGATGAAAGCAAGGTTGAGACTGAAAATAAAGCTAAAATACTAGTAGCTATGGATATACCCACGGATAATAGATTCGAAATTTTAGATGTAGAGGGTGCTGACGCCGCTGATGACATGGAGACTCCTGTTGGGACGCCGGATGAGAGTGGCTCTTCTGTCACCATAACAGACAAAGCCGATACGTCAGATGGATCCACATCTGTTGTTGAGACAGAGACCACAATAACCCCGCCCAGTGAAAAGCCAGAAGGTAGTGTTGACAGAGCTGAACCCAACCTCAATTCTACAAGTCACGATAAACCGTCAAACGCCAGCCACCCACAAGCTAATGTACAAGACCTGAACACACGCGACATACCTAATGATAAACTGTCACAGCAGAAGGCGCCTGCAGTAGTAGACATGATGATTATCACATCGTCAATAGGCAAGGCGTTAGAGGCGAAGCGCATCTATAAACATAAGAGGGTAATGATAAAACATCTCTCCAATGGCCGCGCCCTGCAAGACGCTGAAACCACAATAGAGAAGACTAAGGTGAAGGCAAATAGCGTTGTGTATATTTTGAAGGTTGAAGTAAATAAGCTAATCAACGCCACTATAAAGACAATGGGAAAGGATATCGACATAGCTTTTTCTCAAATTCTTACAAGAACTAATAGGGATGTCTTCAACAGAAAAACGAAAGATTTTAATCAGCGTTTGGATAGTCTATCGCGTAAATTAAATCATGGGCACATCAACTACATTCACCAGAGAGGCCTGCACGACGCTTCGTCAAAGTATGATGGGATCCATCTCAAGTCATGGGCTGTTAAGCAGCTTGTGCGAAACACCAAAGTGGTCTGCAACCCCCTACTGGGACTTCCTTCCTACCAAAACGACAGCCAAACAGTCAAATCCTCCCCAAATGAGGTCTATACAAATCGAGGCCCGCTAAATAATTATGCCCCAAATCAATTTCGTGTCCCACAAACACCATCAAATATAACGTCTGCAAATATATTTACCAACACCAGGTCATCTACTGGCCACAGTGGCAATGCTATCCCTCGTCGTATGGGTAGATCGCCACCATCGTATCCTCATGATATGACACAATCAAGGGGAGTCCACGTCTCTACCCCTTGGATGCAGCCAGTGAATTGTGGGAACACAGCAGGAACTGACCAACCCTCGAATACATGGACACTACTCCACAATTGCCACTAAATGCACCCACTGTGTCCCCACCCAGCAGAACCAGTCAGCCTTATCCTGATACTACTAGAGTAAACCGCTACAACCCCACAGCGCCACATTCTATGAACCAAGGACGCTTAAATGCTGTAGCGGATGCTATAATCAGACTGACCGATATTCTCTGCGTACAAGGACAATTGTAGCAAACAACATGTGAGTTCTAATTGACGATCGTTACGTATAATTTGCATAATGTTATAATAGAAAGCGGTTATACATCAGAATATGTTAAACTATAATGACTTTCAGGGCGAAAAAGGCGGAAAATAAGCATAGCAGTGTTACTAAGCTGTATTAGCGGCAACAATAATTTATTTATTGTGTCAATATGGTGCGTACATAAGTAGTGATTACGCATTCTTATTAATAAACTCTGAAGTATATATCAGCGTAATCATTATGACACACAGTCTGAGTACACGTAAGCAGACATAAAAAGTACAAATTATATTATTGATAATGGAGTATTTTAAGATCCATGTCTTATATTGGATTTACATGTACATATATTCATTATTTTGAAGGTATATTTAATTCATTGAAGACTGGCTATTGATAGCGACATATCCAGTATCAAATGAATGAATAATGAATAATGCCTTTATCTATATTATATAGTTTCCTCGGAGCTGGAGGAGCATATAATCAACTTGGTTGAGAAATGGCAGATATAGGATATCGATCTAATGGACAACGGATTCATTGAAGTATCAAATTGAAGTATCACACACACTGTAAATATATCACCATGTGTATTTTATCTGGTTACATAAGATTATGAACGGTTATTAGCAATCATATTGCTTAATATGCTCATAGTACATGTAACAAAGCACGAGACATAACATGTGTTGGCTCAATGTCTGGTCAACGTTGTATTAATGTTTACGGCTAACAACGTTTATCTTCATTTGAACTAGGCAACCAGATCGTTTAACAAAAACAAATTCATCTGGTTATTTCCGGGTAAGGATGGAGTAGAAACGTATTCATGTATATTTAGATAAACTATGCCATCATGTAGGATTAGAGTTGGCTCATGGAATGTCAATGGGTTGAGCGACAAATTAAATGACGATGATGTAATAGAGACTATTAACAGTATGGATTTCTGTGCACTGTTTGAAACATGGTCTAATGTGAATACGGCTATTGACGTCTCTGGGTATGGATCACTACATAAACCCAGGATAAAAGCTCATAAGAAAGGTAGACCAAATGGAGGTATACTTTTCCTCTATAGGTCTATGTATAAAAATCATTTGGAATTTGTGCCATGTAAACATGAAGATCTACTAATTGTGCGTATAGATGGACGAGCAATTGGTCATGTCAGAGACCTATATTTAATTAATGTTTATGTACGCCATGACATACCTGTTGATAGCCATCCGATGAGGGGATGTTTGACACTTGGCTTAACGTAACCAAAGATTTCTACCCTGGAATTAAAACCAACAATCTTGATATTCATGGCATCCAGATGACTATGAGTTACAGCAGTTAAGTTGACAGTGGTCCAGTCCTTGGAACACTGTCCTTGACATTCTACAAATCTACATCAAAGGTTCATGTTCAAGGTACGTCGTACTTATTATGGCTCCAGGAACATTATGTTAAGCTACATGAATTAGTCAAAACAAGAGCCCAGGAAACTGCGGGAATTACTTTTACCATCAGACGAATTTCAACTCGGTTAACATTTACTCACCCAAAAATGCTCGAACAAGCTATTAATGAATCTATTTGTGAAACATGTGATACATTAATAAGCTCCACAGACGCTGGATGGATCCTGCCACCTGTGTAGCAGTCACTACCACGGCCTCTGTACTGAGCCCAGTTGGAGGGACAGCGCGTGTCACGCGTGTGATAACACCGAAACAACAACATTGGCCGATAATATACTAAGTGAAGATATTACAAACAAGAAACACGCAGCTTCTACCCCAACCCCAGAAAAGAAAACTGATAATATATTAAATGAAGGTATTACAAAAGAGATACACACAGTTTATACCCCAACTTTAGACAAGAACACTGATAATATAATAAATGAATGTATATATACAGAAGATATACACGCAGCTTCTACCCCAACATTGGACAAAAAACCTGCACTACTAAAGCGTCTCAAAGCAAAACGTGACCCTAGGGATAAGAATATAAATATAAGGACATCTCCTGCTAAGATAACTAAAAAAACTGCCACTGCTATGAGAAAATCAGATACACAGACACACAGAGGATGTGCTTCCCTAGCCACTGTTTTAGCACTCCAACAAACTGTACATGAGTTGGAGTCTAAATATGTGAATTTACTCAACCAGGTGGACGCTCTTAACTCCATCAACCATAGAAAGATTCCAAATACACTTAATACACCAAAAGTAAATCAATAAACTCAAACAAATATACATCATTACGCAACAGAGTCTATGTCTGATGAAAGCAAGGTTTAGACTGAAAATAAAGCTAAAATACTAGTAGCTATGGATATACCCACAGATAATAGATTCGAAATTTTAGATGTAGAGGGTGCGGACGCCGCTGATGACATGGAGACTCCAGTTGGGACGCCGGATGAGAGTGGCTCTTCTGTCACCATAACAGACAAAGCCGATACGTCAGATGGATCCACATCTGTTGTTGAGACAGAGACCACAATAACCCCGCCCAGTGAAAAGCCAGAAGGTAGTGTTGACAGAGCTGAACCCAATCTCAATTCTACAAGTCACGATAAACCGTCAAACGCCAGCCACCCACAAGCTAATGTACAAGACCTGAACACACGCGACATACCTAATGATAATCTGTCACAGCAGAAGGCGCCTGCAGCAGTAGACATGATGATTATCACATCGTCAATAGGCAAGGCGTTAGAGGCGAAGCGCATCTATAAACATAAGAGGGTAATGATAAAACATCTCTCCAATGGCCGCGACCTGCAAGACGCTAAAACCACAATAGAGAAGACTAAGGTGAAGGCAAATAGCGTTGTGTATATTGTTGGCTCAAATGATTTAGCAAAGACCAAGTCTGTCAGCAGCTGTATGGTTTGAGTAGATAAGCTAATCAACGCCACTATAAAGACAATGGGAAAGGATATCGACATAGCTTTTTCTCAAATTCTTACAAGAACTAATAGGGATGTCTTCAACAGAAAAGCGAAAGATTTTAATCAGCGTTTGGATAGTCTATCGCGTAAATTAAATCATGGGCACATCAACTACATTCACCAGAGAGGCCTGCATGACGCTTCGTCAAAGTATGATGGGATCCATCTCAAGTCATGGGCTGTTAAGCAGCTTGTGCGAAACATCAAAGTGGTCTGCAACCCCCTACTGGGACTTCCTTCCTACCAAAACGACAGCCAAACAGTCAAATCCTCCCCAAATGAGGTCTATACAAATCGAGACCCGCTAAATAATTATGCCCCAAATCAATTTCGTGTCCCACAAACACCATCAAATATAACGTCTGCAAATATATTTACCAACACCAGGTCATCTACTGGCCACAGTGGCAATGCTATCCCTCGTCGTATGGGTAGATCGCCACCATCGTATCCTCATGATATGACACAATCAAGGGGAGTCCACGTCTCTACCCCTTGGATGCAGCCAGTGAATTGTGGGAACACAGCAGGAACTGACCAACCCTCGAATACATGGACACTACTCCACAATTGCCACTAAATGCACCCACTGTGTCCCCACCCAGCAGAACCAGTCAGCCTTATCCTGATACTACTAGAGTAAACCGCTACAACCCCACAGCGCCACATTCTATGAACCAAGGACGCTTAAATGCTGTAGCGGATGCTATAATCAGACTGACCGATATTCTCTGCGTACAAGGACAATTGTAGCAAACAACATGTGAGTTCTAATTGACGATCGTTACGTATAATTTGCATAATGTTATAATAGAAAGCGGTTATACATCAGAATATGTTAAACTATAATGACTTTCAGGGCGAAAAAGGCGGAAAATAAGCATAGCAGTGTTACTAAGCTGTATTAGCGGCAACAATAATTTATTTATTGTGTCAATATGGTGCGTACATAAGTAGTGATTACGCATTCTTATTAATAAACTCTGAAGTATATATCAGCGTAATCATTATGACACACAGTCTGAGTACACGTAAGCAGACATAAAAAGTACAAATTATATTATTGATAATGGAGTATTTTAAGATCCATGTCTTATAATGGATTTACATGTACATATATTCATTATTTTGAAGGTATATTTAATTCATTGAAGACTGGCTATTGATAGCGACATATCCAGTATCAAATGAATGAATAATGAATAATGCCTTTATCTATATTATATAGTTTCCTCGGAGCTGGAGGAGCATATAATCAACTTGGTTGAGAAATGGCAGATATAGGATATCGATCTAATGGACAACGGATTCATTGAAGTATCAAATTGAAGTATCACACACACTGTAAATATATCACCATGTGTATTTTATCTGGTTACATAAGATTATGAACGGTTATTAGCAATCATATTGCTTAATATGCTCATAGTACATGTAACAAAGCACGAGACATAACATGTGTTGGCTCAATGTCTGGTCAACGTTGTATTAATGTTTACGGCTAACAACGTTTATCTTCATTTGAACTAGGCAACCAGATCGTTTAACAAAAACAAATTCATCTGGTTATTTCCGGGTAAGGATGGAGTAGAAACGTATTCATGTATATTTAGATAAACTATGCCATCATGTAGGATTAGAGTTGGCTCATGGAATGTCAATGGGTTGAGCGACAAATTAAATGACGATGATGTAATAGAGACTATTAACAGTATGGATTTCTGTGCACTGTTTGAAACATGGTCTAATGTGAATACGGCTATTGACGTCTCTGGGTATGGATCACTACATAAACCCAGGATAAAAGCTCATAAGAAAGGTAGACCAAATGGAGGTATACTTTTCCTCTATAGGTCTATGTATAAAAATCATTTGGAATTTGTGCCATGTAAACATGAAGATCTACTAATTGTGCGTATAGATGGACGAGCAATTGGTCATGTCAGAGACCTATATTTAATTAATGTTTATGTACGCCATGACATACCTGTTGATAGCCATCCGATAATGGATGACGTAGAGTCCGCCTTAACGACATATGGTATACTAGGCGATACAATTATAATGGGTGATCTGAACGCAAGAACAGGTGAATTAGCTGATATATGTCCCACCTCATCTATTATGAATGTACCTACAGATAACGCTGCACATTTAGACGATATAAAGTCACGCCGTAACTGTGACAAAATTATCAATACATCTGGTGAAAAATAATTGAATTATGTCAATCTTCTGAGCATGTTATCTTAAATGGTCGATATCTGGCTGATTCGATGGGATATTTCACATATATATGTGAACGAGGCTGTAGCACTATTGATTATATCATTAGTAATTACAATGTTTACATGTTAACAGAGTATGTTCGAGTATCCCCACAAGAACTGTCTGACCACTGTCTCATTGAAGCTTGTTCAAATCAAATGCAAACTGTAAAAATAAGCAAAAAAGTAAACTCCACAAACCATATGCGAAAATTAAGGCAGAATCAAAAGGTAGCTTATGAATTAGCACTTCTAGAATCACAGTCCCAAGATACACTCATAGATTTCTTACAAAAAGGATACAAAAAAGTAAATATAAATATTGCGGTTAAAGATTTCACTAATATAATCATACCAGCAGGTAAAAAGGTATTTAAAGTTAATGAAAGCAGACATGGCAATAACCGCAAAAGTAAAAGTCAAAATCCCAAACGTAAGTGGTTCGATACTGATTGTACGTCTCTAAGATCGGACATAAGGACCATAAAACGTAATATGACTCAAAGACCGTTTGATATTCAGCTTCAACAACTATATCTAAATAAATGCCGGAAGTACAAGAAATTATTGAAACAAAAGCAACGATGTTTCAGAGATAACCTAGTTGGACGTCTGGTTAATATGGCAAACACCAATCCTTCTGAATTTTGGCGCATCCTCGATACACTAAAGAATTTTAACAATTCTAAAATTTCACATTCGAACAATATTGAACCGGATGAATGGTTTCAACACTTAAAGACATTAGCATCAAAAACAATAGAATCAAATGAGGAGCGTAAAGGCATCCTTGACGAATTATCTAATCTTGAAAACTCCACGCACAATGACTACCAAGAAATACTTAATAAAACAATAACAATAAGTGAAGTAAAATCTATAATAAAACAGCTCAAAAATAGAAAAAGTCGTGGAGACGATTTAGTGATTAACAAAATGTTAAAATTTGGCGTAAATAGATTGGTACCTGCCCTAACTAAGTTATTTAATCTTGTCCTTGAATCTGGAATTTTTCCTTGTGACTGGAACACTAGTTTCCAAGTACCACTATACAGACCTTCCAATACACACGCATTATGAGTGTGCATGCGTGTGACACACGCATTCCAGCCTTCTCACACGCTCACACGCTGCCCAATGCTTATCACACGCATAATTTCCCTGGTACCTAAAAAAATCAATAAACTGGTCTAGAGCATCAGCACTGCAGCTGCAGGCCGCTGCCACTGGCACTGGCCGTGCTATTAATAGAGTTTAGGACATGCAGCTATCTATTCTAGCAGTTGGGCCTAGGCCTAGCTCTATCACTGCCCCGCCAAAATCAGGTCACTGGCACCTAGTATTTCCATGCCCACTGTCTGCTGCTCGTGTATCATGTGTATGATAGCTAGCCGGGCCTAGTTTCTGCTTATGGTGCTACTCGCTGCATTGACTGCTGTCGTTCTGAGTGCTGGTCATACTTTGTAACACTTGTTTAGTACTTTCTGACTGTTCCAAGTGCTCATCCCGTATCAAGGCACATCTGTCATCATGTCCAGGGACACTAACTCTGACATGTCTGAGTCTGACCAAGAACTTTGTTGCTGTGACAGTGGTTCTTGCACAGAAGATCATCATGATTCAGGCCAATCTCAGAAAAAGCAGAAAACTGACCGCAAACTCCACGGGGCTGCTGTGTACTCCACAGGATACAGCAAAAACAAGAGAGCTTGGAAGCAGGTTTATCCTTGCATAGCTAAATCATCTGTGTCAGATGAACACATTTTTTGTACAGTATGCAAGAGGGACGTATCTGTCAAACACCAAGGTATTGCCGATATAACTCGCCATGTAGAGAGCAACATGCACTAGAGCAGGGTCGCAGGCTTGAGGAATCAGCCACTAATCAACTTCAAGCCACACAGTGATCCACTTCATTATGAGGTGAGTCCACTTAGTTCCAGGCTGTGTATCATAGTCTATACCACTTCGCAAGAATTAAAGGGACTGGCCCAGGCTAAAATCATAAAAAAATCGGTGATTTTATTTCGGGTTCTTAATATCACCATATGATGTAAACATGTACATAGACTAGAACTGCAAATTTTTATAATTTTTGTGCTGCGCATTCACCAGTTAGACTAGATATAGAGACGAAATTCCCGCTTTTCCTATTTTTGACATGGTTGTCAATAATTAGAAATCAGGAATTTCGTCTCTATATCTAGCCTAACTGGTGAATGCGCAGCACAAAAATTGCAGTTATAGTCTTTGGACATGTTTACATCATATGGTCATATTAAGAACCCAAAATAAAATCACCAATTTTTTTTATGATTTTAGCCTGGGCCAGTCCCTTTAAGATCCTGTTATTTATTAGATAATCCCCAGTGTCTGCTATGAATCTGATGAATTAAATAATAATGGGCCCATGACATGTGTATAGACCTGTACACTGTACCATAATTACAACTTAGCCCTAGAATAATTATTGTAATAGATGGTCTTGATCTTGCAGGTGACTATGGCAGAGGTCCGTAACGCAGTGATGCTTGCTGAGCACAATGCACCCTGTCTATGGCAGACCACATTGGGCCTATGGCGAAGAAGAATTTCCCAGACTCAGATATTGCCCAGTCCTACCACAGTGCTCGAACGAAGACTGCGTGCATCCTGAACCATACTGTTGCACCTGACTTGAAGAGGCAGCTTGTAGCTGCTATGCAAGAGCAACCATCCTCTCTGAGTACAGATGCCTCCAGCGACACTGGACTATCAAAGATGAACCCGCTGACAGTGCGCATTTTTGATGTCAACAGGAATGTTGTCACACAGCAGTTCCTGGACCTGTGCCTCACTAGTGGTGAAGATGCAGGCAGGGCAAAGAGTATCTTTGATAAGATCAACGACACCCTCAGTGAGCTTAACATCCCTTGGAGCCACTGTACCTCCTTTGGAGTTGACAACACCAACATTGGAGCAAAAAACTCCAGAACTCTTGAGAAGAACCCTGCAATATACTTTGTGGGGTGCCCCTGCCACATCATCCACAACGCTGCTCAGAAGGCAGGAGATGGTTTCAGAGGGGAGACGCGATTTGATGTGGAGGCTTGTTGTATTGACCATCACTACTGGTTCAACAAGAGCACGAAGCGCAAGGGTGGGATGGAGAAGCATGCTGAGTTCTGTGACACAGAATATAGAGGATTAATCAAGCATGTGAATGTTCGTTGGCTCTCCCTGCAAAAGGCTGTAGAGCGGATCCTGAAGCTGTATACCCTTTCAAGAACGTACTTCCTATCTGAAGGTCTAAAAGAAGCCAGATTCATTCGACTGCTCAAGCTCTATGAAAGCCCCATGTACGGGATCTACCTGCTCTTTTACCAAGCAGCTCTGCCAGCATTCACAACCTTCAATTTGGACTCCCCCCAGATATATGCACTCCATGGACAGATGCAAATCCTGTTGAGAAAAATGCTCTCCAAATTCATTCTGCCAACCGTCATCAGGGACACCCCCGAGCTGGCTGACATCAATTATGAAGACAGAGCTAACCAGGTCGAGGATCACAAGCTGTTCGTTGGACTGATGACCCGGTCGGAGATACAGAAGAAGCTCGAAGGTGGAGACATCACACCCAGGGATGAAGTGAAGTTCTACGCCGCTGTTAGAGCATTCTACACTGCAGGAGTGGCATACATCCTGAAGTGGTTTCCACTGAAGGAACCTGTTGTGAAGGACAGCCAGTTTGTCAACTTCTTTACAAAGGAGGAGTGTGATTTTGGGATGGTAGCTACCTTTGTGCAGAGGTATCCCGCACTCTTGGACTTCAAGGATGGGGATCTTGACAAGCTGAACGAGGAGTTCATTGACAATCAGACTCTGTCACGGGAGGACATCCCAACATCGGTCTGGGATGAAGCTTCTGAGCGTGTGGATGCAGAGGGTGGTGGGATCTCCTGGAGGATGGACACTGTGTGGGGCTATCTTTGGGGACTCAAGCTTCCCGGTGTTGAGGTGAGGAGATTCCCCATGCTGTCCAAGGTCGCCCAAGTGGTTCTTACCATCCCACACTCCAATGCTGGAGAAGAAAGGGTTTTCTCCCTCTTTTGCAAGATCCGACGAGATGACCGTGGGAGTATGCAGCTTGAGGGAACTCTTTCTTCCCTGATCACTGTGAAAATGAATCTACCTGAGCCATGCTTCAAGTATCAACCATCCAAGAGAGTCTTGAATGATGCCAAGCAGGCGACGTCATTGTACAACAAGCAGCACAGTAACAAACAGAACTAGATAATGATAATGACACTTTCCCTGTCCCATGTTGTGGCACACATGACGATGTAGTGGGTGTGAGTCCCAGTCCTGATCAGGCTGTTGACTGACTTGGTCTATATTAATCTTTCATAGTGAATTTGATGTTACTTAAACTTAGTTAACTTGGATGTTACTTGTTAGTTAAGATGGTTAAGCTCATAATCATTGGACATGGGTGCAGTCTATTAATCACTGGTAATGCTGCCAAATAGGCCTGAACAGTGGATATTGGTTTTGATGGTGTTGATAAATAAATTCAGCCCATACATAGCACCAGAATACATCTGTGAAGACCAGCGGGAGGGGGTAGCGGGAGGGGGTTTAACCCCCTCTCGCACTCTCCCCCCGGCAACGCCTTTGGCGTCGCGATAGTGGAATTTTCACACTCCTAAATTTCATGTCAGGTTAATAGGTCTGACTATACAAAAAAGGTGATCCATTGAAATGCGATAATTATAGAGGTAACAGTATAACCAGCTGTCTAGGCAAGGTTTTCACTAACTTGATAGCAGACCGAATTGAGCAGTTCCTGTCTCATCATAATAAATTATCCATTTATCAAGCTGCGTTTCGCAAAAAACATGAGACAAACGACCACATATACACACTGCAATCCCTTATCACAAAGTACGTGAAAAGACTAAAATCGAATTTGTATTGCTGCTTCGTAGATTTTCGCAAGGCATTTGACTGCATATGGCGGGATGGGCTATTACTAAAATTGCGACGCTTAGGGATTGGGGGAAATATATATACCCTGATAGGCAATATGTATCATAATACCAGATCATGTGTAAAATTACCAGAAGGAGTTACAGATACCTTCTCGACTGAAGTAGGCATTAAGCAAGGCGATAGCTTGAGCCCAATGCTATTCAATATATTTATCGATGATGTAAGTGATATATTTTGCCCAGTCAATAACAGCGCAGTTTCATTAGACACAGCAACTTTTAATTGTTTAATTGTTTAATATGCGTTGAACAATCTACATAACTACAGTGTTAAGTGGGCCCTTGAAATAAATATAAAAAAGACAAAAATTATTATATTTACAAACAAAAAGAAAAAAGAGGAAGGATGTGCCTTTAAAATTAATGATATAGAAATAGAAGTTGTTACTTCATTCAACTATCTTGGCATTGTTATGAACTCTAATGGTAAATTTACTGCTGCAATGAAATCTTTAATAGATAAAGGTATGCGTGCTTTGTTTAAAATACACACCATACTCAAATCTCAGAAAGTTCAAAACCCTATTGTCTCATTAAAGCTTTTTGATTCAGTGGTAAAACCGATTTTATTATATGGTTGTCAGGTATGGGGAAATGATTATATCAATTACGAATCAAAAGATATACATCATTTAGACAGAATTCCCTTTGAAGAAGTGCAAAATAAATATTGTAAGTTGTTGTTATGCGTCGGCCGGTTTACATCAAACATGGCCGCGCGAGCAGAGCTGGTACATCACTCTCTGACGCTCAGTGTAGCGGCACTACAAATTTTAAAATCCCCGGGAAACTTATATACAATGCTTATCAGGAGGATATACGCAACGATAGCCGAGGTGTCAAGAATTGGGTCAAGGGTGTTAAAATAGTTTTAGAACGGTGGGACTGTGGACTAACTCATTTCTTGCAAAATCAGACAATACCAAGCAATTTTAACATCTCAAAATGTGTCTACAATATTTTAAAGCACAAATATGAAAACTTATTTTTCAATTCTATTAATTCAGACATAGGTGTAACTAAAACTGGGGGTAATAAGCTTAGAGCGTATGCTAAATTAAAACATGAATATAAAATGGAAAATTATTTAAATTTAGATTTAGAACTACATTCTAAAAAAGCCATGGCAGAGATTCGTGTTAGCGCACACAGCTTAGAAATTGAACGGGGTAGAAAAAAACAAGCCGAAATCAATACCTGAAAATGAGCGTTTTTGCCGAAACTGCAAAACTATGGTGGAAGATGAAGTTCATTTATTAGCGACTGCCCTATCTACGAACCACTCAGAAATGAATACTTGCCTCGTCGGCACCAAAATCCTGATGCATACTTTATCAACCTCTTTAAAACTTTAGATACAGTGAAATTAGAAAACCTTGCCATCTTTATCAGACGCGCTATGGCACTGAGAAAAGAAAAACTATATCAAAACTAATTTATTTATTATAGTTTGTTATATTATAGTTTGTTATATTCTCTCGTGGTGATCCATACACATAGACGTCAGCCACACCATGCATTAATATGTGTCTATATATATCATGTATGTTATTTATTTTACTTTATATATTATTGTTTTCTGTGTATACCAAAACTATGTACTCCATTGTATGGAATAAATTGATTGATTGATTGATTGATTGATTAAACGAATCACTTTGGTTTTCATATTGTATAATATCAAAGTTAGAGTCCGAACATTGATTTTAAAACTGAAATAGGGGCCTAGCATTTTGTCCCACAAGTTTTTTTACATGCGGCATGATGGTTTTCCCTTTTTTCACCCACCTGTGACGTCACGCAAAAAGAGTTTCTTTTTTGCACCTGCCTCCCCACCCCCCTGAGCGATAAGATATACATATGGCACTGCTTTTTGATCGATAAAGGCTCAGATCGGTTTGCGTCGCCAGATACAGGCCGAGCCGAAGGCGAGTGCCTGCATCGGCGACAAGTACCGACCAAAAAGCAGTGCCATATGCATTTTATCGTACGACCACCCACATGTTTAACTGATAATTAAAATATTTAGACTAGACTACAATGCGTCAGTATAACGTAAATAATTCGCAACCGGAGCACAAGTTTTGGTCGATACAGGAAGTTATCAGCACAAGTCTCGTGGGCGATAACACCTGTGGGAGTACGATAATAAATGTTTCCGTCATTCAGTAGGCTATGCCTGGGCGATAGGCCTATAACGTTAGTCTGTCAGACGGTGGAGGATCGGGATGAAGGGGGAGGGTACAAAATTAGTAACAAATACAATTCAACAAACTACAATTACAAAGTTCTCATTAATTCACATAATTAAAAATATCAAAATGTTTCACTATTTATGCATGAAATAATAAGATTGTCCGAGAGAATCATCAATGAGGTTGGGCCTAAACAAACCTATAAAGACCTTTTCAAATAAATTTACATGCGGTCCGACTCAGAGTGCGATAATAGAGGAAACTGGCATAGCCATAGCCGGACGAGATCGTAATGAAGCTAAGCAGCTCTGCCTCTAACAATAATGAGCATGAATTCGTACCAAATGTCACTCGCACACATTTGATTTGAATCACATACATTACCATAAATTACTTGTTGTGAGATATTATTATGCAACTCCAAAGCACCCAGATAACATTTGTCAATGTAAGACTAATTTCACTAAACAGTTTTAATAAAACACATATCATCAATTAAAGCTATAACATAAAAACAATAATACTGCCCTTGGAACATATCAATTTTCTCAGCAGTAAAGTTGTGAATCATTTTTCATTGTCACTCTACAATCAGTATATGACTGATTTAAAGTTGTGACCACTGTATTTAAAATATATGATTTATTTTCATTTAACAAAATAATAGCCTATCCTAATGTAGCGTTTCTAAATGGAGGCTCACTGTACCACTGTACTGTAACGTTTACGAATTTGGTCCACTGTGTCAGTGTGTGTGTGTGAATGTGAACATAGTTCAATATCGGATAGGATAACGTCACTTGGTTTTATGTGTTATGGTTCTGGTAGCACTCAGAGGGTGCACATGGGTTAAAAAAACGAATCGCCTGTTCTCAGGGTCTGAACATCGAGGATTGCAGTTTATAAATAGTGTAAAAAACAAACATGATTTTTTTAAATCTATTTTTATCTATATTTATATCATTTTTCTCTTATAAAAAATGAATAGAGAGGCCAAAAAATAGGTAAAAATTAAAGTGGGAACATTCCATAATTTCCAGAACCCATGTGCACCCTCCACTCAGGAAGACAACGGAGTAGAATAATCAGGAAGGAGGAGAGTCGCAGTATTCAGAGTTTATTCAGAGGTCGATCAGCCTTATCAGAAAACAGTGCATCAGATAAATGATAATGATGAAGATGGATGGTATGATGTGCCCGAAGGCGAGTAGAGGAAATGACTACATCTGCAATCAGGAAACAGTGCATCAGATAAATGATAATGATGAAGATGGATGGTATGATGTGCCCGAAGGTGAGTAGCAGAAATGACTACATCCCGCGATCAGGAAACAGTGCATCAGATAAATGATAATGATGAAGATGAATGTTATGATATGCCCGAAGGCGAGTAGCGGAAATGACTACATCGCCTGTCTTGAGCATCTGATTTATTTGCGCAGGTCTTTCTTCTTTGTGAATCATTACCTCCCTTTCTGTATATATCCTTTGTCCATATCTGCCAGGTCCTGGACAAGCCGACTGCATGTGCGCATACTGAGTGCCCACCGTTTTAAAGCAGATGGTTGCAGCGTAATACCAACAATGCTATTTGGACCATGGCCATATCGCATGAATGTAGTTTCTATGTACATATCACTCCATATGGCATTCCATACACCTGGTTTATGCCGCATCACATGTTCACCTTTCATGAAGCATCATAGCACTTTTTTTGGAAGTTTCTCCATGGAATGCAAGTAGTATGTAGCATACCTCGCATAGTTACAATGGCCTGCAGCGAAGAAATAAGGTAGCATTTCCTTCACTGCCCAGAGGTGTAAAGGCCAGTCTGTCTCCCGTTCTGCCCGGACAAAAAGTAACATGATGAAGATTGGTTTAACCAAGTTTTCAACCCACAACTGAGTAGTCTTGCTTTGTGATGCACTGGTTTCTAAAACTTCCATCATGCTTTCATAAGTATGTACTTTAGACAGTATGTCACGGAGCAGTTCTTCAACTATTCTCAGGGCTCGGAAGTTCTGCAGAAATCGTTTCCCTGCAAGCATGTTGGGCACACCACCAAAGCTGGAATTTAGAATTTCTTCTAAGCCACTGTCTGTCATCAGCTCCCCCACGGAACCGATAAAACTCATCAGTAAATGCATGCCACCCAGTCGTGGTATCAATAGCGAAAATCTTTCCCGATATACCCAAGTCACATTGACTGCAACTTTGTATAATTGTTGATCATTTGTGAAGATGGTGATCTCCTGTCTACATTCCTTTGTTAGTTTTTGTGCCTGTACCATGGCAGTCATCAAGGTATCCGGGTCTGCTGGGGTCATGTCTATAAGGGGAGTATAAACTGCTCTAGTTGTAGGTTGAGCTGTTTGCCCCTGCTCTCTTGATAGCTTCGTGTTGAACCCACCAAACTCTGGTGTGTTAAGTTCCGTGATAACAAACTTGAGGAAATCAAAATCCAAAACATGAGTTCGCAAGAGCTGTATGGCCTGATGTGCTAATACACGCAGAGGTAGTACGGCACGAGTTGCTTCCTCTGGAGGCATCTGTGGTGTCTTTGGACCGTTGAATCTCTGGACAGGAACATCATCTACTACAGTAACTGCCTGCTTAATTTTGTCTGTAGTCACACGTTTGATAGTGCCATAATCTGCAGTCGTGTCATGTGTATCTGGCATTACATGGTTAAAAGGACAGCCAGGGAGTGTGTGGACCAGAGCCCATTTTGGGATGAGATCTCAGCATGAAAATTGTCAGATACAACTTAAACCAGTCCAGGCGACTCCTTCCCAATTCCTTTAACTTTATAATCTTTAACAGCTGCAACCACAGCTGAAGCTTTAAAACTGCGAGCTTCACTAAATGAGTATGTAACACGGAAAGCATACATCTGTTCAATTAAACATTTCCTATTTAGAACATTAGCTATTGCTATCTGGAGCATTGTGGCCTGGTTAATTAGCACACTACTAATTATGTTCCCAATCAGAACAGCTGGCATGGTGTGATTTAACTTAGACGATAGCTTGCCAAGCAGTGATAAGGCTGTAGCACTCACTGCGTCGGGAGCGGTGTCCATGTTTACTCTGCTCTGATAGGAGTTTTTAGCATGACATTTTGACAATTCCTTAGATTCATGGATTATCTGGTTAGCAACTTTGTCTAGGGCCATACCAAGATCATCATCGTCTTCATTGGTTGCAACTATATTGATCAATTTAGATGCTCTACCTCGTAACAAAACTAAAGAAGCAACACCCACACCAGAAAGAACCAACCGATTTGGACCAAAACTTTGAGAAAGTTTTTTTATAAGTGTCCGTCTAGAACGATTGACGCCACCATGGGACAGGTACATGTTATGTAGCTCCAATGAGTTCCAGATTCGTGACGGATTACTTCTTATATCAGACGCGGTTTCTAGTGCTTCATCTCATGGTATCTGGCATCAGCTGCATGCAGGTCACTAACAGCACCTTGTGCCGTGATTTTGACCTGCTCTGACAAAACATCATTTCGTGCATCACACACCTCCAGAATCACTTCTTTGAATGGTCTTGTCTTTTTAACACGATCAGCAGCTCTGCATAAATAAACTTGACGCCAACGACTTGGATTTTTGGTGGTATAATCCATGATGCAATCCATACCACAGAACAAGCAGTGGCGTTTGAAGCAGAAGTCTGGTAAGTCTGAGCGACAAAACCGTTTGGCAGCAATTGTCGGCCCTCCATTAATGCTAGAGAGGTCTGCCGTGTGAATTCGTTTCAGATGTCTTTGAATGTGAGAGTTTGAAGTGTATGATAAAGCACAGCCCCTGTGACATTTTATTGTTAAATGTTTATCTTCAATTAATCTTCTTTCAAGCTCTATATGCAGATCATCTGGGCGCTTCTGACTTGTCTTGATGATAGTGCTAATACGTTGCGCTCCAGCAGTAGAAAGTGGTTTCCCATCTTGCTCCTTTCGGGCACGGTTTGAAGAAACATTCCTCCATACCTATAACCTGCAAACTGAAAACAAAGGAAATAAAATCTATGCAACACTTTTCTGTTCATTTATAACCAATACAAGTCATTCAATTATTGTTCACCAAATCTAAATCATACTGATATGGCTCATTAAATCATCCTATTATAGCCCACCAGACGTGATGTGAACTATTCCAAATTATAGCATTAATATTAGCAAAAACATCAGTAAGTTACCACATAAATATCATTTCACTTTTTGTTAAAATAATAATAAGTTTTGTACCTGTTATTGGCGAGAAGAAGCTCAGTAAATCATCAATTTTCCATTGAAGTAAACGTTCCACATTCAACAGGTGCTTACATGAATCTTTATTTACCAAGGTTATGTGTAATTCCAACTCCAGGCAGCAGCCCGAAACAAGAGTCTATTTAATTTGTAGGCAGTTCAGTGTTCAATAACTTTCTGATGTCTCAAATATCAAACATAATTGGGATATACATAAAATCGGAAATTAAATATGTTGGTAATTCTCTTTTTTATCGGTTTTGGCAATGTTTTCCCGGGATGTTTATGCTTAGATATTGAAAAACACATTAAATCTTTTTGTCAGTATTTTTATAGTATTCTGTGACCATGAAAACATGGGTATAGATGTGAAAATTAATACTGTAGCATGATTAGTCATGGAGATATCAGAGGAGATAGGTTTTTCATTAATGGCCGCACTAATTTGCGTATTTCTCAAAATGCTCAAGGTTGTCAAAGTTGCATCATCCAGTTTCTAAATCTGGAGAATGTCTGGATGTAAAATGTGCAAAAACATTTTGTGTGGATCCCATTGCAACGTATCACCCTCAAACCATGTTTCATCCCCGGACTATTTACTAAGTATCCTTGAGTAATTATTTTATGCACAACTCTCAATATTGCTTTATCAATAGCTGGACAACAAACGTTTCAAGCAAAATAATATAGCTCCCTCCACCCCCCCCCCCCCCCACACTCTCTCTCCATATGCCCAGATATCAAATGCAGCGTCCCCTAGAATTGTTCAATGCCCAATGAACAAATTCTGACTAAAGGGCCTTCTGACTAACGGGCCTTCTGACTAATGTAAGTAAGTAAGTAAGTAAAATATTTGCTTTACTTCACTTTTCGGCCAGTATGGCGATTAAAGTGAAAATTCCAGGTATTACACTATCCCATATTGTATAGTTAAAGTAGTAAAGGAAAGACAAAGCTAATAAAAGCATGTTCGTACTAAAATATTCAGTTTAAAGTGTTTGATATGATAAGATGATGATGCTCCTGGCACCTATATGTAACGAGTCTGATGACATGTTGAAGCGCCTGCACTACAACACAGTTTAATGGGTATAAAAATATCAGTATAAATAATGTAAAATATGAAGTAATTATAAAATGAACGACTTTTCAAGTCACTATATCTCCATGAAATTGGAGTGATTGTGTAAAAACTACAAGTCTAAGTCAAAACAGTGTCATTGTCAAAAAAAATATATAATATATACTATAATACTATATACTATAATAAAAAAAAGTAAACCCATTTAGACATAAATATGAATGACATAAACAATGAACAGAGAAACCATTAAGTAAGTAAGTAAATGTCTACTTTACTTCACTTTTCGGCCAGTATGGCCAGAGATATCATGAAACCACAACAAATTCTCAAAAATTAAAGACTTACAGTGCCCCCACAGTTGGTAATAAGGTCTGTGATATTGGAGGACATCACAGAGCAACCACAAACCGTGAGGGCACCGTAAGTCACCACAGGCTAATTGTACGGAAATGGCTTCTCTATGACATGCTGCATTATCCGCCAGGATGCCACAGAGAAACCTTTAAAACAATAAAGTGAAAAAATAATTATATGGCAATGGTTTCTTTCGGACATCCCGTCCATCGCCAGGATGCCAAAGAGAAACCACTGCAAACACAAAGAAACAAATCATAGATGAATTATGAGTAGACCTACAATGCCCCCACAGCTGGGGATCGGGTCTGTCATCGAGAGTTAGCATGACAGAGCGATCATAATCCGTGAGAGCACTGTAAGGCACCACAAGTACAATGAAAAAATATATAAATATGAATATATAAAGAATATATAAAGAATTTGAACGGAAAACTATTCGAAAATAAACATAACTACCTCAGTGAAAAACCCTAAACCACCGGAAAGTAAACACAAAAAAACTACACGTCAAAAAAATAGAAAAACCTGGTTCGATGAAAGGTTTGGGTGTGCTTGGCCTTCTAAGAAGTTGCCCAGGGGGGACCACGCGGAGGTGACACCCTTCCCCCCCCCTTCTGACTAATGGGCCTTCTAACTAATGGGCCTTCTGACCAACGGGCCTTTTGACTAAAGGGCCTTCTGACTAGCGGGCCTTCTGACTAAAAGGGTGTCACCGTTCACCCTAACCTCACATCATGACACATAATTAATTTCATCAACGGTTTGCACCGTTTTCAACACATTACAGTACCTTAATTCACCATTAATTTTGCAGAAATTGAACAAACTACTATTTTATCCCAATCTTTAAAGGGTTCTTAAGTAGGTTTTGTACAGGCTTTGGCATTTAAGTATTGTTTATTCCGACGCACTATATATTCGAGAATATCATGCCATTGAGATTTTTTATGCACAGATTATGCTAATTAAATCTGTGATTAGCACCAATAAAACACTTTCTTAAGCTCATTATGTACAGGATTTAACACTTAAGAACGATGAATTATTTGTGCGTGTACTCGGTATGCGAATTAATCACTAATTTGGACCTGATTTAAGGGGCTATGTAATTAACTGGTACATGCTGATGCACCTAAAATTGCCTTCTTAGGATCCTGACGGTCTGTTCTACACATGATGTACTTCAAACCTTTTGTACTCGCAGTGCTAAATAAAACCTTCTGGGCTTCTGGACTATATGGCCGATCACCGTTAGATTAACGTGTGAAGTTAGCTGAAAATGTCATGCTCAATCGGATGTTGAAATATTTATAACACGATTTTTCTGGAAAAATGTCAAAAAAAATTGGGGGATCCATGGGAACATCGTGTTATCCATGATTGCATCGTGTAGTGACAACTCGTGCAATACCAGTTAATTACTGACACTCTATTTACTTTATTCAAACACACATTTTAGCACTGAAATGGTTTAACATTCAGCGCTTGCAAGTAGACCCTATCGACTTCGCGTCATTACTCACGCACGTGAGGTAATGTCACGTGTTGCGCCAACACCCTTTATAGGTGTTATTGGAGTCGATCACATAGCTTTAGTGCTACTTATTGTCTTCCTGGGGTCCTGTCGGATCTCTTATTGGGGCAGTGTCATCACATTGTTGAGTTGTTGCCGCTAGGCCTACACCTAATTTACTGATCACCACCGCTAAGCGCGACGGCGCTTTTTTCCGTTTAATAGCCTTTAAACATCAAGATTTCTATTTTCCTTAATCTTACATTACAAATTAAACAAATACGAGTAGTTTTCTCTCACTTAAAGTTGTGGGTCAAGGTAGTGAGACACAGCTCTAAGTGTGTGAAAATTTAGATTATTTAATCAGCGGTTTAAGGGTTAATATATTAGTCATCATCAACACATTTTTGCTGTACAAAATAAATTTGTAAGCCTATTAATATTTGTCATATATTTGTACATTTTTTGTTATTTTTTTGCTGTTCATTTTAATGGCACATAGCCCAAGTCTCTATAGACATCTACACCAGGTTCAAGGTAGAGGTTAACCTTTGAAAATACATTGATAAATCGTATATAACAGGTGTGGCGAAGTTTTGGCGAGGTTATTTAGCCCCCTGTGGCAAGGTTACCGAAGATGTGGCGAGGCAACTCAGCCTTCTGTGGCGAGGTTATCAAATCTGTGGCGAAATTACCTGTGGCGAGGTTAACTTGTGGCGAGGTTACCTGCTACCATAACAGGAATAGGCCTACCCCAACAATGTTGCGAGATATTGGCAATGGTACTTAATCTGACATTTCACCGATTTATCAGGTGACAGTCCAATATTTTGTTGGAATCAGCAACATTTCAACTATATGGTTTTAGTAGCTCGTTTCTGCCATACTTCATTTAAATTGTATTGGTAAGCAATAGGCCTACATGTTTTGGATCATGGGATGGCGAACCTTGACTGTGTTCTAATAACGCTAAATATTAAAATTAAATCTTGAAACTAATGCAGCGATACACAGCTCACAATTCGACAGTGTGGGCCGTAATGGGCATTTATTGGCGGCACCACCAACAGTAAATACCGCCATATTAATAATATTTTCCCTGCTTGGAAAAATAGGCGTCTTACATTGCGAACTGAAATTTAAAAAGATTCACTGGTAATGAGTTGGTAGTTAATTCAACAGAAAATGTATTAGGCCTATATATTTTTTATATGGTTATTTCAGCAGGCGATCTGTTATTATTTAGCCGGGGCCTAGAGCTTGTCTTGAAAAATCTTATGGCCCACTAAAATTAACTTGTTGGTCAAAAACATTGCGTAAAGTGTGGCGCACAGATAAAATAGTGTCAGGCCAGTTTTAATATTTGGGAATCCCGCAAGTACTCTTTATAAGTCAGGCACTGCGTATTCTTCACATGTAATTAAGTAGCTAAGGATGTGTTTTGACAGAGTGTTCAATGCTCAAAAAATGGTGTCGGCCAGAGATCATTAGGACACGAAATCGTCATGCATTCAATCAAAATGCCTGGTTGTAAAACTATAATATGATGATATAGCCCAGGAACGTTAAATTAATGACAATTTAAAAAATGTATATTTTACCATACTTTGTCCATTTTTCATGACAGATGGTCGTAATGAAAGGGTTAACTTAACTCCATGAACGGGCATTGCAATAAAAGTTGTTATTCGGTCATATTTCAGTCCAGAAGTGTATAAATTATATCAATTTCCATTGCCTTCAATCGCTGAGTCCAAAAATCTATTATAATAATACGAAATTTGATATTTTTGGAGATAAATATCTTAGCCAAGGCCTAATTGCTATATTGCGTAAGATAACACAGGTGACTGCAGCAGAGAGCTAGGTGGGAGAGCGGGGGGGGGGGGCTAGCACACCCCCCCCCCTCCCCCGCGACAGAGTGACACCCGGGAGAACACTTATCACAGCAAATACGAAGCATTCACCCGATGTTGTTCTACTGTTGGCCCGACATTTACGACGTCGGCACAGCATAAAAACAACATTGGGTCAATGCCTCGAGTTAACTGGGCTTGGTCACAGCCAATCAGCAAACTCCAGACACTGACACAATGTTAGACTAATGCCCGCCGTTTACAACACTGGGCCAGGATTATCCCAGCATTGGTCCGCCAATATATAGGCCTTAACGCTATAAACATTCATCCAATGCTAGATTGATGCTGGCCCATTGTCTACGGCAATGGCTCAGCAGTTAAACAGCATTGGCTAAACGTCTCGTTTTTGTAGAGTCACCGGCAACACGATACACTGACACAATGGTGGTCCAATGTTGGAAGAGTGTCATAAATGATGGCACAACATTTAACCACCATTGAATAATGTTGACTGCCTAGAACCAGCATGACATAGAACGCTTCTGCTCAAAGCAAAACCAATTATCTGCTTATTTCACAAATGTGCAGATACTGTCTATTGAAAGTGCTGTTACAAACAAGAAGGAGGCAGTGACATCAGCGTAAAGTAAGTATATGCTTGCTTTACAAGTGAGCAAATACGGCCTTTTGGCAGCGCTATGGCAGGAAGAGCCAGTTAAAAAGCAGTAAATGCCTATAGTTTACCAGAGAGCCGATAATGCCTTTTGAATTTGCACAGGCAGAACAGATGGTAAACGGGAACTAACGACAGACGTTTTCTATGAAAGTCAGGAAAAACTTAAAAGTTAATAATAATAAGAATAATAAAAATAATAAGAATAAAAATAATAATAATAAAAATACTACTACTACTACTACTACTACTACTACTACTACTACTACTACTAATAATAATAATAATAATAATAATAATAATAATAATAATAATAATAATAATAATAATAATAATAATAATAATAATAATAATAATAATAATAATAATAATAATAATAATTGTAATTATAATTATAATTATAATTATAATAAATACTTTTTTTAATTTTTTTATTATCTATTTCTCACTTTGATTGAACATGACACCGAAAAACAGTTTGATTGCGAGCAAGTTCAAAATAAAGTATTTATATTAGTAATACCAGCCTTTAATTCTCTACTCGTGATGCACTGAATCCATAAAACAGCTTTGGTGATGAGAAAGAGGATTTAGCCGTCATCAAATGGGACGTTGTTTGGTATATTACGCTTGGTTTAGCCATTGGAAGGGCTTGATAAGATGGAAACAGAGGATCTGATTATACATCACCACAGAACGCACCACCACATTGAGAATATCATCAATAAATATTTTTTTAATTTTGTTAGTAGGTCAAGCCAGTAATAGTATGGTAATCATATTAGCCATTTATGGCATCGTTGTCCTTTTTGCAGATTTGTGGGTTTTCTGTGTCCTTGGGTATTAGAAGATATTAATTCTAACTATTTTTGATTCAAGTTATGTTTATGGTGTTTGCTTTCCAGGGTAGGCTAGGAGGGATTACTTGAAATGATATCTGTCTGTCAGGTTTCTTAACCTGACCTACTTGACCATTTATAGATTGCATAGATGATCCTAGAAATATATTAATTTGGAAGGTTCGATCGAGGAGTACAATACCAAATTTGTAAATAGGCATATTAGCAGCTGGTACTGCAAACGATACACCCTTCTCGCTGGTGACCTGATCCATGGTAATAAACATCACATCTGTATGCTCTTGGTGATTGGACCTGACTACGTAGCATAAAGCTGAAGAGATATGGGTGTGCAAACCAGACTAACCAGGCACATATTGATTGGCAACTGACGGTCATAATTTCCACATGAATTTTCGCTTCTGAGAGGTATATGGGATTGAGTTACTATCCTATTTGCTGTCATAAAGAAAGTAGGTTCAGTCATACTGACAAAATATGTCAGTAATTAAATTGTAATGATATATAAATGTATGTAAAATTGTTTCGCCCGACAGTCAAAAGAACGGTATAAATGAGCTTCATAAAGTTGCATTTAACAAGTTATTATGAATGTGGTGTAACAAATTAGTTGTAAATATGGTCAGTGGTGGCTATTTTGAGTTTTGCTCAAGTCAGTACATCCTTTCGCAAATGGACAAGAGCTATTATTGTAATGGTTAATGGTATCAAAGTAGCAATAAAAACTGTCACCACACCTCATGTAATCTCAGGTCAAAACATAATTGGGCTCATTGCAGTATGGTAAATTGACACTACAGAGGATATTGTGGCCTTTGTAATTGCTAAAAGAACCTCTTGGGCTAAAATGGTTAATATTTTGTTTAATTATCTGGGACTGGTCTAGATAGATTCAGCTATTACCAAAGTAGTAGAAATGGTGAATAGCAAAAGAAAAATTAACTAACATTGAGAAGTTACACAATTGCATTACCATAGATTTGTGGTTACAGTATTGATAGGCCTACCAATCCATCACCACAAATAATGAATTAGTTATTATAAATAATAAATAATTATATTAACTAATTGTCGTTACCATAGTCACTCATTGATACCAATCCTTCAACATTAATAAATAATTCATAGATACTTTTCATAGATAACAATTTTGTCCTAATTGACATCAGAAAGGTGTTCGATAAAAAGCCTTTGGGGCTAAAAATGCTAAATAATGAGCAGAATTGAGTCTGAGAGTGATCTAGCTGCATTAAGTAACTCTAAAATAGTTGAAACTGTATATTACACTAGAAAATTAAGCTAAATGTGCCCAATTTACACAATTTCTTAAGTATGACTATATGCCCGTGGCCATCTTGGACGCCATCTTTAATAACAAAAAATTGGACCACTTTCAAACTCTACATCCTCCCTGATGATGACCCCCACGCATGTCCCTAACACCTGGTATCATCATAAATTATCTAGCTTTTGGTGTATACCTTATCAAAAACTAAGCCCTTTTCGTTAGACTGGCTGACTGACTACTATAAAATAAATATTTACCATCACTTTTAGAACAACGAGATGTACAATGACAGAACGTTGCGAGTATTTTAACGCCTGTATATATGTTCCCCAACAGATAGAGAATGAACTATAAATGGGTTATTAATGTCTGATGTTTTCACATATAAATGTATGACTTATTGGACTATCAACGAGTAATGCCCAACAAAATAGCACTTACGAGTCATATTTTGCAAGATAACTCCTCGTCACAGTTGAATGTTTATTGATTCATGTGTATTGTCACCTTGCACGGTGAGCACGAAGGTAATTATGTCAATATATTATCTTGACTAAAGAAGAGGGGGGACAGATTTAGAATCCAGGATGTGCATTATATTACGTACAGCATGCGCACTGGATACACTAAACGCGGGCAGAACGCATGCATACGTATAGAAGGATTATACTGTATTGTTTTGCTTATGAAGTATTTTATATGGAGATCACATCAAGCGATGATTATAGTGTAGATATCTATAGATATTCTATTACTACTATTAATAGCGTTTATTAGGGACCGCTGTAGCACGACAAATCAACGACCTTGCGTAAGCCAGGAAGGCCTGTAATACCCTGATCCAGTAAGTCATCGGATTGTTTGCTACATTTATAACGGGCCTAATAAAACTGATCTGTGATCGTAACGGCTGCCAGAGATGGACACAAACTTGGCAAAGCAACCAGACATGCCGATTGACGGTCCAAGCAATCAACCACTGCCAAGACGGCAAAGACTAAACCTTAAGTACACAAGCGAGGGTATCAAAGGCCCGGGTAAACACTGCTGATTGCGCCGCCTACTGGCAACCCACCGCCAGTGAGAGGGCGCCAGGAAGCACTTCCCTGTCCCCCTCCCCTTGCCCCGGGGTCCGCCAATAGGCGGCGACGTGTATGCTATGTAAATGTGATAATATGGAAGTTCAATAAAAGCGACAAGGCTGATGATGGTCATGATGTAGATTAGTATGATATTAGAACCAGAGCAGTAACGGGAAGCATGCTAAAGAGAAACACCGTCATCAGCCTTACGATATTAAGTTAAAACATTTGTTGGAGTTTACACTTTCTGCCAGTACCACAGTACTGGGAATCGGGATCCGATCAACTAATTAAGTCATATGTCAGATGCGTTGATAGAGTCGTGATAGAATCACGATTGTACACATAATTGTAATCAGGGTTCATACTCTCATGAAGAAACAGAATTCCAGGACTTTTCCAGTACCTAATCAGATTTTTCAGGGTTCATACTCTCATGAAGAAACAGAATCCCAGGACTTTTTCAGGACCTAATCAGACTTAAATGTACACAATAACTCGTACAATTATTTCCCCAAAACAACTTGAAACTACATTTTCTATATTTTTTAAAATTGATAATAAAATCGGGTAGGTAGATCTATTTCAACTTGTTATAAAAGAGGTAACCTAATTATTAGACTTAGCAAATACCATTTTTGCAAGCTCTTTAATTTCTCCCTATTTAAAATTCCAGGACTTTCAAGCACTTTTAACAAAATTCAGGACTTTCAAGGCCTGGAAATGAATCGGGCTTTAGGCCACCTTTGTGCACATATAGGCTAAAGTGGGCCAGGATAACCTCCTGAGGATGGTGAGATGATTGAGATGACACTGTCCTCCAGACACAGGATTCAAAATTCGAGCCCTAGCGGTCTGAGGCCGAGCACGCTACCTCTCGGTCACGGAGGCTCCCCACAATACTGACTTTCACACGTGGATGGGGAAGAAACATTTTTGTTTCTTTCAAACAGCCGGGACCGGGAACCGAACCCCGAACTCTGGCGTGAAAGGCAGCGGTGCTAACCACTACCCTAGCCCTTTCAAGGCCTGGATTTTTTTTTTTCAAATTCAAGGACTTTCCAGGATTGCCAGGACCAGTGCGAACCCTGTGTAATGGTCAATTGCATAGACCAACCGACCCAGCAAACACGATATGTTGGCCCAATGTTGGGGCGATGCTAGGCCAGCGTCAAAGATGATGGGTAAACATTACCGCGACATTGGGCCGACGTATCGTTTTTTTCTGGGAACCTACACATGGGATCCATGCAGGCAAGGTGATATTGATAAATTGAAAATTCAAAGATCGCTGCTGCATGATTCATAACAAATAATTACCAGCGTAAATCAAGTGTAACAGCTCTTATTCATGATTTAGACTGGAGTGACTTACAAATTAAAAGAAAAATTGACAAGCCTGTACAAAATTCTGCATGGATTATTCTCTACTCCTGTGAGTGACATTTTAACTCCAGCAGATGAAAGAACCCGTGGTGGATATAATCAATCCAGCAAGCACATCACTGAGCTAACACCATAATGGGAGGAAAGTCCTTTTTGTACAAAACAGTACCAGATTTAAAGTACCACCTTCCACCAGCTGCTATTGAATCCAGAACAGTAGCAGCGTTCAAGAGCCAGCTGAGAGACTAGTCCAATCAGCACTAACCCTTCGCCTGATACTCCACTCAGGAGGGCTACCAAGGAACAAATTTAAAGATTAACGAAAGGGTCAACAACCACCCACCCACACGAGCGGTGCTCAGAACATTATGAACTTCAGGGAAGACCCATATTAACCCTTAAAGTTTTGACCGCTTCATTTGAATACTAGTGGAGTTATATAACTTTTAAGGTGGAAAAATTGCGGACAGAGACCAAAATTGACATAGAGGTTCCAATGCCCCATTAAGCTTTTTAGAAAGTCCATCGACTTTCCCGGGGGTGGAAGGTACCTAATTTGCATATTTCCAAGACGGCCGCCACCAAAAAGGACCATAACATTTGAACTAAAAGAGCCAGAAACATGTTCAATATATATAGTCCCATCAATTTGAGGCTGGGGAATTCTGGGGTTTAAACAATAATGTCATTTGGGGGTTATAATATGCTAATGTATTGTTCAAATTCGAGCACAGTCAGCACTCATGTGCTCGTGGATAGAAAACAAGTGGGATAAATTAACGTATGCCACTCCTTGTTTTTGTATAATAGATTTTCTTAAGAACGCCCATTTAGACCTCTAATCAGCTTCAAACTTATCCAAAGAGCCCAGAAACGAATTCCACACCCCAAAATCAGTTGAAGTAGATATATTGGACATGTTTCTTACTCTTTTGGTTCAAAAGTTATGGTTTTGGCCTTTTTGGTGGCGGCCATTTTGGAAATATGCCACTCAGGTATCTTCCACACCCGGGGAACTTTCTCAAAAGCTTGAAAGGGGTATTTTGAGCATTCCTGCCGATTTTGGTCTCTGTCCGCAATTTTTTCCACCTTTATGATAATATTAACTAATATTACTCCACTATACCTATATGTTACGGGTCTACGGCTATTATAAATATTTTAATTCTTTAAGTGCGGGGATCGTCTTTATACGTCCGAATGTGACGTCTACATACGTCAGATTCTGACGTCTAAAGTCGACCCCCGCGTTGTAATGATTAATAAGGTGCAGAAAAAAAAACAATTAACAGAATAAACTACTCCATGAAAATCATGCTTTTGATTCTTTATTAAAATATACAATGCTTTACAAATATTTTATGTAATCTATTATTCATCACACGAGAGTGGCTGAGGTTGTACATGTGGAGACATAGAGAGGCAAGTATTGGTGCTCCTCCAGACAATTTTTGATATTTGTTACATTCATACAAGATGCCAAATATATCCGCCAATTAACCCTTTAACCTTTAAAGCGCTGAATTGATTTGTAAAAAACGTCGCACAAAGTGTTTTTTTTTAATTTTTAAATCATCATAAATGTCTTGGTCAGCTCTTTCTGATTCATTTGAATACCTATGTTATGGGTCTACGCCCATTATAAATATTTTTACTCTTAGGCCTACAGTGCGAGGATCGAATTTAGTCGTCAGAATGAGACGTCAGATAACTGATGTTTACAGACGTCAGATTCTGAAGACTAAAGTCATTCCCCGCACACATATATATTTAAAAAAAATATTTTTTTTATCACCACAAAAATATATTTTTAATGTGAAATAGGCCTCAAAACTGTAAAATTTTGAAAAGAAGTGGCTTCCAAATTGAAAGTTCTGAACATATGTCACTCACTTTAAGCTGCATATCGCTGAGAGCAGCTTCAAGTGCAGAAAAATTTATACCAAGGGGTAGTAGGTGTGGGCCTGGTCAGGATATGCTATTGGAACTACAGAGCTAGGTCGCCGTCATTCACATGACCTTCACTGTAAGCACAAGATATCAAACCAATGTCGGCTTATTGTTGGCCCACGGTCTACGACGCTGGACCAACAATAAGCCAGCATTGGTTTGATGTCTGATGTCTGGTCCTCATTAATCATAATATTTTAATATGTACTTATAGTGACATCAATCTTATATACAAATCACTAAACAGTAAATCTTATATACAAATCACTAAACAGTAAATTCACAGTACAATGCTAATTTACATTACAATCAAGACAGCAGGGCCCGCGGAGCAGTTTTCAATTTTAACTTATTTAACATATTTTCTTAAATTTGCAATGATATGATATTTAGGAATATAACATTTTATATCACATACATTACTACATTATATTACTTAGATAAGAAGCTGTGTATATTTGGAGTAGATGTTAGGTAGACATTACTCCATTATATTACTTACATAAGAAGCTGTGCATATTTGGATTGGATGTTAGGTAGACATTACTACATTATATTAATTACATAAGAAGCTGTGTATATTTGGATTGGATGTTAGGTAGACATTACTCCATTATATTACTTACATAAGAAGCTGTGTAAATTTGGATTGAATGTTAGGTAGACATTACAGCGGCAAATTAGGTTATTAATAACAACATCAAGTTATAGCTTTGGTTATGTGATTAAATATCTGTAAATGAACTGTAGTAATGTTGTGAATTAATGCTAAAACTTAATTGAGATGGCGATATTTGATCATTTCAAAAAATGATTGTCATAATTTGGAGTTTATGTGTGTTATTATGACTACATGGTGTGGTGTTCCACCTTAAAGTAGGTGGGTCGTCATGCTTCGGTGAGTAAACATTGTGGGCCCACCCGCATGAAAGCCATGATCAATGTCCACATGAGTGGGGTCCGCCACGATGTAAACGTGGTTCAGTGAAACAAACGACACAGCTGCTTTAAGCCAAAAGAGTCATATTCTCAAAGTCTGGTTACAGAAATATGTCATTCATGTCAGAAAATAAAAAATAAATGCAAAATTAATCAAATAATTTGTAATGGGGGGGGTTTATTTTTTCATGAAAAATATATATCTCGTCATTTAAACCTGGCAATATCATAAGCAATTCCAGTTTTAATGAAATAAAATTAATACCAAACATGTCAGCACGGCAAGGGTTAATGTTACAAGGTTTAAAGTATACAAGGAGTTACGTTATGTTGATTATGCACATTAGGATAACGTCATTAGATCAACCCCATAGCCGTTTTTAGCATTTTTTATTCGTTCTCAAAATGAGATAAGTGGAAGGGAAAACCACTATTAAATTTGCTAGATTTATGATGTTTTGATTCAAAATGTATATATTTCAGTATTAAATTTGCTAGATTGACGATGGTTTGATTCAAATTGTGTATATTTCACTATTAAATTTGCTAGATTAACGATATTTTGATTAAAATCGTGTATATTTCACTATTAAATTTGCTAATTGACGATATTTTGATTAAAATTGTGTATATTCCACTATTAAATTTGCTAATTGCCGATGTTTTGAATCAAACTGTGTATATTTCACTATTAAATTTGCTAATTGACGATGGTTTGATTCAAACTGTGTATATCTGAATAATTTTACCCACTTGGAAATTGTGGGGCGCGCAACGACACGCAACTGTAAGCGAGTAAAAATTTAAATGCTATAACTTAATGTTTTAGGGACTAAAATGATATGATTATCATCAGCTAACATAACCACTAGGGGGTGGATTTAAAAACAGATTCATGAAAAATCGAAGTCCTTCAACTGTGTCGTCTCGACATAATCTTCCCTGCTTCTCACCCGCCAACAACCTGTGAATAAAACAGACAGTAAATGTTTTAACCCTTTGCCTGCTGATCGGCGATTTTATTAACCCTTTAAGCCCTCACGATGCATCATTTTGAATTCCTTGAAAACAGACTTAATTTTCCTGCAACCCAAGGTTTTAGAACGAAAATTTCCATGAAACTGGTTTACCAATTCATGGAAATTTTCTTTAATTTTTAAACCACATCAAATCATCTTCATCCACTACAAGTCGAGAATTGCGACAGCAATTAGCGGCTTGTAGTGGATGAAGATGACAATGGAAAATTCAAGGTTGAAAGAGTTGAATAATCTGCTTTCTTAACCGATCAAATCACTGATATTGGGAATTAAAAGAGCGTTTAAACATCAAGATTTGAAAATGTTGCGCCTCAAATTAAACAAATAAGAGTAATTTTCACTCACTTGAAGTTGTGGGTCGCGGTAGCGAGACACAACTTCAAGTGGGTGAAAATTTAAGTTAATTAACTTAGCAGGATGAGAGTTAACACAGCTTTAATTATGTTGGAATTGATACACCAACCACAGACATTGTTAGAGAAAAAGGTACGACAAACAGGGGAGGATCAAGAATCTGAAGAACAGGGATTTGATGGCAGTTTCCAAAAATTGGTTGGTATATTTGGAGGCCTTTGAATGAAGGGGACATTTTAATTTTTGCAAAACAAGGGGCGGGGACACCACTGGATCCGCCACTGGTAAAATGGATATGAGGGGCTTTTGATAATTAAATGACCCTGAGTGAATGACTGTAATACGATACAAGTCTTGGTGCTAGATGAGTGAATGACTAATACTTTGCAAGTCTTGGTGCTAGATGAGTGAATGACTTTAATACTATGCAAGTCTTGGTGCTACATGAGTGAATGACTTTAATACTATGCAAGTCTTGGTGCTAGATGGGTGAATGACTTTAATACTATGCAAGTCTTGGTGCTAGATGAGTGAATGACTTTAATACTATGCAAGTCTTGGTGCTAGATGAGTGAATGACTTTATTACTATGCAAGTCTTGGTGCTAGATGAGTGAATGACTTTAATACTATGCAAGTCTTGGTGCTAGATGAGTGAATGACTTTATTACTATGCAAGTCTTGGTGCTAGATGAGTGAGTGACTTTAATACTATACAAGTCTTGGTGCTAGATGAGTGAATGACTTTAATACTTTGCAAGTCTTGGTGCTAGATGAGTGAATGACATTAATACTATGCAAGTCTTGGTGCTAGATGAGTGAGTGACTTTAATACTATGCAAGTCTTAGTGCTAGATGAGCGAATGACTTTAATACTATGCAAGTCTTGGTGCTAGATGAGTGAATGACTTTAATACTATGCAAGTCTTGGTGCTAGATGAGTGGATGACTTTAATACTATGCAAGTCTTGGTGCTAGATGAGTGAATGACTTTAATACTATGCAAGTCTTGGTCCTAGATGAGTGAGTGACTTTAATACTATACAAGTCTTGGTGCTAGATGAGTGAATGACTTTAATACTTTGCAAATCTTGGTGCTAGATGAGTGAATGACATTAATACTATACAAGTCTTGGTGCTAGATGAGTGAATGACTTTAATACTATACAAGTCTTGGTGCTAGATGAGTGACTTTAATACTAAACAAGTCTTAGTGCTAGATTCCCTGAGTGAGTGACTTTAATACTATATAAGTCTTGGTGCTAAATTCTGAGTGAGTGACTGTAATACTAGTTCATGATGCTAGATTCTTGCAGTTTCTAAAAGATTGTATTGCATTGTATTTTATTGTATATTTTTAATATAGTGACATGTACAGACAAATCACAATGACAATATAAATATGTTAACAATATAGTACCTAGCCAATTTGGGTTTATAAGTCACTCCAAAATTAAGTAGTAAGAAACATATATGCTGAGCGAGACAGTGCAAAAGTAACATTATTACACAATATTGTAATGTAAATTAGCATTTTTACGTTGCACCGTATAGAGCAACACAAACCGATATCTACAGGCCTAGCAGCACAAACTAATATGTAAAGGCCTAGCATACAACAAACTGATATAGAAAGGCCTAGCTCACAACAAACTGATAGAAAAACAGTTGGGAATTATCGTATTATTGATGCAAGTTGAAACAAACCTTTCTTTTGATAAGACAACTGAGATTCCCAGCAAACGAGAAAGTTCATCAGCCGTGAGAGAAGAGTTCTCCTCAACCTGCAACAGAAAGTTAGCAAATAAAACCCCCAAAGCCGTGAGAGAAGAGTTATCCTTAACCTGCAACAGGAAGTCAGCAAAAAAAACCCCAAAGCAGCGCTATTAAATAGTTAATCTAACTCTCACAGTGTGGGCATCGACTTTAGTCGTCACAATCTGACGTCTGTAGACGTCAGATTCTGACGTCTAAAGTCGCTCTTTGCACATAACATAGGTATTCAAATGAATCAGAAAAAGCTAACAAAGAAATTTATGATGATTTCAAATGAATAAACCCCTTGGTCTCCATGGTTTATATAAAAAATATTGAGCAATTTAAGAGTTAAGGATAAAAGCAACCAAAGTGGAGAACTATAGGGAGCAGCCTTGTGACAAAAAGATTCTTTTTTTAAAACAGCAAAATTGAGCTTTCATTATTGGAAAGAAATCCAATCCCATTTTTTCTGTCAAATTTTTATGTTTTCACAAACAAACAACAATAGAAAACAAAAAATTCTATAGACATAGAAAGTTACATGTGTTGTTTTCAAATCAATCAAAATCAATGAGAATGCTATTTAGGTAATGCAATAGATATAATTCTTATTCATAATTTTTTACAGGGATAGATATTTAAAACAAATTTCCAAACTAACCAAAGTAGCTGTAGATCTAATGACCTCTTCATCATTATGGGTTTGTAGCTGAAGAACCATAACGCCACTATCAAATACATGTAGTCTGAAAATAAGAATCATAATGGCACTATCAAATACATCTAATCTGAAAATAAGAACCATAACGCCACTATCAAATACATGTAGTCTGAAAATAAGAATCATAATGGCACTATCAAATACATGTAGTCTGAAAATAAGAACCATAATGGCACTATCAAATACATCTAATCTGAAAATAAGAACCATAATGGCACTATCAAATACATCTAATCTGAAAATAAGAACCATAACGCCACTATCAAATACATGTAGTCTGAAAATAAGAATCATAATGGCACTATCAAATACATGTAGTCTGAAAATAAGAACCATAATGGCACTATCAAATACATCTAATCTGAAAATAAGAACCATAATGGCACTATCAAATACATCTAATCTGAAAATAAGAACCATAATGGCACTATCAAATACATCTAATCTGAAAATAAGAACCATAATGGCACTATCAAATACATGTAGTCTGAAAATAAGAATCATAATGGCACTATCAAATACATGTAGTCTGAAAATAAGAACCATAATGGCACTATCAAATACATCTAATCTGAAAATAAGAACCATAATGGCACTATCAAATACATGTAGTCTGAAAATAAGAACCATAATGGCACTATCAAATACATGTAGTCTGAAAATAAGAACCATAATGGCACTATCAAATACATGTAGTCTGAAAATAAGAATCATAATGGCACTATCAAATACATGTAGTCAGAAAATAAGAACCATAATGGCACTATCAAATACATCTAATCTGAAAATAAGAACCATAATGGCACTATCAAATACATGTAATCTAAAAAAAAGAATCATAATGGCACTATCAAATACATGTAGTCAGAAAATAAGAACCATAATGGCACTATCAAATACATCTAATCTGAAAATAAGAACCATAATGGCACTATCAAATACATGTAGTCTGAAAATAAGAATCATAATGGCACTATCAAATACATGTAGTCTGAAAATAAGAACCATAATGGCACTATCAAATACATCTAATCTGAAAATAAGAACCATAATGGCACTATCAAATACATGTAGTCTGAAAATAAGAATCATAATGGCACTATCAAATACATGTAGTCTGAAAATAAGAACCATAATGGCACTATCAAATACATCTAATCTGAAAATAAGAACCATAATGGCACTATCAAATACATGTAGTCTGAAAATAAGAATCATAATGGCACTATCAAATACATGTAGTCAGAAAATAAGAACCATAATGGCACTATCAAATACATCTAATCTGAAAATAAGAACCATAATGGCACTATCAAATACATGTAGTCTGAAAATAAGAATCATAATGGCACTATCAAATACATGTAGTCTGAAAATAAGAACCATAATGGCACTATCAAATACATCTAATCTGAAAATAAGAACCATAATGGCTTTATCAAATACATGTAGTCTAAAAAAAAGAATCATAATGGCACTATCAAATACATGTAGTCAGAAAATAAGAACCATAATGGCACTATCAAATACATCTAATCTGAAAATAAGAACCATAATGGCACTATCAAATACATGTAGTCTGAAAATAAGAATCATAATGGCACTATCAAATACATGTAGTCTGAAAATAAGAACCATGATGGCACTATCAAATACATCTAATCTAAAAATAATAACCATAATGGCACTATCAAATACATCTAATCTGAAAATAAGAACCATAATGGCACTATCAAATACATCTAATCTGAAAATAAGAATCATAATGGCACTATCAAATACATGTAGTCAGAAAATAAGAACCATAATGGCACTATCAAATACATCTAATCTGAAAATAAGAATCATAATGGCACTATCAAATACATGTAGTCAGAAAATAAGAACCATAATGGCACTATCAAATACATCTAATCTGAAAATAAGAACCATAATGGCACTATCAAATACATCTAATCTGAAAATAAGAACCATAATGGCACTATCAAATACATCTAATCTGAAAATAAGAACCATAATGGCACTATCAAATACATCTAATCTGAAAATAAGAATCATAATGGCACTATCAAATACATGTAGTCAGAAAATAAGAACCATAATGGCACTATCAAATACATCTAATCTGAAAATAAGAATCATAATGGCACTATCAAATACATGTAGTCAGAAAATAAGAACCATAATGGCACTATCAAATACATCTAATCTGAAAATAAGAACCATAATGGCACTATCAAATACATGTAGTCAGAAAATAAGAATCATAATGCCACTATCAAATACATGTAGTCTGAAAATAAGAACTATAACGCCACTATCAAATACATGTAATCTGAAAATTGATTAGGGTAAAATATGAAAATACACCAATAGACCGAAAAAACTATCATTACAAGGTAGTAAGATTTTGTGATTTGTGAAGCGAAATTTACTGTTTCAAAACCATCTCTTCAAATTCCTATAGCGCGCAAGTAGAAAAAATAATTCTCATGGGAAGTTACATGGTTGTTTTCAATCAAAATCAAATGAGAATAATATTGATACAATAATATATTTTTAATTGGGATGAAGTATAACTAGACTATTTACATGATCCATGATGGCCGGCCCGGGTTACCATGGTGATCCTCCACGCCCTGACACAGGTTACCATGGTGATCCATCACACCCCGACCCGGGTTACAATGATAATCTGTCACACCCCGACCCCGGTTTCCGTGGTGATCCACCACACCTCGACCCTGGTTACCATGGTAATCTATCACGCCCTGACCTGGGTTACCATGGTGAACCATCATGCTGCGACCTGGGTTACCATTGTGATCGATCACCCCCAGACCTGGGTTACTGTGGTCATCCATCACGCCCTGACCTGGGTTACTGTGGTGATTCACCCCGACCGACCTAGGTAACCATGGTAATCCATCACAACCTGACCTGGGTTACCCTGGTGATCTATCACGCCGCGACCAGGTGATTCATCACATGTCTCCCCCTCACACAAATGAAACGTTTCACATAATACACCAAAATCTGGTCTCTATTTTGCTTAACTGATCAAAATTGTCAATAATACAACTTTCCTACCCCCAAACCACAACAAACTGTTAAAAGCTGTGACCAAAATGGCGGCATACTGTGACTTACATGGGAGGCCTGGTTATACATTGCTGTGACTTACATGAGAAGCCTGGTTTTACACTGGATCTGCTGTCATGGCATACCCGGGTTATTCAAAATGGCGGCATAATGACATAACCCGGGTTATCACAGTAACCTAGCTCGGGGCGTAATATGAAAAATTACGTAACCCAGCAATGGGTATCAGTCATTAATAAAATGTAAATTAAATCACAATTTCACCTAATTTTAAATTTTTAGAATTATTAAACAATGGACAATGTACTGACCTGACTGGTAATCTCAAAGTCTGCATCTGTTTACAAGCGTTCACCAAGTCATCAGGGGATAATAACTACAACAGAAAAAGAGGTTTCAAGTGAGTTAATCTCAAAGGCTGCATCTGTTTACAAGCGTTCACCAAGTCATCAGGGGATAATAAATACAACAGAAAAACAGGTGTCAAGTGAGTTTCAACCAAATAAATGCTACAGATAGCAATGTGGGTGGCACTTAACGCTAATAAATGCTACAGATACTGATAAAATAAGTGTGCTAAGAATGCTACACAGGGGCGGATCTAGCTTTTCAGTGAGGGAGGGTTTAAAATTTGACAAAAAAAACATTTTACTGTAAAGGGGTCGAGGGGCCCGCTTCCAGGGAAATTTTTGATTTCCAAAGGTTTTCTCATGCAATCCAAGACATATTGGGCATTGTTTCTCACTCAGTATATCACCAAATCATAATGAAACCCCCAAATAAGGTGATGAGTTTTTTTCTGAGGGGGGAGGGGGTTTAAATTCCCCAACACCCCCCCCCCCCCCTTGGATCCGCCACTGCTACAGATAGTGATAAAATAAGTGGGTGGCACTTAACGCTAATAATGCTACAGATAGTGATAAAATAAGTGGGTGGCACTTAACGCTAATAATGCTACAGACAGTGATAAAATAAGTGGGTGGCACTTAACGCTAATAATGCTACAGACAGTGATAAAATAGGTGGGTGGCACTTAACGCTAATAATGCTACAGACAGTGATAAAATAAGTGGGTGGCACTTAACGCTAATAATGTTACAGACAGTGATAAAATAAGTGGGCGGCACTTAACGCTAATAATGCTACAGACAGTGATAAAATAAGTGGGTGGCACTTAACGCTAATAATGCTACAGACAGTGATAAAATAGGTGGGTGGCACTTAACGCTAATAATGTTACAGACAGTGATAAAATAAGTGGGTGGCACTTAACGCTAATAATGCTACAGACAGTGATAAAATAAGTGGGTGGCACTTAACGCTAATAATGCTACAGAGTGATAAAATAAGTGGGTGGCACTTAACGCTAATAATGCTACAGACAGTGATAAAATAGGTGGGTGGCACTTAACGCTAATAATGTTACAGACAGTGATAAAATAAGTGGGTGGCACTGTACGCTAATAATGCTACAGACAGTGATAAAATAGGTGGGTGGCACTTAACGCTAATAATGCTACAGACAGTGATAAAATAAGTGGGTGGCACTTAACGCTAATAATGCTACAGACAGTGATAAAATAAGTGGGTGGCACTTAACGCTAATAATGCTACAGACAGTGATAAAATAAGTGGGTGGCACTTAACGCTAATAATGTTACAGACAGTGATAAAATAAGTGGGTGGCACTTAACGCTAATAATGCTACAGACAGTGATAAAATAAGTGGGTGGCACTTAACGCTAATAATGCTACAGACAGTGATAAAATAAGTGGGTGGCACTTAACGCTAATAATGCTACAGACAGTGATAAAATAAGTGGGTGGCACTTAACGCTAATAATGCTACAGACAGTGATAAAATAAGTGGGTGGCACTTAAATGTCTCAGTTAGCTCTTTCTGGTTCATTTGAATACCTATGTTATGGGTCTATGGTCATTAGAAATATTTTCACTCTTACAGTGCCGGGATCAAATTTAATCATCAGAATCTAATGTAGGCTTTAAGGGTTAATGTTCCACCTTAAACTACTATATGAAGAAGGTTGAGGGGTTGAAGGTCAAGGGCTAATAGAAGGTCAAGGGGTTAATAACTCAGGTAGATGGTGGTTAAATGTGCAACAAACGTCAGCGATGTTGGCCCAACATCAAACCAACGCTGGTCAACAAAACTTGTGACTGTCGTGTTATTATTCATACTCATGTATTATTTCATGAATCAGAAAATAACAAATATTTATTTGTTATTTCTGACTTATTTTTTTGTGCATTGTTTTTTATACAGATTTAATCAACACACGATGCTCGAAAATTAAAAAAAATATATTTTAATATAATTATATATCATTAATAGGCAGAGCTTGTTATTGACACAAAGAGATCATTCAGAGAGCATTTTTATATACTTAAATATTTAATATACACTCAAATAATAATATTTTAATGTAACATTTTAGGAAAATCTGTAGGCATTCAATTTTAATTTGAAAAAAACATATGTGTATAATATTAGATTTTTTTTTTTTTCCATATTACCTCCATTCCTCTAGCTCTATTGATGCGACAATACACGTCTGTCAGCGTCATCATACCACCACATTCCTAAACATACACAACATTCAATATAACATTAACACAACAGTACACGTCGGTCAGCTTCATCATACCACCACATTCCTAAATAACCACACTGCTGGGTTCCAAACCAAATTAAAATTGGTAAATTATTTTGTGAACAAGCTGGTTCCGATCACAAATATTGTCTTTTGAACCTTAATATTGATATTAATAGGATTCAATAAAATCAGTGATATTAGGAATGAAATGTGTGTTTAAACATCAAGATTTGCAAATGCATAATTATCATTGCATAATTATCACCCAGTAGCGACCCACAACTTCAAGTGGGTGATAATTAATTTAAAACATAAATAAAAAATATAAAACAATTAACTTAGAATGGTTAAATGCCACTAAAAATAATGAATTATTTTGTGAGCATTTCATAAAAAAATCAATAAGGGAGGTGGATAGAAATATTATTGTCATTTAGAGATGGAATTTGTGTAAGCAATTCCAACTTTAAATTAAAGAAAAATAGTAGATGTATACAATTCAGAAGAATAGCTTAACTTTTCCATTTTCAAATCTAATTTTTAAACAGCCACTAAAACTAGTGATTTTTAACCTTGGAATTGGGAAGTTATCTAAATGACGTGATACACAATTTTCAAGTACTGTATTTTTTCTTATAATCACCCAGGGCGTTAATCAGAATACCCCCTGTGATTACAGGGCGATGGGCGCTTATTACAGTAGTTTTTTTAATGATTACAATAGTGTACATGATTGTGTATTTTATTTTCAAATCAGAGGGCTGGGCATTTATTTGAATATGGGTATTTTTAGAATAAATATGGTATGCCATACATTTTGAACAGCTCATGAGATATTGTGATATAGATGACATGTCGTACCTTCAGAGGCTGTTCCATAGCTCGTGATATCTGGCGCGCCAGCTCATGGAAGTAATTACTGCCGGTTCCGTGTGTTTCCCTCGTGACGGGATCTGGAATTCCGAGGCTGAGTAGATAGGATTTAAACCGCACGGTCTGTAATATCAAAAATATACCTTGACATCTCAACACATTAAGTGCTACAAACAGCACAGTCTGTAATGGTAAAATATACCTTAACATCTTAACACATTAAGTGCTACAAACAGCACAGTCTGTAATGGTAAAATATACCTTAACATCTTAACACATTAAGTGCTACAAACAGCACAGTCTGTAATGGTAAAATATACCTTAACATCTTACACATTAAGTGCTACAAACAGCACAGTCTGTAATGGTTAAATATACCTTAACATCTTAACACATTAAGTGCTACAAACAGCACAGTCTGTAATGGTAAAATATACCTTAACATCTTAACACATTAAGTGCTACAAACAGCACAGTCTGTAATGGTAAAATATACCTTAACATCTTACACATTAAGTGCTACAAACAGCACAGTCTGTAATGGTAAAATATACCTTAACATCTTACACATTAAGTGCTACAAACAGCACAGTCTGTAATGGTAAAATATACCTTGACATCTCAACACATTAAGTGCTACAAACAGCACAGTCTGTAATGGTAAAATATAGCTTAACATCTTACACATTAAGCGCTACAAACAGCACGGTCTGTAATGGTAAAATATAACTTAACATCTTAACACATTAAGTGCTAAAAACAGCACAGTCTGTAATAGTAAAATATATCTTACCATCTTACACATTAAGTGCTACAAAAAGCACAGTCTGTAATGGTTAAATATAACTTAACATCTTAACACATTAGGTGCTACAAACAGCACAGTCTGTAATGGTAAAATATACCTTAACATCTTACACATTAAGTGCTACAAACCACACAGTCTGTAATGGTAAAATATAACTTAACATCTTAACACATTAAGTGCTACAAACAGCACAGTCTGTAATGGTAAAATATATTTTACCATCTTACACATTAAGTGCTACAAAAAGCACAGTCTGTAATGGTAAAATATATCTTAACATCTTACACATTAAGTGCTACAAACCGCACAGTCTGTAATGGTTAAATATAACTTAACATCTTAACACATTAGGTGCTACAAACAGCACAGTCTGTAATGGTAAAATATACCTTAACATCTTACACATTAAGTGCTACAAACAGCACAGTCTGTAATGGTAAAATATACCTTAACATCTTAACACATTGAGTGCTACAAACAGCACAGTCTGTAATAGTTAAATATAACTTAACATCTTAACACATTAGGTGCTACAAACAGCACAGTCTGTAATGGTAAAATATACCTTAACATCTTAACACATTAAGTGCTACAAACCGCACAGTCTGTAATGGTTAAATATAACTTAACATCTTAACACATTAAGTGCTACAAACAGCACAGTCTGTAATGGTAAAATATACCTTGACATCTCAACACATTAAGTGCTACAAACCGCAGTCTGTAATGGTAAAATATAGCTTAACATCTTAACACATTAAGTGCTACAAACAGCACAGTCTGTAATGGTAAAATATAACTTAACATCTTAACACATTAAGTGCTACAAACAGCACAGTCTGTAATGGTAAAATATATCTTAACATCTTACACATTAAGTGCTACAAACCGCACAGTCTGTAATGGTTAAATATAACTTAACATCTTAACACATTAAGTGCTACAAACAGCACAGTCTGTAATGGTAAAATATATCTTACCATCTTACACATTAAGCGCTACAAACAGCACAGTCTGTAATGGTTAAATATACTTTAACATCTTAACACATTAAGTGCTACAAACAGCACGGTCTGTAATGGTAAAATATAACTTAACATCTTAACACATTAAGTGCTACAAACAGCACAGTCTGTAATGGTAAAATATATCTTACCATCTTACACATTAAGTGCTACAAAAAGCACAGTCTGTAATGGTAAAATATATCTTAACATCTTACACATTAAGTGCTACAAACCGCACAGTCTGTAATGGTTAAATATAACTTAACATCTTAACACATTAGGTGCTACAAACAGCACAGTCTGTAATGGTAAAATATACCTTAACATCTTAACACATTAAGTGCTACAAACCGCACAGTCTGTAATGGTTAAATATAACTTAACATCTTAACACATTAAGTGCTACAAACAGCACAGTCTGTAATGGTAAAATATACCTTGACATCTCAACACATTAAGTGCTACAAACCGCAGTCTGTAATGGTAAAATATAGCTTAACATCTTAACACATTAAGTGCTACAAACCGCACAGTCTGTAATGGTAAAATATAGCTTAACATCTTAACACATTAAGTGCTACAAACCGCACAGTCTGTAATGGTAAAATATAACTTAACATCTTAACACATTAAGTGCTACAAACAGCACAGTCTGTAATGGTAAAATATATCTTAACATCTTACACATTAAGTGCTACAAACCGCACAGTCTGTAATGGTAAAATATAACTTAACATCTTAACACATTAAGTGCTACAAACCGCACAGTCTGTAATGGTTAAATATAACTTAACATCTTAACACATTAGGTGCTACAAACAGCACAGTCTGTAATGGTAAAATATACCTTAACATCTTAACACATTAAGTGCTACAAACAGCACAGTCTGTAATGGTAAAATATACCTTACCATCTTACACATTAAGTGCTACAAACAGCACAGTCTGTAATGGGAAAATATACCTTAACATCTTAACACATTAAGTGCTACAAACAGCACAGTCTGTAATGGTAAAATATACCTTAACATCTTACACATTAAGTGCTACAAACAGCACAGTCTGTAATGGTAAAATATACCTTAACATCTTACACATTAAGTGCTACAAACAGCACAGTCTGTAATGGTAAAATATACCTTAACATCTTAACACATTAAGTGCTATAAACAGCACAGTCTGTAATTGTAAATATACACCTTAACATCTTACACATTAAGTGCTACAAACAGCACAGTCTGTAATGGTGAAAAAATACCTTAACTCCTAGAACAGCTATTCAATTTAAATTTTAAGTCATTTGAAGTTGTGTCTCACTACCGCGATACACAACTTCAAGTAACTGAAAAGTTCATTATTATGACCGATAGTCGGCCATTTTGAATTTGATCGAGTTGAAATTTTTGAGGGCATATCCCTACTTGAAACCGCACATTTCATTTTATAGTAATAGCTATCTTGCACAGTTAGTTTTCAAGATCTGCTCCGAAAAAGAAATGCGGACAGATGGACACGGGCCAGACGGACAGCCGGACATCCAAGGCGACGCCAAGACCTCCCGGGTTGATGTGTTGTGTTTGCTGGGTGTCCTTGCTCATAACATTGGTGAGGTCACAAAGGCTGATCTCGGGTCAGTGTCGAATGCATTAGAACCTTGATTGTGTGGCCCAGCACTGGACCGGCATTGTGCATATGTCTCGTGTTTGCTGGCATGGCATTCAGAGTCACATGTTTGAATAAACCTCTGAATCGATGGTGGACCGTATCCGGGTTAATGTTATATACCCAGAGAACACATAGAGACTTTGACCCGGTGTCGTTGTTGATGTTGGACCAGCGTCTATGACGCTGGTCCAACATTGATCTAGCTCTAGGTCTAAGTCCTATGTACACTGTTAATTATTACTCTATTCGCACATTAACGCAATGATACAATACAAACGGGCGCGGGTGGTGGGCCGATTCTTAGCAAGGTTTGGACAGCATTGTTAATGCTAGAACAACTTTGCCCCAGCGCTGGTCTAACCTTCGTGTTTGCTGTATGTAGGATGTACTGAGCCAGTGCTAGTTCTTTGTTCTCCAGCACAGAAAAGGCACCGTCTCAGTGTTTCCTCTCAGCGGGTGCAGGGCGTTTGTGTGGCATTGGTACAACGTCGGCCCAGTGTCGAATCCAGCGTCTTCGACGCTGGTCCGGTGTGTTGAGCTTGCTGGGCTATGATTTTACTTTTAATGAACACAATAAAAATTATGCTTATTTCAATTCCATAATTTATGCTTATTTTAATCTCATTAACTTCATTACGTATAGACCCTATGCTTTTTTATTCTTATTACATGCCTTGTAATAACTATTGTATTGAATCGTTTATCAATAAAAAAAATAAAAAAATCTACTAAACCTTTTAAATTTTGTTTAGGTCTTTGCTGAATGGATGAGCAATGACCAATAATTATTTTGTCACAAGCGTAACTTTTTGTCACAAGCGTAACGCACTAATGAATTTTAGGATATTTAGTCTAAAATGAAGCCAAATATATTGTGCCATTTTTAATAATGCCAAAACAAATCCTATAAATATTATTAAACTGAATTTAGTGGGTACATTTATTGTTTATGGACCCGTTTACATGGGAAATGGTTACATATTGGACTGTTCAATCACTATAATTTTCAAATTTCATATCAGGAACAAGATTTCCACTGTGACTGTTAATGATCACATTATTGACTTGTAAACCTAGGAGAAAAGCAACAAATATAAATCTCTCTTAGAATATAACATGCATGCTAGGCATGACAAGTATGTTATCACATAATTGTGTTACGCATCCTATCTGTAGGACACACTTTGCCATTGTCTCCATTTTTAGAGAGTGATATATCCTAACCAATCTAATAAACATGTCTGTAAAAAGACCTCCCGCCAGATGAAGCTAAAAACAGCTACAGACATGATTAGCACTTTATAACCTTTTCAGTGCGTGGATCAATCCCCGCACTGAAGGAATACAAAATATATAATGGCTGTAGACCCATAACATAGGTATTTAAATGAACCGCCGGAAAGACATTTATGATGATTTCAGTTTCATATTTCTTTATTTAAATTGTTCCATAATTTAGGACCGATAAGTGATAAACTTCTGGTGTGTGTGTGATGCATATATTCAAAGGGCATATTTTTAATAATATCAGATAATCTTCATGGATAAGGTTAGGAGTGTTCAATGACGACATTTCCAATCAGGTAATTGTCTTCAAGGTTAGGAGTGTTGTCACCGGAATCCCTTTTGAATGGCTACTCGGTGAAAACAATATTATATAAGTCCCCCTCCCCCATACTTCATTGCATTGGATTGGTAGGTAAAAACATTACAGGTCAAGGCTATTGAGTTTCACAGAATTAATATTGTACATTATAAATGTGACGGCAGAGCTTAAAGGATAAGACATTAAAAAAATGAAAGCAAAGTACAAAAAATACAGAATGCCAAACCTCGTCTTCTGTGATATCTCCTTGTTTGTCTTTGATCTTGTTAGAGATGTTTTTGGAAAGATTAACCATTTCCTTTGCCTATAAAAAAACAAGATACATAAAATCATTAAATCTCAACCCTTTCAGCACTGGGACCGACTTTAGAAAACTAAAAGAGTAAAATATCTACAATGACCGTAGACTCATAACATAAGTAGTCAAATGAAGCGAGACAGCTAAATAACACATTTATGATAATTTTAAATTGAATTAAATAATTAAATTTGCATCCTCTTTGAGTTGAGACTCACCACCCTGACTGACAACTTCAAGTCAGTGAAATTATTATCCATATTTGTTTAATTTGAGACCAAACATTTGAAAATGTTGATGTTTAACTCTTTGGAGACTGTTCCTAATGATTTTTTTATAATATTTTAAGTTAATAACCATTACAGTGTGCTGTACTGTAAGAGTAAAATTATTTATAATGGCCATAGACCCATAACATAGGTATTCAAATGAAGCAGAAAAAGCTAACTAAGACATTTATGATGATTTCAAATTGAAAAAACCCTTTGATTACTGAGTTTTTTTACAAATTAATTCAGCGCTTTAAGGGTTAATGATGTTTCACCAGCGATTGATTTTCTATAGGGCAGTCGCAAAAGAGTTAAACACTCATTTCATTACAGTGATTTGATCGGCTAAAAAATGGATTAACAAGATCGCTGATGCTAACGATATCCCCGACATTATTTAAAGCCAATAATGGTCTCAAAATCAAAGGTTAAAAAATAAGGTCAAAGGTCATAGCCCCCAAAAAGGCATATCTACACCCCCTAAAGGATGTGTGTGTGCAATATGAAAACAATCCAGCAAACGCTTACCGAGATATCGTTGGGAAAAGGAACCTTTCCATGCACTATTAATTAAAGTCAATAATTGCCTCAAAATTGTGAATTAGGTCAAATTAGGTCTACACCTCCTAAAGAATGTGTTAATGCAATATGAAAACATCTAACGGTTTTCGAGATAACATCCGGAAAAAGGAACAGATGCACAGCCGAACATGCTGCTAACACGAACAAAATGTTGATTTCAAATTTTAAAAATTCTTTGGTCTCTTGGTTTATATACAAATATTTCAGCGCTTCAAGGGTCAAGCCCTAACCTGCTGAGACTGTATATATACAGGATACATACAATCAGGGCTGGGGTGGGCTATGCATAGCTGTAATTTAACCAGCTAATAAAACTACTGTAGTTGTGTTTAGAAGCTAAGAGGTAACTTCGGATTCTTCGGATCGGAGAACCCTTATTATGACTTATTATAGCTTTAAACTACAATAGTTGTGCTGAGCAGTTAAGAGGTAACTAAGCTCCTCATGACCTTTTCCAATTGGAGAACCCTTATTATGACTTATTATAACTTTACAGTTTGATTTTAACCCTTAAAGCGCTGAATTAATTTTGTAACAATCATGGAGAAGGGTTTTAATCAAATCAAAATCATCATAAATGTCTTAGTCAGCTCTTTCCGATTCATTTGAATACCTATGTTATGGGTCTACGGCCATTAGAAATATTTTTACTCTTACAGCGCAGGGATCGACTTTAGTCGACAAAATCTGACGTCTACAGACGTCAGATTCTGTCGACTAAAGTCGATCATAATGTTGTGAAGGACATGGGATTTACCTTTTCCATCAGTTTACTCAGATCTTCAAATGCAACAGAAATGTCTTCTTTTGTTCTTATATTCCGCTCATCCAACTTGCGTTCAATGCCAACTATGCCAGCTCTGAGCTCCTTAGTCTGTCATAAACAGCAATAACAGTCATAATAACACACTATGCCAACTCGGAGCTCCTTAGTCTGTCAAAACCAATAATAACAGTCATAATAACACACTATGCTCGGAGCTCCTTAGTCTGTCATAACGAACAATAACAGTCATAATAACACACTATGCCAGCTCGGAGCTCCTTAGTCTGTCATAAACAACAATAACAATCATGGCTAGACAGTTAGTTATTCAAGAGTCTGCAAACCTCCACCAAATTATGACGTAATGATCTTAATAGAATTGCACTCATTCATCAGGTGTATATATTATAGTAAAAAGTCACTGTACATGAATGAATGTACAATCCATGACATCATAGGCTCAACCTATTTCATTTATTCACTCAATCAGCTATGGTCTAGTAACCTTACACAACAGTTGTGAAACTATGACGTCATAAACTAGTCTTCTATACAGCTATCTGGATCAAATGTATTTTAGTACCAATTGAATACATATTAGGTATTAAATTGTAATGCGGACCCTGCATCCGCATCGTAGTGTGAATCATCCCAAAAATTTAATTGATTGTTCCTTGAACCGAAAACGTTCAATGAAAATCCGCTTATTACTTTTTCCAGGGGAACAGACAGATTAACCCTTTCCCGCCAAATTATTTAATTGTAATTTTCACACACTTGAAGTTGTGTCTCGCTGACGCGATCCACAACTTCAAGCGATCCACAACTTCAAGTGAGTGAAAATTGTTCAGATTTGACAAAATAGAGGTCAACTATTTTCAAATCTTGCTGATTGATGTCACGTTTTATCGTTAACATGTTTAAAATGTGGTACCTTATGTGCTAAGAAAAAATGAAAAACCGAATAAAATCTGAAAGCTGTTAAAGGGTTGACAAACAAGACCAAAAACAAAACCAGAGGTAATAACACACTATCATATAACAATTTATTATTTAATAATTTAACAATTTAATTTAACAGAATCATAACAAGGGTGAAATTTCAATTAAAAAAATACGGAAATCCCTCAAAAGGTACATGATTACAGGGCTTGGAGAATGTGACTTCTGTTTAGCACTCAGAGGGTACAAATGATGTTTCAGTTGGAAATTCTAAGAATAATGCAAGATAAAAAAAAGTGAAAGGCATTGAACGAAGTGTTGTTGAGCTGGAAATTATTTATTTATTGTAACGCCATGACAGCTGTTGCGCCATGTGAGCGTCATTTGATGACGCTGACTTAAAAAGATTTTTGAATAAATATATCATTTCCAGCTCAACACCCCTTCGTTCAAGGCCTTTTACTCTCTTCTATCTACTTTAACACCGGGCCCGCATACAAATTGTATCCAAAGTGGAACACAGGCGCGGGAGCTCTGAGACTGTACCGCTAGCTTTCTCTCTATTCTAGTAATGCAGGATGTTGGAGTATCAAGCGTACTGGATAATCTATATTTATAAACAAGTGAGATGAAAATTAAAAGAATAAAATGTCACCATAATAACTGACCTTGACAGGTTTGCCTCCTGTTGCCTGTCCGGTTCCTGTGATTTTCTCCCATGGTTTTTGAGCCAGCACGTCAGACAATGCTCCAGTAAACTGATTAACAAAATGTTCTCGCTCAGTAACATGAGACGTTGAACCAATGCTGTTCTCAACCGCTAGTCCCGTATATTTACAGGGTTAAGGATGTTTTAGATTAATAAAAATATCACTTAATAGTGATAAAATAGTTTTTGGTAGATGCTTACTTGATCCAATAATTTACCATTGGACATGTCTATTTTTCATAAATGGTAATATTTTTGGTCATTTGAAGCTGGAAATTGACGAAAAATACAATAGAAGCAATTCAGCAGAACAAGGGTTAAAGGAGACCTTAGCATGACAAGTTGTATAAACCACGGAGACCAGAGGGTTTTATCAATTTGAAATCATCATAAATGTACAATTCACCTTTTTCTGCTTCATTTGAATACCTATGTTATGGATCTACCGCCACTAAAAATATTTTAATTCTTTCATTGCGGGGACCATGTGACGTATACAGACGTATAAAACGTTCCCCGCAGTGAAAGGGTTAGGATGGGCCAGCGTTGTGGACTAGATTTAGAGCAAGATTGGTTTGACGTCTCATATTTTATGGGTACACTGTTGTCATAGGACCAACATCTACTTTCTGAGAAACCATTTAAATTTGAATTTTTTCTGACTTTAATATTTGCGACACAAAAAATTCAAAGTTAATCCATGGCGGCCATTTTGAATTTCAGTAAAACCTTGAAATCACATACACATCTCCATATCGTGAGGAAGGTGAGTGTAAAATTTATATAATCAGGTTTTTGAGTTTTCTGACTAAGTTTTTGAGTTTTTGTGTCCACAAAAATTATGAAGTTGGTCAGTCTCGGCCATTTTGAATTTCAGTTAAACCTTTAAAAATCACCTGCACATCTAAATATCGTGGAGAATGTGATTGTAAATTTGAAAAATTTCTGACTTAAAGTTTCAGAGTTTCTGAGTCCACAAAAAATATGAAGTTGATCGGTGAATAGAATCCGGGCGCGACTAAAATCCCCCTTCACCTACGGGCAGGGGATAAAAACCCTTTGGTTTCCATGGTTTATAGAAAAATAATTCAGAGCTGTAAGGGTTACTTTAGTTATACATATAACTTTGAAAAAATAGTTACACAAAATAGAAAAAAAGATATGCTAAATCAGCAATGAATTTTTCCGCACTGTATTTTGAAATGTTTCCAGCTGAAATTCTATTTCCATTTTTAAATTTATAAGAGAAAATGTGTTTCTCTTGAGCAATAAGATATCTACACATTAAATTTTGTGTTTAAAAAATTATGAATTGTATAAAATATCAGCCATTGTGATATCAGACATTTACACCTGACTGTGGTTAGGGTTAGAACCCTCACCCTAACCCTAAAATACCAGCCATTGTGATATTAGACATTTATACCTGACTGTGGCCACCGTCTTTGAAGGAGAATCGCACATAACTATATTTGCTTCTGTTGGTTGGTCCTGGTGGTCTATAATCTGCTGGTGCATTCAAATGAGCAACAATCTTAGCACTGTAACACAATCAAATAAAATGGATAAGAAAGAGGCTTAATGTCAAGAGATGTTTATATAAATAGCTGTATTGAGCTCAATATATACCAACATTTTAAAATTATTTTATTTTACATAAATATATCATTATTCTTACATTTTGAGATGGAAACAACAATTCTATCTTCAAATCGGTGAAAAAAATCAAGAATTATAATCAGAGCGCTGACGGTAACAATATCACCCTCCATTAATTAAAGGCAATAACAGCCTCATAATCGAAGATAATTAATTAGGGCAAGGGTCATAACCCCCAGAAGGCACATCTATACCCCCAAAGGGATGTGTGTGTGCAATAAGAAAACAATCCAGCAAACGCTTTCTGAGATATTGTCCAGAAACTGAACTTATCATCTGCAATCAATTAAAGTCAATAATTGCCTCATAATTAAAGGTAAAAAATTAGGTCAAAGGTCATAACCCCCAAAGTAGACATCTACACCAACTAAGAGTTGTATGTGTGCAATATAAAAACAATCCAGCTAAGGCTTCCCGAGATATCATCCGGCCACTGAACTTATCACCCGCAATCAATTAAAGTCAATAATTGCCTCAAAATCAAAGGTCGACAATTAGGTCAAAGGTAACAACCCCCGAATGGCACATCTACACCCCCTAAGGGATGTGTATATGCAATATGAAAAAATCTGGCTAACAGCTTACGAGATAACATCTGCAAACGAAACACGATTACACGGCCAGACATGCTGACAACAATATGCCCCGCACTACTCCATGCTTTGTGGGCGGGGGATAAAAACCTGTTATCAAATTGATATCACTTGGATTAACCCATTCAAGCCTGAGTTCACCATAGTCATCCTCATCCACTACAAGCCGCGAATTGCTGCCGCAATTCTCGACTTGTAGTGGATGAAGATGATTTGATGTGGTTTGAAAATTAAAGAAAATTATCAACAATTGGTATACCAGTTTCATGGAAATTTTCGTTCAGAAACCCCTTGATTGTAGGAAAATTAAGTCTGTTTTCAGGGATGTAAAATGATGCTTTAATGCATCGTGAGGGCTTAAAGTTAAAGGGTTAAATCTCACCTTTTGGTGAATGTTGAAGGTTCACTTTCTTGGTAAACAATATAGGATAATGGCATGGACAAAACACATTTCTGCAAAAAAGTAGTTAAAACTTGAATGAACAAATCATAGCATGGTAAAAAAATAATTTTAAACTTGTGATACATGTTTTATATCATGAAAGTTTTAAAATGTTATGATGTGGCTTTGATTTTTGGCTCACCACCATTAGGACAGCTTTGAAAACACCTGATGTTTTTTTAAAAACACCTGATGTTTTCCACATTTAGCTTCACAGTAATGGTTTACCTATCTAATACAGATTGCCATGTGAAATGTATACTGCAGATTTTAAAGTTAATGATGGCCGCAAATTAGCCATTTTGAATTTGATAAACTTGAAATTTATCAAAGTGCATCTTAAGGTGATGGTCTAGCTATCTGGCACAGTTTTCCAGATATTACGCATATTATCTTACAATGCTGAAATACTTCTGTATAAACCATAGAGACAAACTTGTTATTTCAATTTGAAATCATCATAAATATCATAGTCAGTTCCTTCTGATTCATTTGCATATCTATGTCATGAATCTCCGACCATCATAAATATGTTTACTCTTACAGAGCTGAGAATGACTTAGACAGCAGAATCTGACGTCTACAGATGTCATATTCTGACATCTAAAGTCGATTCCCTCGCTGTAAGGGTTATTTCAATAATGTCTGCAAGTCAGACAAATTATTGTATATAATGCAAGTCGGGAATTTTGACTTTGATCACTTGAGTTGAAAACCTCAGAACAGGAAATTGCACACTGTGTTCCAATAGTAGTAGTAAATCATTGCTTTGCGTCACATTTCGGCACAAAAGGTCTTTTAAGTGACATTATAATACGATAAAAACATTGTAGTCAATTAATGAGATGAATGATGTACAGATGATGATGTGAGGGTGGGGTGAGAAGGCATGGTGGGTTATTGAGAGCGTTTTCCTTCGCTCGCCCAATAAGGGGTTCTGGGCATGTCTAGGGGATATACCCCCAGACATGCCCAGACGGCCGGAGACTTGAGTTTCGCTATACAATTTAATGATGAAACTCTTTGGCATTTTGCGCAGCTCCGCTATCCTCGGGTCGGATAGTCCCCAGAGTAACAATAGGAAGGATCACTCCCTCTGGGTAACTCCATTCATCCCACGTGAGAGACCTAATGTCAAACACGCTATTGCCGGTTATTTAAGGCTACCACAGCCTACATCAGCGCCAGCACTGATGCGGGTGCTGCATTGGCTCCGCTGTTGAGCGGAGGAACCAGGGTAGGCCACTGGCAATCCGCCGGAAGATTATAGCCAGATACGAGGAGGCTGCAGCTGCCCTTGGATGATTGCTGTAGACTAGTGCTTTCGTACAATGCCGTAACAGCATCCAACAGACGAAACAGATCCCTAATGACCCTCCCCGGATGGGGGCGAAAAGTACTACTACTAGCAATCATCCCAGTACCCCAAGAAATATTAATGGTCTAGCTACATGTATCTGGCATGGCTTACTAAATATCAGGCAGATTAAAACAGATAATGGCTGATAGTCGGCCATTTTGAACTTGAGAAGATGCAATTTTTCAAAGTGTATCCTTACATGAATTCTCACATTTTGTTTTAAAGTAATAGTCTAGCTATTGACACGGCTTGCAGTAAGTGTTCAGCTCTCTGGCACGGTTTTACAGATACAGTATAACCTGAGCTGAACTACCACTGCCATGAGCGATCACCTCTCATTAACGAACACATTTTGTGTTTCCCAATGAGCACTGCAACAAGTGACCTGTCCAACGCGACCACCAACCACGATTTTTATGCAACAGGTCCTGGATTGACCTGCCAATGAGCAACCTCTAATGTCACATAATATGTAGATGCTTGTAGACATTTTACAATAAGATGATTTTGATGAGACTGCTATGAAGACCACCTGTCTTGAGCGACTGTTTTTTAAATGCAGAAAGTGTGGTCGGTCATAGCAGGTTCTACTGCATTATGCATATTAAAGTGAATAATTACAGATAATCAGCCATTTCGATTTGAATTCTATGAAATGGAAATATTTCAGGGCATATCCCTTCCTGAAACCACACATTTTGTTTTATTGTAATGGTATAGTTATCTAGATAGCTCTGGAAATGAAAATGCGGAGAGACGGATGTCCGGGGTAACGCTAAAACCTCTGCCAAAAATTTATATCAATCCCAACATGAAATATCTGAGATGTAAAAATCTATGTCTTAGTGTCAGGTACAACAACGACAGTGTAAAGTGTCTATGTCATTGTAGTGTTTCAAGTCGACATTATTAGTGAAACAAAAAAAAAAGAATATACCTTATTGATTTGTATTTTAGGCATTTTTATATAGCATCGCAATTGATACACAGATTCCAGAAGGGACAACCATAATCACCATTTCCTAACAAGTTTGAAAATATATAACTTGCCGTTTGAAGAAAATTATGTGGTATATTCTCATTTAGTAAATCAACAGAAAAATTCAAATTTGTTGTCAATTTAAAAAAAAAAAAAAAATTTGTATAATTTGCAGCAATTTAGAAGTTGTTCGAGCAAAATTCCAACTTTAAAGACCGTCTTTATACGTCAGAATCTGCCGTCTGTATATGGCAGATTCAATATGGCTGTAGACCCATAACATAGGTATTCAAATGAATCAGAAAGAGAAAACTAAGAGACTTATGATGATCTCAAATTGAAAAAAAACCTTTGGTCTCCATGGTTTATACAAACATAATTGAGCGTTGTAATGGTCAAATGAATCAAATACACTGCCTGACAATTCTGCTCTTAATTGCAAAAAAAAGGATACAACTTGAGCCATATGAATAAAACGAAAATGGTCACCTGGTCACGAGGGTGTTTCCATATTAATCTGTTGGAAGTCAAAATTAATGCTCCGTTTTCAAACTGCGTCTGAAAAAAAATCAAATTTTTCAATTCAAAGGATATTTATTGTCATTAGAAATACACTACCGTGAAATTTTCATCAGAAAATATTGTATAGCTAAAAAGTTGGGCCAGGTGGCATATGATGCAAGGGCTAAAAACAAACTTTAATTTCGGTTCATAGAGGGATCTCTTAATTACAAATTTACTACATCTCAAATGGTCTAACATTTAAACTATATAATATTTTTTGATAAAAATTTCAAGGTAGTCCCCGCGTGACTCGAAAATAGTCCTTGCAAAATTTCATCAAAAGCCTTTGAGAATTTACTGAGAAATCGGCAAAAAACATGCGCTACAAGTTAATCTGACGGCGGGTATAGAAATGATGCAATTCTGTTAACAGTCTCATGAAGCCCAACCCAAATCCATGTCACTTGTGTACTTGGGTTTGGATTCATTAGGCGTTTACAAGTTTGCAAGTGCTGGCCACATCTCCAAATAAGTCAATCTACATGTATATATGTTATTTGGTCCATTTCCGTCATTCAGAGAAGGGTGACATAAGGGCATTCCCCTTTAACTTCTAGATTAACTCATTTAACCACTTGGGTGTCTTTGTTGCACCTAAATATTGATGCCAGCTCGGTTGAACCATCATAAGCATCTCAAATGTACAAAATCTGACCGAAACTACGAAAATAAAATATTTTCATGCGTTTGAGCTGATTTGACCTTGCTGCGAGCTTGAGATGACCTTACAATGATCTTGGGGTAACAGCCTCATAAAGCCCAACCCCAATACATGTCATATGTACTTGGGTTGGGATTCATTAGGTTTAATGAGTTAGTGCTGGCCACATCTCCAAATAATTCAATCTACCTGTTATCTGGTCCATTTTCGTCATTTCAGAGAAGGGTGATATAAGGGTGATTTGATGGGGTATTACCCCTTTAACCCCTATATTACCCCTTTAACCACTTGGGGTGTTTTTCTACCTCAGTGTTGGTATCTAGGTCGGTTCTGACCATAATGTTCATCCTAAATGTACAAAATTGGAGCGAAAAACACAAAAATAAGTTATTTTTACCATTTTTGAGCTGATTTGACATTGCTGTGACCTTGAGATGACATTGCAATGACCTTGGGGTAACAGTCTTATGAAGCCCAATCCAATCCATGACAACTATGGTGACTTCAACACTTTAGTGAGTACACCAGAAACTGTATCGGTAAGTTCACAACAGTTAGTTTATCAGAAGAATTTACATTTTTCAAAGGCGGTTATTTGTTAAAATTTTAAATATGAACTATGTGTGTAAATCTATATTATAACAAATTAAAACATATTTGAATAGTATATAATATATACCAATATATATATACATTTTACATTCCGTTAAAATATTAATATTAATATATATATCAACAAAAAAATACTATATAATATATAATATATATTTGCTCCAATTCTGTACATTATACAGTTAAAATATAATATCAATGTTATTTAGGCTGTGTACATATATATTTATTAATGGTCTATTTGCATAGATTGTTCAATGCGGTAAATATCAATTTGTATCGCGTGGTGATGGGCTGCTGCATATTGACATATGTAGCCTTGTAGGCCCCGATGTTATTTGTATATTTTTCATTCATTATTATTATAAATAATTGAAATCATTCTTTTAACATAGTAACTACTTAAAAACATTAAAGATAGGGGGCCTATATAAAAACATGCTAATCCAACAGTGGCGAACCTATCTCTGCCGCTGTAGTGAACTTACCAATACAGTTTGTGGTGAACTTACCAAAGTTCTGGTGAATTTACCATAATTGTGGTGAACTAACTCGTGGTGGGCCTACTGTGTGGCGAACTCGTCTGTATTCTGTCACCATGTGTACTGGGTTGGGATTGATTAAGTGTTATCATGGCTATACAAGTGCTGGCCAAATATCCAAATATGTCAAACTACCTGTTATTTGGTCCATTTCCATCATTTCAGAGAAGGGTGACAAAAGGGTGACTTCATGGGGAATTGTGACCTTTGACCTCAAACCTCAAGGTCAATGTATACATAACTGTTAACATACAGTCATTTTTGTTTAGCCAGGAGTGCAACAAACTTGAAAATATATGGTTTGTATTGTAAAAATTCAAAATTTCGCTCACCCGAGAATAATATATTCCGTTTTATTTAAAAAAAACGCCTTTTACAGTAATTTCCCTACGTTAATGAAATAAAAAAATTACTTGTTTGTATAGCCGAATTGGCAGAAAAAAAACATGTTTTCTTGGTTACTAAAACTTCAATATCTCAAAAACTATTGAAGCCATTTGTAGCTAGAGCATATCATCTGCTTGCAGATTAGAAATCACCTAGACGAAAACGAAATACTTCCTCCTTTCCAACATGGATTCAGAGGTAAACAAACCTGTGAATTCAAGATCTGGCTCGTCTAAATGACCATAAAGTGCAAGTTGACAATGGCATACTGGATTTTAGTAATGCCTTCGATGTGGTTCCACACTGCAGGCTTCTCAACAAGCTACAGTTTTATGGCATAAACGAAATCACATGTAACTGAGTTCAGCATTATCTCGCTGGACGTCACCCGTTTCGTTAACGACATCCCTAACAACCTCAGTGCTGGTACTATCATACTCCTATTTGCAGACGATTGCCTTGTATACAGGCCAATCAGATCAATAAAACACCAAATCCTACTACAAAAAGACCTGACTACACTTGAGAACTTGAGCACCACATGGGGCCAAAAAAATATACACGTTTCTTTCCGATTTGTTGTCATTTAATCCAGTAGGTAGGTGGGAAATTTATTTTATTTTTATTTTACTTTTTGTCACTTCAACAAATCGGTATCGGTAGGTAAGAAATTTTTAGAATTTTTTTGGCGCCAAATTAACTTCGATGCATGTCTTAACTGTACATTACACAACAATTTTTTGTTTTTTTGACGATTTTCAACCCCCTCCTCTCCTTTTCTTAACGTTTTTTAGTATTACTTTGATTACAGTCGGTAGGCCTGACTCATCCCTTAACATATGGATTTCCTGAAAATTTTTTTTTTTTTTTTTAAATCCATAAAAGAAATTTCGGTCGCACTTGTTTTGATAGGGTCGGTCGGAAATCGGAAACAAACACTATTTTTTTCTAGGCTTGGGGAATGTTATTCAACCATCAAAATGCAACATCTTGAGAACCAGGCAGCACTTCTACACCTTGCAATGCCAGACCCTGAAAGAGGTTCATACAGCTAAGTACCTGGGGGTAATAATATCCAACGACCTTTCCTGGTCTCCCCATGTGGACAATATACAGCCCACAAAGCCAATCAAAAGCTGGGCTACATTCGCCGCAACAAAAATGTGGGAATTGAGTTCAAGGAAATTGGTCTAATTCCATCTACTAGGACATCCAGACGTCACCAGGAGCAATTCTTCAGACCAAGATCTAACACGGACACGCTCTCAATGAGCGGAATACTCTCCCAGTCAGTGTTATTCAGGCTTGCTCTGTCAACACTTTTAAGAGCCGCCTAACTGTGACGCCTTAGTGTGGCGCCTCTCCTCCGTTCCCATCTTGGTCCACATGGACAATTGGGAGCTATTATCCAGATCCAGATCCAGTAGGCGAGCTACAAATTCATCAATTTCAGGTTTGATTGGCAATTCGCCAAAATTGTGGAGCTTTTCGCTACGCAATACTGATCATATTGCACCCTTTAACCCTTACAGCTCGAGGATAGACTTAAGTCGTCAGAGTCTGACGTCTGTAGATGTCAGACTCTGACGACTAAAGTCTATCCCCGCAATGTAAAGAGTAAAACTATTTATAATCGCCTTAGACCCATAACATAGGTATTCAAATGAATCAAAAAAAGGTAACCAAGACATTTATCTGTTGCGGTCAGCCCTAAACCAGTCTCTGACACTTACAGACGGCTCCTTAGGCAACGGCTCTGCTTCTGCTAGCAATAGCACTGCTGACTACTAAAATAGTGAAATGAGAAAAAATACGGAGTGGCTAATCGTACAGCAATATTATTACATGTATTGTTATAATTATAAATAATTGGCAGTCAATGACTTAATGAGAGCCCTGGGGAAGGCTGCACTAGGGTAAAACCTGGGCAACTTTTTGTTTGACCGTCCTGCACTTCCTCATGGGGCACACCGAGGGTAAAAATGGAATTTTAATAGCCATAAGGATGAGAATCCATCAAAATTTTTCTTCTTCCATGACAGACCCCCATGGACTTGAAAAAAAAACTGGGGCCGGAGGCTATGCCCAAATTTCTGATTGTTATGTGGTATATTTGTTACTGTTACTGTATTGCGGGGCAATCGTTGGGTGCGCTGATCTATCTAAAAACTAAAACTCAACAGCGGCATCATCTCAGAAGTTTTCTTCAGCTGCTTCAAAAAGTTCAAGTGTCTGGGTCATGTTTTGGATTCTGCATCTTTTTAACAATTTGCAACATTGAGGTGTCATCTTTTTGACGTTTTTATAATTTAGTTCAGCTGAGGAATGTGGTCAAATATTTCTTTTAGCATGTCGACAGATACGAAAAAAGGCTCAGCATAATTTTATTAGTGAGCTCTCTCAGTCTCAGTCACTGCTGAGAGTGAGCGCGAATGGCGTTCATCTTTTTTGGCCGGTGCGGGCCATTTAGCCTCGCATCAATAGCAGACAATCCACTCAAAATAAATCAGATTCAAACACATCATACATCACAGAAATATCTTACCTCTACAAACACCTATTTAGTGTACCGTATACAGTCAACTGAAATGTAGTAGATGCTTTTAATTCTGACCACCCCTCAAAGTAATCCGACACTGCTTACAATATGGTTAAATTATCGTTAGAACTGGTAACAACTGGTCAAGGTTTTTCACCAATACAGGTCAAAGGTGAGGATATGACCGATCTAGTTACTGCATACCACCGAAAATATGGTCATCTAGACACTTTTAATGTTATTATATCTAGCCACAGCACCGCTAGGGCAAGACGCGATATGGCAAGCAGTGGTCAACCTATTCTCAATTCAGTCTATCCAAAATTGCAACCTACACACACACGTGGTTTGAGAACGAATGCTCACATATACAAGAATGTAAACAAGAACCTGCGACAAGACATTTTATACAATCCGAGTTTATATTTGTTTCAATCTTGATTTAGAATAAATTATTATTTCTGGTATTAATATCATATTGGACCACAGAGTGTAAACTGCACCGTGACACCAGATAAAGCACCGAGGTATCATTCAATAGAATGTAATTTATGAAAAACCCACGATCTGAAGTTAACAGGCATGTTTTGTGCGGTCTATTGCTGACTAAATTTTATTGGACAATTTTAAAATTTAAGAATCACATAGTCTACGATTAGCCCCCCCCCCCCCAAAAAAAAATGACTGCCTAACACATCAACTGACACAGTGACAGTGACACTGACAAAAAAAACTCTTGACTGTGTAACTTTTGTAACTGAAAAGTGTAAGTGTGATTGTGTGCAGTGCCAGTGACAGTCACAGTGTGTTTGTGTCAATTGTGACTCACTCAGTCACTGACTGACTGTCTGAGCACTGCCACTGGATCTGGCCCTCTGGGAGACTGGGATGGGTGACTGGTGTGAGTTAGCCTATAGTCAGATTCACATTAAATTTATCAACCAGGATTATTGAATTTCGCAGATTTCTCACTTAATTCTCAACCAATTTTCATGAAATTTTACACACAATATTTTCCATTCATGTCGTGACTACCCTGAAAATTTCGCGAAGTTGTGATAAGTATTGTAGAAGTTGGACCATTTGACATGTAATAAAATTTTGACACGAAGCTAATGGCTTTATAGAGGGCAACATTTGTATTTGTTTACTACATGTCAAATGGTCTAACTTCCTTAATACTTATCAAAACTTCGCGAAACTTTCAGGGTAGTCACGACATGAATAGAAAATAGTGTGTGTAACATTTCATGAAAATTGGTTGAGGATTGACTGAGCAACCGGTGAATTTCATCCACCACAGTTAATGTGAATCCGACTATAGTGACCAGTATACTGGTCACTAGCCTAGGTGTGAGTGGTGACCGGTGAGTGTGTCACTGTCACCACTGGTCACTGGCATGTCACTCAGTTCACTGACACTGTGACAGTGTATCAGTCATTCAGTGTCACTGTCACTGACACTGACAGTCACAGTCCTCACAGTTTGTTTGTTTGTTTGTCTGTTTGTTTGTTTGGGTTAGCTAGCCCGCATGCAGGCTGCCCGGGCCTTCCGATAATTATCGATCGATCACAATCCCGCCTTTAGTCCAGTTGCTTTTTACTCGGAGCTGTGTATCACTAAGCCGGTGGGCCACATCAAGAGCCGAATTAAAGTGTCACACTCTGTCACTCAGTCAGTGAGTAGGCCTATGAGGCTATGTCTATGACTATGATAAACGTCAATAATCAATGGTTAAGTTCAAGTTGCATACTTTCTCCTCGCCATCATACAATCTAACACCGTCTTGTTTAATTATTGTATTTTCTGACGGCGGTATTGAGCCATCGGACCAAGCAAAGCGGTCCATTTGAGCTCAGTCAATCTTATCCAACCCAAACAAAAATAATGAGCGATAATTCAAGCTATTCGTTAACAAACTTATGCCATACGTCAAAATCAGATAGAGTACACACTATATTAATATGCGGATATGGGCTATTTTCAATACGTGACTATTCGTACGGGAAAGTTATAATGGGAATCTTCTAACATCGGAAAATTGGACGCCGAAACACCATATGTAACAGCTATTGCGTTTAGTTTTTAATTATGATTTTAATATATCAGTTGTATGCACAATAAACATCGTAAATGATGTAGAAACAACGTGATGTGAGAATCGACTTTATTATAGCCCCTTTCCACGTACTGAACCATCAGCACCATTCACTCACCTGTTCCACGGCGCCACCATCAACATCATGAATCTTCACGCAGTTATTGTGCTGATTATAGATAGATAGATTTATTCAGCATTTTCATAAAAGAGGGTTAACATCAGTATGAAAAATACATTATGCATTCAAACTACAATGTGACCACCATTCTGGAACACCAGGGATAACAACACTGTAATGTATCCTGGTGCAGGCCACTTATTTCCACAGTGGTCCTTATATGCTGTTCCAGAATGGCGGCGACAAGAGCAAGTTATTTTTATACTTCCAATAAATACATTTGTTATATCACAGATAAACTGTTGACTAGGAAAGTCATATAATTTTCACAATAACACAGACAGAAACTGCCTCGACTAGATGAAATGTGAAATGATTATGAAAGTTCATTAATAGTGAATATATTTTATTTATGATAACACACACTCTAGAATCCTTATTATTTACAAGGGTTTGTAGAGTATTTTCCAGACTCTGCTTATTATGAATTAATTAAAAACATATGTAAAAAACGAGCTGAATAAAATGGCCTTATAATCTCTAGAGCACATAAATTGGCAAACATATCCGCCTATATTCATAAGGCTGTATGCTTATAAATATGATTAATAGAAATGAAAATCACTGCGAGCTTCAGTAATTAGCTCCTCTCTGAGATGCTTATTGACTCTTTTTTTAAACGAAAGTAGCCTAAGTCTGCAGCTGATCTCAGAGAAACTGGGAGCGCATTCCATATCTTACCGCCTTTTTCCCAATGATTTTACGTGGGGTAAAACAACTGATAGAATACTATTTCTGGTGAAAAAAGAATGTTGATCATTGACCATGGAAATGTCCCACTTTAAATATTGAGGGGCATTTCCATAGACAATTCGATACATATTGTTTAGCTTTTTTTGCTTAACCCCTTGACAGACTGGGATCCAGTGCAACAAAGTGAACTCTTCTATGCCAATGTGAGACCTAGGGAGGGGGGGGGGAGCCTAGAACAAATTTCATAGTTTTGTTTAGCAAAATTTGTAAAAAAATATGTAGGTTGACCTGGAGACCCTCAAACCATGCGGAGCAGGCATAATCAAAATGACATAAAATTAAAGATGTAGCCAAAAGTTTCCTTGAATCCCATTCAAATATTTAGCCTGTCTCCATAGAAATTTGAGTCTAGAGTTTCCCTTTTTTTAAATACTTTCTGCTATATATTTTCCTCCCAGGTATTTCACATTATCTTTGGCAGCAACTTCATTGTCTCCACATATGATTTTCATGGTGGACTGTTTGTGTATTTTCCTATTTGAATTAAAAGTATACTATCGGTCTTTCCTAAGTGAATGGATAGCTTATTATCCACTAGCCATTCACTTAGAAAAGTCAGTTCCTGTCCAAGAGTTTCCTCTATGACAGAAACCGATGTACCCGATCCCATTAATGCTGAATCATCAACATAAAGAATTATTATGCATGATACAGCTGCCTCTATATCGTTTACATAAATTAGGAATAGTAATGGTCCCAAAATGGAGCCCTGCGGTACTCTGCAGGGAACCACCATGGGATCAGAAAAAATACCATCAACTTCAGTCTTCTAAAATCATTTTTTTAAATATGATGAGAAACAAGATTTTGAAAGATTATCCAGACCAACAGCTTTCAGTTTATTTAACAATATGTCATGATCGACAGTATCAAAGCTTTTTGAAGGTCGATCATGACCATGCCAGTATAGTTCCCTTTGTCCATGTAAAATCTGATTTGGTCTGTCAGATGTGTTAAACACGAATCGGTGGAATAAGAATTCCTAAATCCTGATCGATAATCATACAGTAATTTTTCAGATCTTAAATAATTCTCTAACTGTTTATGTACAGTTTTTTTCTAGAATTGTTGACATTACAGTTAAAATAGAAACAGGCCTGTAATTTTCTGGTTCTGACTTTGAATTTTTCTTATGAAGAGGAACAACCCTTGCTGTTTCCATATCATCGGGTATAGGCCTACGGCCTGAATATAAAGATAAATTTATAATATGTGCTATTGCACTAGATAATTGATTTGCCCCATCCTTGAGAAACCTAGCTGACAGCCCATCCAGACCACTTGCTTTACTAACATTCAAGCTATGTATAGATTTTAAAATGTCTTCCTCTCCGATGTTTAGCACCTTTATCCTGATAATATTTATAGACAAAATTTCCAGCATTTCTAATGTTTAGCACCTTTATCCTGGTAATATTTATAGACAAAATTTCCAGCATAACCACCAGATTATGGGACTACCCTTCGCAACTACAAACACCAGTGAAGGAAAAATAAAGAGGAATGTCACACCATCCAAACCGTAAGCAAACACCATCTGAGCTTTAGTATTGCCATCAGAAATATGTCTCTCTCGCAGCTCCCTTACTAGCGCTGATCAGCCTTACATAAGCAGTAAGCGGAGTGAGTCGCCTGGTCCATGCCTACTCCCTTATACGGAGTGTAAACAAAATGGGCGATAATAAAAGTAGATGAGAGGTCGGTACAGATTATTTGCTATTGATATTGTTATTGAGTGGTGATGTGGAGTACAACCCGTGCCCTAAACAGGCTAGCATCTACCCATGTGGATTCTGTGAGATACAGACCTTCAAAACCGGGAAAAAAAAAAAAATTATTTTTAATGAGGAAGTAGCTTCGATTCACTGGGAGTCACCCGAGATGAATATCACGCAGAAGCCATCAAGACTAGGAATCCCAACACTTGGTATGTTTATCGTAAACTTCGAAACCATGTCACCAAATTGGCCAGAAAAACTAAGACCAACTTTTTTAAATCAGCAATTCAAAATTCTAAGGGAGACTCTAAAACAATGTTGAGTCATATCAATACACTTTTTCCAAAGACCAAGTCAAGTGGCATTCGTAGTCTTGAAATCAATGGCCACCTTATCACTACACCCGAGGGTATATGAAATCAATTTAACACTTTCTTTGTGTCAATTGGTGAAAACCTGACAAATTTAATTGCAGTGCCTTCTCGCATTGCATTGATTGGCTACGGTCTTCATGCGAAGTAGTTGGTGACCAGTTCCACTTTTCACACCTGTCACAGCGTTGGAAGTTCAGAAATGGCTTGAGGCTATAAATTCTAAAAAGGCCGCTGGCCTTGATGACATCTAGGCAGGACTTTTGAAAATCGCGGCTCTTGCGATATCAGAAAGCTTGTGCTTCTTACTGAATTTTTCATTAACCAGCGGTAAAGTCCCCAGTGACTGAAAAAAAAGCCCAAATTTCTGCCATATTTAAAAAAAGTTTAAAATTAGTCCCAGGTAATTATCGCCCAATTTCTGTTCTACCAATAATCTCTAAACTTCTCGAACGTATCGTACATACACAACTCTATACACATCTCAATGACACAGGTCTGTTAGCCGCTGAGCAATCTGGGTTTCGCAAACATTCTACTCAAACAAGCCTACATAAATTAATAGAGATTTTTTATTTGTATATTGAGAACGGCAAAATTATTAGCATGCTTGCTTTAGACCTTCGGAAAGCTTTGATACAGTAAATCACAAAAAATTTCTAGACAAATTAAAACATTACGAACTTTCTGGAATGAGTTTAAATTGGTTTCTCTTCTACCTTGAAAACCGAACACAGATGGCCTGCATTACCGGATCTGTGTCAGACCCTCTCACAATCCCAACAGGTGTTCCACAGGGCTCCATCTTTGGAACCCTCCTTTTTATCATTTACATGAACGACTTACCTAACTATTTAGAGCACTGCAAAACAAACATGTATGCAGATGATACTGCGATTTGCGTCTCTGCAAGGGATAAGGCAGGTGTGACTAAGCCTCTGCAGGATGACCTTATCAATGTGAATTACTGGCTTTGTGCAAATAGACTAAGCCTGCACATTGTGGCATGCTTGTCACATCGGCACAACGCAGGCGACGCATGTCCCATGATCATCTGGATCTATCACTAAATGACAACCAAATTGAACATGTTAAAGCCATCCCTTACCTGGGCATCGCCATTGATCAAAACCTAAAATTTAACATACAGACCAATAATATATGCAATAAAGCTAATAAAGCACTTGGAGCCCTGCAAAGGGCAGCACCTTTTCTACCCATTGATACCTGGGCTCTAATGTTCAACACCATGGTTCTTCCACACCTCAACCAGTGACACTAACATAGGTAAACTACAGAAAATTCAAAACCGTGGCATGCGCATCATCTTGCAATGTCATCCCAGGACACATACTTCAAATGAACTACCAAGCACCGACGAGAAGTGTGAAATTGTGTGTGCACAGGTCCATTTAGAACAAGCCAAATACATGTATATGGGGGCTTACTATCGCCAACCCAACGCTGACACAGAGAGCCATTGTAGCTTGTATAAAGGGAGCGAACTTACAGTTGAACTAGCATGGTGCACGTTTAGAGACGGCCTACTAGACATACAAGAAAAAGAAGTACCATTCAAAAAGGCCACACGACTAGTCAATATACCCTGGTTTAACAACAAACTAAAGCGACAGGTGCAGAAAAAACATCCACTATACTCCATGGGGAAATGTAATCCGGAGAAAATGTGTACTTTTAAACATCACAAAGCTAAAGTACAGAAGGCAATACGATCGGCACACTGGGACTACGTGAACCAAGTCCTAGAAGAATAAAAAAAAAGTCCAAAAAACAAGACAGTGTCGGCGTGGCCCATTTAAAAGATAAAGGTAAACTGCACAGTGATGACAGATTAAAATTGGAAATACTGAACCTGCCGTTCAACTCAGTCTTCACCAAGAAAACAGAAAAACCATTCCCCCCAGTGCCAGGTGAAAAGGTACCGGAAATGCAAGACATACAGAATGATGTACCTGGTGTGCAGAAACTGCTAAGTTACCTGAAAATCAAAAAAGCAAGCAATCCAGACAACCTACCTAGTACCATCCTAAAGGAAACAGCAGACCAAATTTATCTGGCACTCACAGAGATCTCCCGCCTGTCCATACATACTGGTAACTTGCTCACAGACTGGTCGCGAGCTAATATCGGAACATGTTCGCATGTATTTTTTCCTTACGATGGACCTTATTAGGTCATCTCAAGGAGTGGCCAAGTATTAAAAATCTTAATAAAAAGCAAGGTTGAGACGGTCACTGCAGACCGCGGCAAACCTGCACAAGGTAACACAACACGGCATCAAACGAACCCTAAACTGAAATCTGTGACTCAAAAGCCTGCTGCGATCGCTCATACAGCACGATCTAGTAGCAATAACACTCCAAAGTCTTTTAGGACAGGAGTTAATACAAATATGAATACCAAAATTCGGTCTTTGACGCTTGGAGTTGGAATGAGTCCGGCAATCGTTCTACAGTCAGATGCGACCAGAGCACACTTGCCTAACCCACCAACACTTTATGAAGCGCTGCATTCCAGGACTACCATTGCTTCTCACGCTAACCGGGAGAGTGGGAGTTTTCGCACGTACTCACTCATACCTTTACATTTGCAAAGTAATGCCTTCGATCGAAACGAACACACGGACAGACGTTCACAGCAGTAAGAATACTGCCCATGGCAGTAAAGCGAAAGCAGATAACACTGCTAAGCCAACACGAGATGGATGTACAATCCACACTCCCGCCCGATTCGTGCAACTGGCTCATGCGGTAGTGGCACCTAATGACATTTACGGCAGGACCAGCTGTACGCATCGTAATAATTAATTTGTAAATATGAATTTTGCCAGGCCTGGCATAATTAAATTATATGCAATGTAATTTAATTGAGTAATTGTCAGTAATAAGTTAAATAAACGATTTGGGATGTATTAATTAATTAAGTAATACGGTTGGACGACACAGTCGAGTGACAGCATGACCATTTAGTGTATCAGGACACTGGCAAAGAGGATAGGAAATAATTGGACTTGAATAATTTAGTCAATGGTTCACCCGCGATGTTCGCAAACCTCACACCCTGTATATATGATTTGGCACTGCTCAGATGGTTCCGGTGATTTACCGTACTTTCAAGAATTCACACTTGCCCACCACTTCTGATTTTTTTTATATATGTTTTTACTTGGCCTGGAGGTAATGTGGGGCCGGCGATCGAGTTCACTTAGGTCGGTTTGGCTGGGCAAAATTAGGGCTGACGAGTCCTACTTCCGTCAAGCCTAGCTGACGCTATTATTCCGCGCGCTTTCGATCACTCTCGGTTTAGATACCACCACTCGCACACTTACGTGTCGCCCCGCTACCGCCAAACTAAGTGGCATGGCGGAGGCCATCATTTCCCGTCCGACGGATGTGCACAGTGAATGAGTTATTGAACTTACTACAATAAACCAAGGAATGAAGTACATAGAGTTCAATTGAATGCTTTACTACTAACCGCCGACCAGGCCGGACTTTTGAGCTTAACTTTAAGGAGGATTAGGATTGGGTGCAGACGGTCCGAGCCAACATGGCGATTGTCTGCCCCAAGCCTCAATATGCCATTCAAAACAAAAAACGTTTTTAATACCACACTGATGGCTTTATTTCTACCAGTAAATAATAGTAAGCAAAAATAACAAAAAAAAAATATGTCTATTATTCTGCGCGCTTTCGATCACTCTCGGTTTAGATACCACCACTCGCACACTTACGTGTCGCCCCGCTACCGCCAAACTAGGCGGCATGGCGGAGGCCATCATTTCACGTCCGAGGGATGTGCACAGTGAATGAGTTATTGAACTTACTACAATAAACCAAGGAATGAAGTACATAGAGTTCAATTGAATGCTTTACTACTAACCGCCGACCAGGCCGGACTTTTGAGTTTAACTTTAAGGAGGATTAAGATTGGGTGCAGACGGTCCGAGCCAACATGGCGATTGTCTGCCCCAAGCCTCAATATGCCATTCAAAACAAAAAACGTTTTTAATTCCACACTGATGGCTTTATTTCTACCAGTAAATAATAGTGAGCAAAAATAACAAAAAAAAAATATGTCTTTTATTGCAGTGTATCACAAATTCACATAAATCCTGAAAAAAAAAGACGAGAAAAATTCAAAATGACTTTTTGTGATGTAACTACTTTAAGAATTTGTTTAGCGAAGTTCTATTGTACGAATAACTACATAATATTTGCACGTAAAGGTATTGTAGCCATCGTAATTCATAATATTTTCTGAGACTAGTGCAATTATTTAACGCAGAAAAATATTAACTGATTTCTAGCTAGAAGTTCAACTTTTCGTTTATTTTTCCAAATGTCAATGGTATCACAGACCTTTCTCGTGTATTTTTAAAAAAGTTTCCTTATTCTCTTTGTAAATAGGCTGATACTATGTAGAATATACTAAATATTTTTCAAATTTCTAGTTAAATTGTAACCTGATGTAATATAAAAAAAATATAGTTATAAGTTCATGTCGATTTTGATGACTGTTTCAGACAATTGAGTAAGAGATGATGTCGAATAGTTAAAAAAACTGTGATGCGATACATCAAGTTTAGTTCCCGATTACTCGACAGGACAACACATGAAGCTGACCTTGCCCGAAAAGTAAACGACATGGCTTTGGCGAGAAACCTTTTAAAATTGTCCAGTCGAATAGGTTTGAATTTATGTCAAATATCCTCAGTAGTTTTCTAAAAGAATACGCATTTTATCATTAATGCATGCGTCAATTTAAATCAAGTTTGCACGCAATCTCGTAAAAATCGTGTTCGCAGTTCGGTCATGACTCATCATCCATGTTTCCCCGCGTGAACGATTCTTGAAGGTGTTGAATGGCATGGCAGTGAACGGAAAAATACGGAGTGGCTAATCGTACGGCAAAGTTATAATGGGAGTCAACGGGGGCCCGTCATTTCGTAAACAAGGCTGCCCATAGAGTTACATCATAAAGAATCATATAGACTACGATTAGCCACTCCGTATCCGCGTATTTTTTCCATTCTTGAATTTTGAAATATTTAATAAGGCCATTTTATTCAGCTCGTTTTTTACAATGTTTTTAATTAATTTATAACAAGCAGAGTCTGGAAATTGCTCCAGAAACACTTGTAAATAATAAGGGTTCTATTTGTGTATATTATCATCGATAAAATATATTTCATCATATGCACTATTTATAAACTTTCATAATCTTTTCATATTTCATCTAGTCGAGGCAGTTTCTGCCTGTATTTTTTTGTGAAAATGCTATGACTTTCCTAGTCACCAGTTTATCTGTGATATAATCATTGACGTGTAGCTAACTACAGAATCAATGATATAACTAATGTATTTATTGAAAGTATAAAATAACTTGCTCTTGTCGCCGCCTAGAATTAACGTTATCACTATTATTTCGGGCCGGTTGGGTTGATTCAAGTCGGTTTGGGTTGGTTTGGGTCGGTTGGGGTATAAAGTCCTACCCCTCTGGAACAGCATATAGGGACCACTGCGGAAATAAGTGACCTGCACCAGGATACTTTTCAGTGTTTTCATCCCTGGTGTTCCAGAATGGTGGTCACATTGTATTTTGAATACTTAATGTATTTATCATACTGATTGTTAACCCTATTTTATGTGAATGCTGAATAAATCTATCTATCTATATATCTATATGACTCTGCAGTCCTCCCAGTGGAGTATCAGGCGAAGGGACGGTGCTGAGCGGCCGACCAGACTAATCGCTCAGCTGCTATTGATCTGGATTCAATAGCAGCTGGTGGAAGGTGATTCCAATCTGAATCAGGCCTACAGAGCTCCGGATAATTTTTTGGTTTAAGCCGATTGAGGAGTATTTCACTCATTGAAATGGGTGATGAGGTCATTGAGGGGTGAAAGTCAAATATGATGAAAAAATAAAAGAGGAGTATTTTTCATACAACAACAGGAAAGCTTTATTGATCATTTTTTTCTTACACTCTCAGGGTCCCGAGGGGACATAGACTAGTTCTGTTCACATACAAAATACAACAATCGTTTAATTTTTTATGTTTCTGTTTAGGCCTACTTCATAATGATGGGTATTTTAACAGTTTTTATGGGTGATATTGCTCCTAAGATTTTCTATCAATGAGTAGATCTATAAATCTGCTGTTTTTACAAGTGTATTTTACGCATATACGCATGTTATCTGGAACACTGGGTATAGTTTTGTACAATAAGGAATTTTGTCCCAGTGGCAGGGGCGGATCTAGCTTTTCACTGAGGGGGGGGTTTTAAATTTGAAAAATATATATTTAACTGTAAGGGGGTCGAGGGGCCCGCCCCCGGGAAAATTTTAGATTTCCAAAGGCTTTCTCATGCAATCTAAGGCAGTTGGGCATTGTTTTTATTGGAACAAATTTATTCAGGCTGTCTTATCAAGATAGACCTTAACCTCAACCATTTTTCATTTACCGAATTATTGGGGCTGTCCTTGGAAAAGGAGGCCCAATGTCTCCTAATTTCTTTCCTGATGTTTTCCCATCTTGCTTTTTTAAACTGACGCACTGGGCGAGCGGTTGAACGTCGATATGGGGGATTGATGTCAGCCTCGGTCAGCACTGCACAATTCCAGGTACACTGCGGGATGATTTCATTAAGCCTTGAGGTTTATTTGTTATGAGAAGGTCTAAAATGTTTTTATCCCGAGTGGGTTCTTTTTGTACTTGGGTCAAGGCATGATCATCCAGGCAAGACAAAAGATGTCGGCATTTCCCCTTGTTGGTAGAAAATTTTGAATCCAAAGTAGTGTAGGTCCCCTAATTCCGTAATGATCAAGTTTGTGTAGTAAACGTTGGTGGGGAACTAGATGGAAAGCTTTACTAAAATTTAAAACAATTAAATCCGTTTGAATTTTATCCTCGTAATTTCAGTGGTCAGTAATAACTGGCTTTTGCGAGAGTGCTCTGCACGGAAACCGTGTTGCACATGTTACAGGGTGTTTATGATAGAATTACACTAGGGGGAATTAATTATTGAAATGTATAGATCAAAATTTGGGACATAACATACCGATCTAAAAGATTATTATGAGACAGACGGGGTTGAACTGACGGTAATGATAAGAACAAAACAATTCACATTCATTTACGTTTTAATGTCATGAATCATATAAACAGTACAATGTGGTAGATATGATAAAACACTTTAGTATCTTCAACAGTCTGGAGTATGAAAAGAGAAGCAAACTTTAATACAGGTGAACATCGATATAACACGAATCGTTACAACACGGATCGGTTATAACACGGTAAGGTCATGGACCCCAAAATTTTGGACCACTTTTCTAGCTTTTTTACAGAATACCGTGTTATAATTTCAAAATCTACAAGATTTATTGAAAGAGCTAACAGTATGTGCATCGCGTACACTAATCACTATCGCTGACAACGCCAACACGCATTATGCTAACTCAGCGAATGCTAAACGTTACGCCCAGCATTGAAACAATGTTTGGCCAACGCTGGGTCTACACATGTGAACGCGGAAAAGTGTGCCGTGTCATGTCATTATACCTGGCAGTGAGGCGAGAATAAGTGACACGCTAGAGACGCTTTGATATCTTCGTATATTATAATACGGCATAATATAATTCACTCATAAAAATTGTGTTATAAAATTGTAAAGAGCGTATTGTATTTGAAAAGATAATTATTAGTTTAATGATCGTGGTTTAAATTTCTGTAGATCGTGTTATAAATTTTGGAAGATCGTGTTATAAATTTATTGAAGATCGTGTTATAATTATTTCAGATTATAGGAAATTTGTAAAAAACGTATTGTATTCGAACAGATAATTATTATAATTAGTCTAAAGATCGTGTTATAAAGTTCTGAAGATCGTGTTATAAATTTAATAAAGATCGTGTTTTTATTATGTCATAATGCCGGGCAGTGAGGCGAGAATAAGTGGCTCGGCGGAGACGCTTTGATATCTCTGTATATTATAATGCGGTATAATAGAAATCGTGTTTTAAATTTGTAAAGAACGTATTGTATTTGAACAGATTTTTATTAGTCTAAAGATCGTGTTGTAAATTTATTGAAGATCGTGTTATAATTATTTCAGATTATCAGATTATAGCACAAAAAATGATTATAGTTTTGTAGACAATTTAAATCATGCTATGTACACAAAGTAAAGAATGGTATGTATTTGAGAAATATCGTGATATATTATGTTTACAGATACAGATTATAGCACGAAAAATATTATATTTATATATAAGTTTGTCGACTTAATACGTCTTGTTAGGCCTGCAAAATCGAAGGAAAAGTTTAACCCCCCTTCCCCCCCCCCCCCCCCCCAGAGACTACGTACTGAGTGTTGTACAAACGTCACCTGATAAAGTGTAGACACCGCCAGAGTTGTCGAGACTCGCGCCTATCGACTGGAGCAAATCTTACAAGCTCTCGTGAAGTATTTTCTGACGAGATTCTGTGAGAGTGCATAAGCTGTCAATCACCGCACCTGACCTCTTGACGTGGGAGAAACCAGAAAGAAAGGGGGTATCTGAACCAATCGGCGTGAGGACAGTGATGTCAATCATCAACTGCAGAGGTGATAGCAGTGACAGACACGGCCACTGCCGATATATCATTAACATTTATTATATTGTGTGCAATTAAATAATAATAATGCTCACGTAGTATTACATGCAAATGATAATCAAGGTATCAAAACATCGTGTTACACACTGCACACAATGATATGTATAAGCATGTAAAAAAGAACTAAAATATAGCAAATTCGCTACTCCTCTGCTGCATAAAGATGTGTAATTTATTGTTATTTTTATAGTGTTCATTCTGTATACATTTGTACGATAGAATAGTTGTAAAACGTTACAATTGTTACGCCGCAAAACTTATGATAATTTTTTTATAATATTGTTGTTATTATTATAAGTTACAGCTGTAACATAACACGTTACACCTGTGCAAACAAGACAGCTTATATTAACGATAGTCTTCATATTATTACTCATCCTTTTTTGAGATCATTTTCTGGTTGATTTTTTTGTATAACACAATTCACTTACAGAGCTCCAGATAATTTTTTGGTTTGAGGAGTATTTTACTCATTGAAATTGGTGATGAGGAGTGAAAAAATAAACAAGGAGTATTTTTCATACAACAACATGAAAGCTTCATTGATCATTTTTTTCTTACACTCAGGTCACAGAGTTCTGCTGATTGCTCACGTACAACAATCGTTTCATTTTGTCTGTTTCTTTTACTTTGATGGGTATTTAAATAGTTTTTTTATGAGTAATATTACTCCTCAGACTTTCTATCAATGAGTATTTGCTGTTTTTACATGCGTATTTTACGCATATACGCATGTTATCTGGAGCTCTGCACTTATAACACGATTTGACTCATTGGACCCCAACGATCGTGTTATAACGATGTTCACCTGTACATGGAAAATATTCGTCAAATATCAATAAATGTTTGAGTTTGTCAATCACTCAAAATGCCTGGTTAACGCAGATAATATTCTCATAAAATATTATCTGCGCTATATCAAACCATTCCAAAGATAAATTTAAATAATCCTATGCTGAACAATATGGAAGTGAATTACTTACTTATCTCGCAAAGATGTACCAACATTACTAAACTATATAAACGTCAATATCAATGTTTAACAATATCACACTCTCGTTAACAATAATATAATTATGTCAATCACACATCAGTAATTCATCAGCACACACAACAAAATCATAAAAACAATAATACCTTAACCCCAGCGACCGGGAAAATAGACAGCTGATTAGTGATCATCGTGGTGAGGTTTACACAGTCAAATCTAGAAAACACTCACCACGATATCTCAGTCTCCTTCGTCTATCCTCCAGGTCGCAGAACACAATGATCAAAATGGACTAACGACGTGAGCGCCCCAGGTTACCTCAGGAGTAGTCACACTCACACCGGAACACGCTATTTAAAAAGATCTTGTTGGCGAAAGCCGAAACAGAAAAGTGCTGCCTCATAACGCTGATACGATCCTATTTAACCGAAAACTTCAGTTGTACACAATCATACATTCCCTACAATTCTCATACGTCCTGAGTTAATCATGCTTCACTGCTTCTGCACGTAGGCTTTCTGCACGTAGGCCTATCTCTATGCTGCCATTACTATTGGCGTTGGGACAACATTGGCCCAACATATATTTACACCTCATACAGTAAACCAAAATAAGATACAATAAACTCATACAGCGTTCGAAATAAGGCCCTTCCGGTTGTCCAAGACAACCAAAGTTTGTGGCGGACAATCAATAGTTACCATAAGGTTGTCCGCTCGGACAATCAACTTTTCTGAAGGATATTTTCACATTACATTATTAATAATATTATTTAAAGGCATTTAATGATTTGTAAGTCAAGTGACTGTCAGGGTTGGCAATCCAAGCTCCCACTTGTTGGTTAACTAATGTTTTTAAAAAGTTGTGAGAACAGGCTGGGGCGTAGCTATATATTACTTGCAGACATTCTGAAATTTCAGCGGACAACTTGAAAATCTGACCAGATTGTCCGATGGAAAACCTCATTTTTAACCCTTATTTCGAACGCTGTCATACCGTAAGCTTAGTACAAGTACAGTAAATATATTTTATTAATCCCTTGGGTACAAAATCCCGCAACACACAGGATTTTTGTTTTTGGTAAAGTGGATCATAATGTTCTTGCAAATAATATGTTCGATCAATTTAGCACAAACACATGTCAAGGAGATCGGCCTGTAGTTGGAAGCAGTATGCCGATCTCCCTTTTTGAAAACAGGGGCTGCATTAGCCTCAACCCATTCGTCGGGTGATTTTCCGGTCTGGATAGAGTGTTCGAAAATATCTGTCAAAAAAAAGTGACATCTCCTTGGCAGCATTTTTGAAGACTAACTAGCAAGTTTGGGGTTTTCTCAATCCTCAGTCATAAATATCCACCGCCTCCACTGACCCCAAGTCTGGCAACAGATGCTTCATGACCGGGTAACAGTTAGTCCGGCAACAGTTAAAGGTGGGCGATTTAAAACCATTGACTTTTTGTCAAACTGCAGATAGGGTGATGGGTATGGGTGCCCATAACATGCAGCATACCATAGGCCTAGCCGTGTGTTACAACGGCCTATGCAAGATGCAAGGTGGATATAGCGCTAACCATAGGCCTAGCTAGTCTGAGGCAGTCGCGTATCATGGACACAGATATTCACCGCCTTTTTCGTGAGCAGTCTGATTTGTGACAACAGAGAAATCGGCTCCCCTGCCATATCATTTTGTTATGGGATAAACAGATAAACGAAGCCCGGTTCCGCCGCCGCCGTGTCTGGCAACAAACTCGAGGGGTCTGGAAACAGACAGACAGTCCGTCGCCGATATGATATAATTGGGCTTCTCCGCTTGGCAATGAATCAATTAGGTATATTCAATGAATTTTAAAATTTACCAATAAAATAATGCTGAGCCTTTTTTTGTAACTGCTGACATGCTAGAAGAAATAGTTGACCACATGCCACAGTTTTCACTGAGCAAGAAAAATGCTATGCCAGATAAAAATCTGAGCTAATTATAAAAACGTCCACAAGCTGTGACCTTGATTTTGCAAATTCCGGCAGGGATACAGAAGCCAAAACATCACCCAGACACTTGAACTTTTTGAAGCAGCTGAATAAAACTACTGAGATGTGCTATCTGTAGATATCAGGTTTTAAGACACATCAGGGCACCCAATGAGTGCCCCGCAATACTTTGTATCTGAAAAGATAGTGGAAATGGAACAGAATGTAGTGTTAAAGTGAGCGTCCGAGGCATTGTGAAAAAGGGTCATTTTTTACCATTTAAAATTGCCATAATTTTTTTAATACTCATCCAAATAAAAAAAGGAAAACAGCTTAACAAATCGCATGGTAGACCCCTGGCCTAGGCTCCATTTCTTTTGATAGATTCAAAAAAATACCCATTTTGTCAAAATAATTTTTTGACAGTAATAGTGAGCAAAAAAAACAAAAAAACAGAGAAAAATATAACTTTTATTACATTGACTCGGAGAGGACGACACGACTGAATCACTGCCAGAGACAGAGTGCGAGAATCCATAGCCCCGACCCTAACTCCATAATGGAAAAACGATGTGATTGAATTTATTCTGCCTGCCATGGCAGCCGAGGACGTAGCTGGCATTTTGGCTTATAACTCAATAAGATGGCGAGACATGCCATTACAGGGAGCATGGATTATCTTGGCGAAAGACAACGAGCCAGTCGGCCATTTATCTTGATAGCATGTAGATTCACAATAATATTACAATAAACATATAACATAATTAACCCTGGTGTAGGTCTATGATGTTTTACACATAAATTTATCTGTAGATTGAACACATTGTAGGCTCATATATTTAGGCATAATACTCGCCAACAAACATGTTTGCATTTTTTGACAATGTATGTATCTCACCATAATAAATTGTACATTGTGATTATTCACTCTAATAAATAAGGTCTACATCACAAATGTAGATTAATAAATTGATATCAGTGGTGAAGAAAAGGGGGCGGTTAATTAAAAAGGCTAATTCAAAGTACTTTTTTTAAGAATTCAATACTTTGAAAGTTAAGACCATTTGACATGTAATGAAGTTCGAGAAATAGTGATGGGTGGGTTTAAAGAGACGTCAAAATGTAAATTCAATCTAATACATATTAAAAGAACTCTAAATTTTTAAATACACTACATAATTTTATTTTCAAGTTTGTTTGTGATAGCTAGCCCTGGAAGCAGGCTGTCCAGGCCTTCCCATAAATATATATCTCTAAGACCAAAGTCAGCGATGTTGGCCAGAACAGTTCAGTTTTGTAATCAGCAATGCCATTAGCAGAGTCGTTGACTGGCTAAGGAGCCACCTGAAAGTGTCAGGGACTGGAATAAAGCAAATCAACACTGTCCACGATACTGACCCAGGATATTAGTTTAACATCAGGTCGAATGTTCTGTCTGCTATGATGACACCTGACAGTGATTCATAATGGCCGATATCTCACGGCAACGATGATTGGTTGGAGGCTTCACCACAAGCCAATCAAGGCATGTGTTGCATCTGCATAATAATGAAGATGTCCACTGTCTGACTGTCAACAACTGTTCACTCTATGTATCAAATTATGACTTGCAAACTTCATATTATAACAGCCGTTCTTTCTTTAGCAAGTGAAACAATGTCTTGCTAGTATATTTTCTTTATCAAACACAATTCTATTTCCAAAATAAATATCCCCAAATTATGCTAGTTGACTAATAATGAAATGTTCATTATCATTTGACAGACTATTTTGTGTCCATCCCTGATACCAGTCATTTCGATCCTGTTCTATCAATCACCAAATTTCACTGAACGGAGATGAATATAGTTCTCTTTTAATTTTGGAACTTTCAGCTATTTGATCTACTGATTGGTTTCATCAATTTGCTAGAATACAAGAATATATCACCATAATTATGAAACTTCCTTGAGAAACAATTCTGTTTGTATCGCCATACGAATCGTATCGCTATTCATGTATCGTGATACGTATCGTATCACCATGATACTGTATGGTTTCACCCATGACTAATTTGTATACTTTTTGTTTGTGTTTGATTCAGGGCGACAGTCATGCCGTTCTTACACACATGGCGAGTTCAAGACGCCGGTGGAAGTCGTTCAGGAGATGAAGAGCGGCCTGTCTGACATGCCAGTACCAAACAAACAGTGGAAAGAATTCCACACTCAACGTACAAATCGCTGGAATCTACAGCTAGCGGTGGCGGGCGCCTTCTTTGGCTTCACCATGTTTATGGTACAGTTATATCCAGTGCTTTACTAAATTAGTTGGCCCCGGACATTGCTCATGATGGCCTATTGTAGCCCACCAAAAGTGCAAGGTTGTCCAAAAAAACTATTCACTCAATATACTGTTTCTGTCCAATTCTTCAAAATTATGTATAAAAATATCTTGATATAGTGTTAGATGTAAATTGCAGACTATGATCAGAGATGCCAGTTTTCTGGAAATTCCTGGATTTCCGGTTTTTTCAGATTTGTAATCCCACTGGCAACTCTGTATAATCATTGATAACAAAGAAGTACAATATCACAAAAACAGGTCCCATTGCTCAATTGACATGCGATGAGTTCATGTCGCAAACAGCCTCAGGTGAAATTCAATTAACCATACTTTTTGAGTGAAGTCAATATCTCCACAATTGGCGATGATAATACATTCTCAGTGCCACTGAATCATGAAATGTAGGCATCTTTATTATAAAGTATATATATATATATATATATATATATATTCATATTTATGTATTGAATTGGCTATTTTAGAATTTATGAACTGATGTCAGATTCTGGGTTGGTGTATACATACAACACATACTTGCGACGCAGCAAGGTTCTGTCAAACATGCGGGCGGGGGCCCTAGTGTAGTGGTTAGCACCGCTGCCTTTCACGCCAGAGTCCGGGGTTCGGTTCCCGGTCTCGGCGGTTTGAAAGAAGCAAAATTGTTTCTTCCCCATCCACGTGTGAAAGTTAGTATTGTGGGGAGCCTCCGTGACCGAGAGGTAGCGTGCTCGGCCTCAGACCGCCAGGGCTCGAATTTCGAATCCTGTGTCTGGAGGACAGTGTCATCTCAATCATCTCACCATCCTCAGGAGGTTCTCCTGGCCCAGTTTAGCCTATATGTGCACAAAGGTGGCCTAAAGCCCGATTCATTTCATTTTCTGTCAAACATGCAGATAGATTCATAGTTGTATGCCGTGTTACAAAGTGTACATCAAGCAATTTCAGGAATGCGAGAGACATTTTTCAGATGATTAAGCTTCACCTCCAGGGGCGAAACAGATACCAAGCTATAAGCGCTATAAAGTAGAATAATTTAAATTTTCACCAACTTGTGTGGTGCAGGGAACGTCTTTAGTTGTAGGAATATGACTTCTAAAGAATATATCCCACACTGAAAAATTTGATTTTTTAGGCCTCAACCGAAATTTTGGCAGATGCCTAAACTTGGGCGGATACCTATTGTCGTCATGCCACTTTTAGCACTTGACTTTTTTCGCGATACTGTGATGCACATTAAACTTACATACAGGGTAATTTTGACTTAAGGGCTATTCCAGAAAATATCCGGCTCGGCCATGTACGGCAATCGGGGTTTTTTTCGGGAACAGCGGTATGCAGACAATTTTTAATTCTGGAGGGGGTAGTGGGTTTCAATTGATACTTTTCCGGTGGGAGGGTATTTTGTCAATAACTGTTTCGGAGGTGGTGGTGGTGGTAGGCTACTTAACAGACTGAAATCTGTGGTGGTGGGCGTTTTTTCTGGAATGTATTGTATACATAAATACAGTGTAAATGACAATCACATTGTTTCTGCATTAAAAATGACATCAAAGCTGTAGACCTGGGAATTATTATTATTATTTTCACATCCCCCCTCTTTACACAGAAATCTGTGGGGGTGGTAGATAAAAACTATGTTCAAATCAGGAGTTGTATATGAGCCATGAGGAAAATCCGGGGACTGTGGTGCTAAAATACTCTGGAAATCCGGGTTCTGTGGTGACCCAAGGACCAAGATTTCTGGGAGGGGTGGGGGGGTACTTTTTCAATTGCCGTTTGTGGTGATGGCCCGGAGTTTTACTAGAACAGCCCTAAAGCTTGATTAGATTCACATTTCACCTTCCCGTTACCTCATATGACTTCGATTTTATCTTAATCGGCAAATTTTCTTGTTAGCATGATTCAACAATTTTCTATGTATTGCTCCAAGCTGTATACCATTGTCCCTATATCTGTTTCGTCAATAACTTGTGAGTTAGAAAACAGGCTGCATCTGGCAAAAAACCTGTCATATTTTTGTATTATGTGTAATACACCGTATCTGGGAAACTGTGCCAGATAGATAGACCCTTATTTCAGAAAAAAATGTGTGGTTTTAGGGAAAAATTGCAGCGTAATCAAATTCAAAATGGCGAACTTGAATGTACTGCCATGGATGGTTCAGAAGTTCAAATTAAAAATTAAAATATAATTTCCAAAAAAGGTGTGTACAGACGAACAGGCCAGTCACCGGTGGATGGGGGGGGGGGGGGTCGATTAACCCTTTCAGCAGGGGGGAGGGGGGGCGTTTTTATACGTCAGAATCTGAAGTCTACAGTCTCACCTATAAAGACAATCCCCACACTGGAAGAATTAAAATGTTTCTAATGGCCATAGACCCATTAGGCCTACATATAAAATAAGCCTGTTTCGGATTCCCTGGCCGGTTGGGTAGGCTATAAATGCTGTGGGTGAAAAACTTTTCCAGTGTTTTTCCGAAAATAGTCGGTCGGTCAGTCAACATGCGGTGATTTGGGTTTCATCCAAAACCGAAATTCTTCGAGCAGTCCTAAGGAAAAATTTTTTAAATGTGGGTTAAAATTTAAAACCTCCATTTTTTTCTTCCTGCCAGGCTTTGAAAAAAAGTTTGTTTCTGATTCAAAAGTTTTAAATCCGAAACAAACTTTTTTTCTTCCTGCCAGGCTTTGAAAAAAAGTTTGTTTCTGATTTAAAAGTTTTAAATCCGAAACAAACTTTTTTTCAAAGCCTGGCAGGAAAAAAAAAAAATCTCCCTCCTGCATGACTTTTTAGCTGCTGTGAAATCTGAAGCAAATATATTTTTAAGGCTGGCCTAACATTGAAAAAAACCTTCTGTCTCCATGGTTTATACAAAAATATTTCAGCGTTGTAAAGGCTAAAGGGCTCATGCCTAATTATGTCTTAGACGGGCCTTTTTATTGTCCGGTCTCTGCAGTTTGGCATTTCTGGATGATTACTGAATTTGGTGATTGTCAGTGTGTATGAACTGTGTATCTGTATATTTATTCTGTATAAACTGTGATCTTTATGACTTGTTTTTTTATGTGTACACCTTGTATCTTTATGACTTGTTTATGTATTTTCAGATGTTCTACACAAACTCCTATTTGAAATTTGGACCACCAGACCTTAAAAAAGTGAAACTCGATCCAAAAGCCATCAATCCTCTCATGTAAGTGTCAGATACAAAGAAGCTGAATAGGCCTACATGTCTAAATTATCCTGGACCATCGCCGAGAAGATAATCCACACTTTGTGTCATTATACATCATTTTTATGACAATAAAGCTATTTATTACAGATCCATGATGTGTTCAATGTTATTGCTCCTGATCCAGCTTCTACGATTTAGGCATAGCAGATACACGTAGATCCAACATCTAAGATTTGGGCATAGCATCTATACAATTAGATACAACATCTATGATTTGGGCCTAGCAGATATGATTTTCACCATCCAGCGTCGGAATCCGACAAGAATATTCTAAATTTGATCCCCGAATTGAGGGATTCAAACTAGTTATAATAGCCGTAAACAATAACATAGGTATTCATATGAAGCAGAAGGAGCTGACTAAGACATTTATGATGATTTCCAATTGCAACAACTGTGATCTGCATGGTAAATACAAACAATTTTCAGCGGTATAAGGGTTGATATTGGCTGAATTATTCCATGATCAGTATCAGAAATATTGTATGAGAAGGTCACATCTGGTTCACTGTGAAGCAATAGTAGACCTTGTGATGCCAACTATTGCTTCACAGTGAACCAGACTGCCTAAATTATCTCTAATATATATATATCAATAAAGTTTACAGCAATGCAGCGTTCTACACTTACAGTGATCTGAGACCACCTGAAATTATGTACGACCACCAGAACATTAATATCCTGTGGACCACCAAAATATCCAGCTCTAATCAGAATTGTAACATGCCCTGAAAATATAAACAATCATCGCCACTCGTGGAAACATTGTACCCTCTCCCTCATCCTTTTCAGAGAACAAAACACGTCATTCATCGTAGTCATGAATCATTGACCTGTCATGTCTGTTGTGGTTTTACAGAATTAACAATGTTGAAAAACATTGCAGGCTTGAACAAATTTGGTTCAAGATTTACAAGTATTGTGGTTGTCAGGACCACTAAAAAAAATTGTATGACAACCAGATCCTCCTGTGGACCACTGCTCATAAAAGTTTGTGTCAAACCCGGCAATGGAAAATAATCACTTGAAAGGAAATGGTAATACCAACTGACTAGGGTTTAGGGTTATATGGTAGGCCTACAGTAGAGCCCGTCATCAACGACTTTTTCTTTTCAACGACTTTTTAGCTCCCGCGGTCACCGTAGGTGAGACTGAGGGAGCTATGGATTCCGCCTCTGTCCAAGTTTTTATCTCTTCTTTTGCCTATAACTTTGTAATAAAATAAGCTAGGATAAACATTTTTGGTATGTGGGTTACTTCTAGGTGGATAATGGAAATGTTAAAATATTTTTAATCTGAACTTTTGGTTCTGTACTATGACCTATTTAGACGTTTTGACACACACTTCGTTTCTGAAGCAGATCTCGAAAACTACTGGGCCGATTACAGTCATATTGCACATACATGTGTTGTGCCTTTTCAGGTTTTTGGACTTTGACCTTGCAGTTGACCCACCACTTTGACCTAATTTATAACATCGGTAAATCCGACTGATATATTTTGCGGAATATCATGAAAACCGCTCAAGATAGCTACATCATTACTATAAAACAAATTGTAAGGTTTCAGGAGAGGATGCATCTTGAAAATTTTTAACTCGATCAAATTCAAAATGGCCGCCTATAACCCATTATTTACCTCGACAGGCCTGATATTGGGTAAACCGTGCTAGATAGCAAAACCATCAATATAAAACAAAATGTGAGATTTCAGGAGAGAATGCATCTTGAAAAATTTCGACTTGATCAAATTCAAAATGGCTGCCTTTCGGCCATTATTCACTTTCACATGGTCGTTATTTGATAAACCGTGCTAGATGGCAAGACCATTACTATAAAACGAAATGTGAGATTTCAGGAGAGGATGCATCTTGAAAAATTTTGACACGATCAAATTAAAAATGGCCGCCTATAGGTTATTTTTTTTTACATGGCTGATATTTGGTAAGCCGTGCCAGATAGCTAGACTATTAGGCCCCTACTATAAAACAAAATGTGAATTTCCGGAGGAGGATGCACCCTGGAACTTTTTAACTCCATCGAATTTAAAATGGTCGACAATCAGCATTATTTACCTCGATAGGCCTGATATCAGGTAAACCGTGCTAGATTGTTAGACCATGACCATAAAACAAAATGTGACGTTTCAGGAGAGGATGCATCCTGAAAATTTTTGACTCGATCAAATTCAAAATGGCCGCCTATCGGGCATTATTTATTTTCACATGGCCGATATTTGGTAAACCGTGCTAGATGGCTAGACCATAACTATAGAGCAAAATGTGAGTTTTTAGGAGAGGATGCACCCTGACAATTTTAAACTCTTATCGAATTCAAAATGGTAGACAATCAGCATTATTTACCTCGATAGGCCTGATATCAGGTAAACCGAGGTAGATAGATAGACGATTACTATAAAACAAAATGTGACGTTTCAGGAAAGGATGCATCTTGAAAAAAATTGACTTGATCAAATTTAAAATGGCCCCCTATCGGCCATTATTTACTTTCACATGCCCAATATTTGGAAAACTGTTAGATGGCTAGACCATTACTATAAAACAAAATGTGAGGTTTCGTGAGAGGATGCACCCTGACATTTTTTAACTAGATCGAATTCAAAATGACCGTCAGCCATTATTTACCTCGATTGGCATTAATTTCTATGGAGGTTTGCAATGTCTGACTGACTGTCTAGTTCTTATCTTACTCTTAGACTGAGCCTCTTAGACGTAGTTGTCTTGCGTCTTGATTTTTATCCTAGCCTAGAAGTACATTAATAACACTACACAAGATCCCTTCAATCAAATTCTAATTCGGAGCGGGAGCTCCTGAACTTCTGTAGTCTTGTTTTTCTTGCACGGAACATTTTTCTATAGCTAACAACCTGTAAGCAACGACTTTCATTCAAAAGCGACTGAAAAAGTGGCAGAAGCCCATTAATTCACTTGTGTCGAACAACCTTAAAGAATCATCCAGCTACAAATCGCGCATGCCTGGGATGGTCAAGTGTAGGCCAACAGTAGCCTATTGAGTACAGATTGACGGCATTATTATAGCCACTGAACTGATTACAAGATACTACTCAAACGAGACATTGATCCAATGCTGTTTTAATGTTAGGCCAGCGTCTGCGACGCTGGCCCAACATTGAACCAACATTAGATAAATGTACAATATTCGAGAGAAAGTCCTCCTGCCCAGCAAACACAAGACATTTGTATATTATTTATACAAAGTCGGCCCAACGTCTTTGACGTTGGTCCAACATTGCATAAAGTCATAAAAATGTTTTGTGTTTACTGGGTGACAATACAAGCTTGGGGGTCAATCAGTTTCCAAATCCCCGCAGTACTACAGTCAGTTTGTTCGCAAGTAGGCAACCAAGTAGGGGCAAAGGTCAAGGGCTTTGAATTATTAACTCATAGATGTCGCTCAAGTATATATGAACTTGCTGTGATTTGAGAACTTGCTCTTAATGAGGCTTTGGGTATGAAACGCATATTTAGTATTATTATGGAATAGGGCCTTGGCCTACCCACGGGCACTATTGCCTTCTGGGGGACCCTTGTCCCGCGAATTTTGACAGTTGACTACACCTTTAACTTCTTCTGTCATACAAATTTTTGAAACATCGATAAGCAACCGCTACATGATCTGACTGTGGATATCACGGTTGACATAGAGCTATATCACGCTGGCCTATTAGTGATTTATTTTAATCTATTTTGAAGATACTCCCATTATTAAGAAAGCGTCTGGCGGACGTAATGAAGCGGGCGAGAACACAAAATTGAATAATAGTTAGCAGGTTCCTGATGCAGAAGGAATTTTCTCTGACCGGGGCTGTCCTTGTAGAAAACCACAGGGATCAATGGTAAGGCCACTTTTTGATATGTCAATGCTATGGGAGCATCCGTCTCCTGCAAACTAATACTCATGTGCCGACTCCTGCTAATAGGCTATCGGGTAAGCACATAAAATCTTTTGAAAAAGTTTTGGAGGACAATTTGTTGTCTCTCAGCAACTGGCTGATAAAGAATAAGTTGTCTCCCACCTAGGTAAAGCATAATCTGTTCTATTTGGAACCAATTAGCAGACAGGCAAAATCTTTAAATACCAGACATGGAAAATGTTTAACATCAGCCTTAATTCTTAGTCATTTCGACTATGCTTGTTCAGCCTGGTAGGCCCTACAGGCAAAACAATACATTTCCCAGTAAACACGAGGCATCGACCCAATGTTGAACCAACGTTGGGCCACCATCTTCGACGCTGGCTCAACATTGGGTCGATGTCTCGGGTTTGCTCTCGATCCATCCCCCGGACACAGTGCAGTGGCTCCCAGTGGATGTCAGAGTAGAACAATTATATCTACATATCATGCACAGGATTTTCCATGGAGGAGAGATTTTTGGTATGGTTAGTCAGGTGCATGATATTAAGACGAGATATACAATGTTGTTTGTCTTCCTGCCACCCACTCGAGAAAACGGGTTAAAGGCTTTTAAATTTAATGGAATAAAATCACAGAATGAACTGCCTTTGAATAAAAAAAATTAAACAGATTATCATCTTTTAAACAAGCTGTACTTAAGACATCATATTCTAGAGAAAAAAGTATAGTAAACAAATACAGACTTTCTATACTACTAGTTTGCATCAAAATTACAATAACTTAGCAGGCACAGAATGGAATTTCCACATAGAATCCTCGCCGGCGACGTGTGTTCCTCGTGGAATCCACGTCGGCGACGTGTATTCTATGTAAAAATTCCGTAGAATATCGCCACAGTTTATATCAAGCCCCGATTCAAGTAGCTGTACCGACTCAAGAAACTGCTGCCAGAGAAAAGCAAACATCCAGACGCAACACGTGAAAAAGAAAAATACTGCAAAGATATTGCAAAGATGGTGTGAATCGAGAAACATTACACTAACACCGGATACGGCATTGCCATTCAGGGAAACCTTAGTGTGGTCCACCAGCCTCGTACACTATGACTCCCACCAAACCCCACCCCCCATCTGAATGTATTTTGCTATATTGTAGGCCTATATCTTAAAATTGACCGAACCACTGATGATAATATTTTTCCAGAATCTAATAACCATGTTTCTACTTATAATCCACTCAATGGTTAAATGCACCACACTTCTATGTAAATGATTCTTTTTGGTACACAAAATCATTATACTGTAGTTTCCAGGTAGTTGTAGTGTGTGTTAGGCACTGAGAGCCACCAACTTTGGATATTTTATATTTGGAGCTTGGCGCCCTTGGATGAGGCTGGGGGTGAGGCCTCGCAACATAGACTAGTAGCAGCATGCACACATACCGGTGAACACGCGTGGTAGTTTGCCTGTGTGCTGGCCGGTGAGTGGGGTGGTGAAAACCGCTAAGTCGTTCCACCTGGCGACCTGTTTCGGGGCGCCATTCTCCTCCCTATCCGGAGAGGGTAGGTTAGGCCAGACTTATTCTGGCCCCCTACCTTCTCCGGCTTTCCATCTCCACATGCATCTCGATGCTATTGCAAGTACAATTTCAACGTTCCATCCTCCCATCGAAACACTCGCCCACCCACAACTATTTTGTAATTTTACGCAGATAAACTACTGCACTATTTGATATCATCACCAGACCTACAACCTGTTTTATTTGATAACCTTTACCTTCCCTCTTACCAAACCCCTTAATTAGGGACCTTTAAACATAAGCTACAGCCTCTAGCACATAAGTGCATCTAAATTTTAACTATACATTCCACCCACCTCTCCGGAAGCTTTACATTCCCTGTCTTCACCCCCCCCCCCCCACCCCCACACACACACACAAACACACTCTACGAGCGAGCGATCGACTTTCCGGCAAACGTGCCACGCGATGCCCGCGTGTGAACCAGGTATATACAGGGTCTGCGCTCGGGGTCCGCGGGGCATGGGTGTCGTTGGTGGATCATTTTAGCTCCTCGTCATCAAACCCTGACCCCACCCATAGACAGTAATACGTTAAGAACACGTCGTCTTTTTTATGATTTTATTATTTTTAAACTCCTTTCTATATATACGTTTGTGTACACTTATTGAGGCCCGGACCAGAGTGAGAACCTGCGGCGTGGGGAGCGGCACGCGCTGGGGGTCCGATATGTGATACCGGCAATTGGCGTAGGGCTTCCAACCAGTGGGATACGCACAAGGATCTCCGGATGTATGTGAGACTCTGTTTTTTTTCAGTTTTCATGTATTAACAGGCTAATCCCTGTTTTTCTATTATAGCCTAGCTAAGAAAGCTATAGTCCACTCGTAATAAGCAAACACATGTGGAACTTTTGATCTTCCACCACAACTTATCAAAACCGAATAAACCAGTTTGTTCTTTTCTTCCACTACAAACCACACTTACTAAATTAGAATGTTCAATATACTACGGGAATTCAACCTTTTCGGCATATTATAAACAAAATCCCCCACTATGGAATTAAGTCACGAGACCATTTTACATTATTGGAACCCATTTTAATATTGTATTAACATGTTCACAAAACGGATTTTTGGGCTCTGCTAGTGTGTGTCCCAAATATCTTTCACTGACTGTGCGATTGGGGTTTCATCCCAGAGTCTTGCAACACACCTCACAGTGCTTTCTTATTCAGTTCTCAGGAGATATGGAGACTCTGGCATGGAATAACAAGCAAAGCCGTCCTTTATTTCAGATGGCAGGACATGAATAGATGATGGCGTGAAAGATTAACTCTCCTGCTCACAGCTTACAGCACATACTACTTAGTACTCTGCTTAAATCTGCTCTCCTCCTTTTTATTCTCTCAAACATAACACTAAACTTACATTTATAGTGGTTGATTAGTCTGATGGTGACCTAGCCCGTCTGGGCCACTTGCCCGGGTATTCCCCTCTCTGTCTCTAGCTACCCCTAGGCCCAGAACGGGGCAGGGTTCTGGTGTTTACCCGGCTTCGTGTTTTGTTTTAATTACTCTTCGCGGGCTACTGAGAGCGCTGAGAGTGGGCTTGATTTAATTACTCTCTTGGGGCGCTTTGGCCATGGGCTGACCGTGTGATCTCTTCCGGTCGCTGTAACACTAGCAAGCGTTTGGCAATCATCACTACATGCAGAATTCCCTATTGTGTTCTCGCCCTATGACAGCAACATGGGAAGATTATATGAAAATGGCGGGAAAATATTTGTTTTCAAGGGAGGAGCGCCAAAGTTAAAAAAAATACAGGAAATTATTCTTAAGGAGTACGGGAGTTCAGAATTGTAAACGACAGCAATTTTAAATGGCTTTACCTCTGACAGTAACCTGTCAAAATGACGTGATTTTGTTTTTGTTCATGGGCAGTGCGGGTGAAAATGTTTTATTTTAAAGAGAAAAGCTCCAAAGGGTAAGAATAGCACAGTTAGCGACAGTAAACCCAAGATGTTGTCAGCTATGACCTTGCTGTTGCTCTGAAGGATTACTCTATTCAATCATTCCAACAACCAAGGTTTGACAAGCTCATAATTTTGCTTGGGAACTTCCATCTCGAACTTGCCTTTATGAGTACATTCTTACTGAAGCTCAGCTGGAGTCTTGGCTGAAGGGTCAGTTGCTGGCTTCACGAAAGGCAAATTTTACAACAGGTGTACTAGGATACATCAAATACTTGCTGCTGCGATGGAAAAAACACTCGTTTCCAAATACACTACAGCACTACCTGATGAGCAATCAGCATTTGTGCAAGAAGTGATATGAGGATCAACTTTTACCGATGAGAATTACACAGTAGATATAGAGAATTCCATCCCTATAAGGTTATCCCTATAGGTTATAAGTGGATATGAAGCTTTCTTTCAGAGAGTCATTCGCGGTGATAATGACAGCACAGCAGCATACTGGACCACTTATGAGAGTGTAAATGGGTTAAAAAACGAATCAAACGAACGGCGAAGCGCCTGTACCTATGGGCAGAACATCGAGGATTGCAGTTTATAAATTAGTGTAAAAAACGAACCAGAAATGTTATATCTATTTTTATTTATATTTATATTATTTTTCCAGTTTATTGAGAACTTCAACGAGCTGTACGCACCAACAATGCTAATGGCCACATCAGTATTCTCACGAGAGTGATTGATATTTTTTTGCTTTAAACTGACCAAACTATGCTCGATGGGGCTCACGTTTTTTTCACAAACGAAGGCAGCTGGGATCTGCTGCTGGTAAGATTTTACAAGCTGGTGCCATCTCCATTAGACGAGCGAGCAAGCATTATGCCACATGTGCAGTTGACTTGAGCTTGGAATATACTGTGCATAGGGATGCCGCATCTCCAATGAAAGGCATCACTGCATTCCAGAACTCGGAGAGTTTGTTTAAAAGATGGTCTGTAACTCTCACCCAACGTGGAATGGCGCTTTCGGAAGTTCGTGAGTTGTCTGGTGTTCAGTCAGGCCAGCAGCCTTCTAATCAGCTAAATAAATGGAGAATCTTACGCAATAATGCAGACATGGACGCCCTCAGACACTGTTTGTGTGATTCATTTTCTACTGATCAATAAATCTGTCATTGGGAAAAGTTGCAAATGAAGAAGCAGAACCTTCTTCCGTGGTTAGAACGAGGTGAAATAGACAGAATAGATTTTGAGGTTGAGTGTGCAGCTGATCAGTCATTATTCTGAGGACTGTTCCAAAGAAAAAAATTGAACTTTGCTGCTGAGAACGTCAGGCAATCAACAACAAAAATGAAGAAATTGAATGCTGCTGAAGGTGTTAGAGATGTCTTTGGCTGAATTTTGATGGTCGCATCAAATTCAAAAGCAGAGTTTGATTTACGTCATCGCTTGAGGTATCCTATCACTACAGTGCCTCTTTCTCTTGCTCACAATGATGGAACACCCCTTAAAACAGATAAAGCCGTTCTCACAAAAAAAACATTATTAACCAAAGAAAAGGTTCTAAAAGCCATTCTTCATCGCAACAGTCATTTATGGTGTTATCATCCTCCATGAAACTATTTTATGTCACAGTAAATCAACATAATATGCAACAATGGCATTTGATCTGTTAAAAAAAGTGTGTCAAGTCATGGAGACACCTGGTATTTTATTAGTAGTCTCCATCAATAAAAGACGAGAAAGCTGCATCGCTCATACACTGCCGCTGCATTTGTCAGTACTAGGCCTAATCAATCGCAATGTCAAACTGGAACAAAGCTTCTAAAAAATGGAGCAACTAATGATGAATTTGCTCGTTTTGTGTTGGACTAGTGTAAAAAAACAAAAGTATGGGCCAATCCTATAACTAAAACAGTGTTTGTCTCTCATGGTGGCAAGTGTTTTGAGTAAAAAGTCAATTCCCATACCAATATCCTGGAGACTACAAAACCGGTTTATCTTCAAGGTCAGTACAAGGAGGCAGACACACTCATCACCTTCAATGTAAAAGCTGTAACTGGGAATGTTCTAGTTCAATCTACGGACACATATGTCCTTGTGATTTTACTTGGGCTAGTTGGAAGGTCAGAAGGAATTAGGTCATCCTGGACTATGGGTCTGGCAACAGCAGACGTTATATATTGGCATATCTCACATCACTTGTGTTCTCGATGAGAAGCAGCCTGGATTCACAGATGCACTAATTGGACTAAATGCGCTCACAGGGTGTGACCTCGCCCCATGCTTTTTCCGAAGAGGAAAGATGAAGCCTTTTGTTTTACTGGAGATGCATAGATGCTGGCCATGTCAATGCCTTAAGATCACTCACATCTGACGAGTTGGATGTTCCAGCAGTTACGTCATTTGTATGTTCATTGTACGGCTACAACACACTATATCAACGAGGTAAGATATAAATCTCTTATGCGTGTTAATAGTGGAAAGGGAAAAAAACACTTGCCAATCTAAAGAGAAACAATTGTGCCTCTCATCCATGTGCAAAGTCTCTTGGGAATCATATCAAGCGGGTACAGTTGCAATGTGGAAAAAAGCAGATGGAAATAATCACACAGGTGGTTTGAATCCAAGGGATTATGGGTGGCAAATTGTTGATGATAATTATGTTGGAGCCAGATTAGTATGCCGGAAACTCGGTACCAGATTCGCTCAGTAATTATGATGACGAAAGTGATGATACACCTATTAGGTGATATTATTTACAGGCCGTTGTGTGCTCCCGATGGCATGATTGCCCCTGGTAATGGGCCTGACCGTAACTAAATGTGCAGTTAATCGCTGAGTTTCTGTATTTTCTGACTCAATATTTATTATTTATTATGTTTGGGCATCCAATCGACTTCAAGCCTTGGCACAATGATCCTTATGTATTGAGGTGTTATGCTATAACTTTTTTTAAGAATTCCCAGCTGTTCCTCAAATTTTGATGGGCAATTTCTCCTTGAGTTTTTATCCAATCGACTTTAAACCTTGGCACAATGATCCCTAGGTATTAAAGTTTAATGCTATGACTTTGTTGAGAATTCACAGTAGTTCTTCCGGATTTGTTCAGGATATTCTGGATCACTATGTGGATGGATGTCGGTCCAATGATGTCGGCAGAAGCCCCATGAATGAATCCTGATTGCCATAGGGGTCCTTTGTCAGAGACGACACGACAGACTTGCATCCTTTGAATACCCTCTACATTTAATCAATTAAAATACATAGGCTTATATCCAAAAATGTTTCAATGTGGGGCCAGTGTTGCAGAGAGTTGCTCAGCATTGAACCAACATTGGGTGTTTGATATGAACAGTAGATCCTTTCAATTGCTACATATTAAGATTGAACCAGCAGTAATTCTATCAAGCGTTGACGCAATGTTGTTTTAATGTTTGGCCAGCGTAGCATACAGTGATACAGCATTAAACTAACAAAGAATTCAAAATCCAGAAGTCTAAAATTTCAATTCTAAATGGCTTTCAAAATTCCAATCAATCTGTCATAATAAAAATAACCCAACAAAATTGAAAATGACCAGCCAAAAACCTCATAAAACTTAGTCCAAACATTATTGTTACATGAAAATTCCCAATTTCCTTCTAGTTATATATGAATTCGTGGATGCAATCCCGGATTGCAAATTGAAATCTTGTAAAAAACGGCAGCACGCCAAGATTCAGTTTCCTGTCATCACGTTAGTACAGCAAACGGCAGCACGCTTAGATTCAGTTTCCTGTTATCAAATAGTAGCTAGCCTACAGCAAACGGCAGCACGCTTAGATTCAGTATCCTGTCATCACATAGTAGCTAGCCTACAGCAAACGGCAGCACGCATATATTCAGTTTTCCGTCATCACATAGTAGCCAGCCTACAGCAAACGGCAGCACGCTTAGATTCAGTTTCCTGCTATCACATAGTAGCTAGCCTACAGCAAACGGCAGCACGCTTAGATTCAGTTTCCTGTTATCACATAGTAGCTAGCCTACAGCAAACGGCAGCACGCATAGATTCAGTTTTCTGTCATCACATAGTAGCCAGCCTACAGCAAACGGCAGCACGCTTAGATTCAGTTTCCTGCTATCACATAGTAGCTAGCCTACAGCAAACGGCAGCACGCCTAGATTCAGTTTCCTGTTATCACATGGTAGCTAGCCTACAGCAAACGGCAGCACGCCTAGATTCAGTTTTCTGTCATCACATAGTAGCTAGCCTACAGCAAACGGCAGCACACTTAGATTCAGTTTCCTGTCATCACATGGTAGCTAGCCTACAGCAAACGGCAGCACGCTTAGATTCAGTTTCCTGTTATCACATAGTAGCTAGCCTACAGCAAACGGCAGCACGCATAGATTCAGTTTTCCGTCATCACATAGTAGCCAGCCTACAGCAAACAGCAGCACGCTTAGATTCAGTTTCCTGCTATCACATAGTAGCTAGCCTACAGCAAACGGCAGCACGCTTAGATTCAGTTTCCTGTCATCACATAGTACAGCAAACGGCAGCACGCTTAGATTCAGTTTCCTGTCATCACATTAGTACAGCAAACGGCAGCACGCTTAGATTCTGTTTCCTGCTATCACGTTAGTACAGCAAACAGCAGCACGCTTAGATTCTGTTTCCTGCTATCACGTTAGTACAGCAAACAGCAGCACGCTTAGATTCAGTTTCCGTCATCACATTTGTACAGCAAACGGCAGCATGCTTAGATTCAGTTTCCTGTCATCACATAGTAGCTAGCCTACAGCAAACGGCAGCACGCCTAGATTCAGTTTCCTGTCATCACATTAGTACAGCAAACGGCAGCACGCTTAGATTCTGTTTCCTGCTATCACGTTAGTACAGCAAACAGCAGCACGCTTAGATTCAGTTTCCGTCATCACATTTGTACAGCAAACGGCAGCATGCTTAGATTCAGTTTCCTGTCATCACATAGTAGCTAGCCTACAGCAAACGGCAGCACGCCTAGATTCAGTTTCCTGTCATCACATTAGTACAGCAAACGGCAGCACGCTTAGATTCAGTTTCCTGTCATCACATTAGTACAGCAAACGGCAGCACGCTTAGATTCTGTTTCCTGCTATCACGTTAGTACAGCAAACAGCAGCACGCTTAGATTCAGTTTCCGTCATCACATTTGTACAGCAAACGGCAGCATGCTTAGATTCAGTTTCCTGTCATCACATAGTAGCTAGCCTACAGCAAACGGCAGCACGCATAGATTCAGTTTCCTGTCATCACATTAGTACAGCAAACGGCAGCACGCTTAGATTCAGTTTCCTGTCATCACATTAGTACAGCAAACGGCAGCACGCTTAGATTCTGTTTCCTGCTATCACGTTAGTACAGCAAACAGCAGCACGCTTAGATTCAGTTTCCGTCATCACATTTGTACAGCAAACGGCAGCATGCTTAGATTCAGTTTCCTGTCATCACATAGTAGCTAGCCTACAGCAAACGGCAGCACGCATAGATTCAGTTTCCTGTCATCACGTTAGTACAGCAAATGGCAGCACGCTTAGATTCAGTTTCCGTCATCACATTTGTACAGCAAACGGCAGCACGCTTAGATTCAGTTTCCTGTTATCACATAGTAGCTAGCCTGCAGCAAACGGCAGCACGCCTAGATTCAGTTTCCGTCATCACATTTGTACAGCAAACGGCAGCACGCTTAGATTCAGTTTCCTGTTATCACATGGTAGCTAGCCTACAGCAAACGGCAGCACGCTTAGATTCAGTTTCCTGTTATCACATGGTAGCTAGCCTACAGCAAACGGCAGCACGCATAGATTCAGTTTCCGTCATCACATAGTAGCTAGCCTACAGCAAACGACAGCCCGCATAGATTCAGTTTCGGTCATCACATAGTAGCTAGCCTACAGCAAAGGCAGCACGCCTAGATTCAGTTTCCGTTATTACATAGTAGCTAGCCTACAGCAAACGGCAGCACGCTTAGATTCAGTTTCCTGTCATCACATGGTAGCTAGCCTACAGCAAACGGCAGCACGCTTAGATTCAGTTTCCTGTCATCACATAGTAGCTAGCCTACAGCAAACGGCAGCACGCTTAGATTCAGTTTCCTGTCATCACGTTAGTACAGCAAACGGCAGCACGCCTAGATTCAGTTTTCTGTCATCACATAGTAGCTAGCCTACAGCAAACGGCAGCACGCATAGATTCGATTTCCTGTCATCACGTTATTACAGCAAACGGCAGCACGCCTAGATTCAGTTTTTTGTCATCACATAGTAGCTAGCCTACAGCAAACGGCAGCACGCCTAGATTCAGTTTCCTGTCATCACGTTGGTACAGCAAGCGGCAGCACGCTTAGATTCAGTTTCCTGTTATCACATGGTAGCTAGCCTACAGCAAACGGCAGCACGCTTAGATTCAGTTCCCTGTCATCACATAGTAGCTAGCCTACAGCAAACGGCAGCACGCATAGATTCAGTTTCCTGTCATCACATAGTACAGCAAACGGCAGCACGCTTAGATTCAGTTTCCTGTCATCACGTTAGTACAGCAAACGGCAGCACGCTTAGATTGAGTTTTCTGTCATCACATAGTAGCTAGCCTACAGCAAACGGCAGCACGCCTAGATTCAGTTTCCTGTCATCACGTTGGTACAGCAAACGGCAGCACGCCTAGATTGAGTTTTCTGTCATCACATAGTAGCTAGCCTACAGCAAACGGCAGCACGCCTAGATTCAGTTTCCTGTCATCATGTTAGTACAGCAAGCGGCAGCACGCCTAGATTGAGTTTTCTGTCATCACATAGTAGCTAGCCTACAGCAAACGGCAGCACGCCTAGATTCAGTTTCCTGTCATCACGTTGGTACAGCAAACGGCAGCACGCCTAGATTGAGTTTTCTGTCATCACATAGTAGCTAGCCTACAGCAAACGGCAGCACGCCTAGATTCAGTTTCCTGTCATCACATTTGTACAGCAAACGGCAGCACGCATAGATTCAGTTTCCCATCATCACATTAGTGGGTGAATATACAATTTAAGGGTCATTTAGTGTCTTTTGGCTATTCTGAGCGAATTTATGCATTGTGTGGGTCCGAATTTTTTTAATATTGTCCTATGGACAAAACGCTAAACTGAGAAACAAAAATAATTCAATATCTCTGACGAATATTTTTTTATTCAACATGCAATGTGCTAAAATACACGAATTTGTACACAAATGCAATGTCTCCCAATATCTAACACCTGAAACATAGACTGTTTTAACATGGAAGATCTCTTGGAAATAACTTAACCCCGAGTTATTTTGTAGCGCAATTGTTATGTTCAACGGAATTTATTTATATACAGACATGAACTCAATATAAAAAATTGCCAAGGATACATTTACTGAGGCTTTTTAGCTGTCTCACGCAAACCGGTCAACTCAGCAACGCCAGTGTTATCTAAACTCCTCAAATTGTGGTGTGATACCATTCAATTACTTTGATATATGCAGAGACAGCTGCAAAGTCCCAATATTTTGAGGAAGGTGAAATATTTGTAAACATTCAATCTGAACTGCTATTTTATAACCAATACAATCACCCCTAAAGCGTATTCAATTTCTGTGTCAACTCAGAAACGCTCATAATTTAGCAAAACATCATTGAAAACATGTTAAACTGAACAAAGTGCTTGATATTGATGGCCATCCCCCTACCGCATCGGTGGGCAATAATACATCTATTTTAAATACATTAAAGATAGTTTTATGTTGTCCGTATTCTACTCAGCAACATTATTATTTCGATCAACTCAGCAACGTTTATGAGTTGATCACTTAACTCAGAAACGTTGCTGAGTTGACCAAATTTAGCTTTCTGTCTCACTAATGTAATTAAGACTAAAAACGTAACTCTAAAAATGTAAAATGCAATTTAAAAATATGTTTTTAATTAGATTAGACTGAGAGAGTATTCGCTTATGTAGACATTTTTACAACAATTAAAAAACGTTTCTGAGTTGAAAACAAAAACGTTGCTGAGTTTACTGAGCTCTGCTTTCTATCCCCCTTTTTGTAATTAAAACTGAAATTTTTCCTCCGTCGATGTAAAATGCAGTTAAAAAGAAGCTGCTTTTGATTGAATTAGAGTGAGTATATTAGAAGTTGTTTACATAAATAAAACTACAAATAACACTTAGTTAAATTTCTAAAGCAAATTTATTCTCATTATATTGGCATGTATGTATAGTACAATGGCCTTCGAAATACATTTTCAAATCAGGCTTGTTATGATCCCATTAATTTTTTGTCTTTATAATGATGAACCAATTTGTTTTTCAGAAAATGGGGCTCAAGTGTTTAGAGATCTCGTAGATGCGCTTAAAGACCGACGTCCGCTTGGTGACACCATGACCTCCATGCAAGAGACGTGATGAAAATGCCGTCGTAAAATGCTCCATCTGTCATCACGGAGATGGGATACCCTGGCTGATAAGCAGCCAACAAGACACGTGTCGGGATCGCGGCAGCACTGACAGTATCATATAGCAAGGAGTTTACACCTCCCTACATCCAGCAAGTACACAGGGAAGAAATAGGCAATGGTGTAACTCGACTGTAACTCTATTAGCTACATATCTTTGCAGTACTCTGGGCGGTTTATTCAGGACATATAGGCCGGTCATAGTGAGCACGAGTAACTGACGCAAAGCTAGATCGATGTTGGCCTACCGTTTAGGTGGTTGGTCCAGCATTGAAACAACCTCGGGTCAATGCTTTTTGTTTTCTGGGTATTAGCTATGAAACTAAAAAAAGTACACATATTTATACTTTATTTATCATAAACATGATCGACATGTAGCAAAAAATCAAATCAGGTCCTATATCCTGATTATTCTAGGAGTTTTCAGATGTTCACTAAACGGCATTAACAGTTTAGCATACGGTACTTCAAAGTACTATTGTACGGTAATAGTAGTAAACGTATACTCGTTTTTATATTCAGATTTTATTATTACATTGTACTTTTTGCATTATGACAGTTATGTCACCTATCATCACCTATCCATTTTTTTCTATCCCCATTACAGTCTGTGTAGGTCACACACCTACACAATGAAATTCCGTTTCAGCAGAAAACAGGTATGTTAATTTATCTTAGGCAAACCATGTGTATAAACTGATCATTGTTGTGAAAGTGGTGATGATCCACCATTGTCAACAGGAAAAATACCCGACACATATCAATAACTAAGTAAGGATAGGGTTTTATAAGTTTAGTGCTAAGTATAATGATTATTACTATTCATTGTCAGGTTTCTGAGCGTAATTTTAAATTTTTAGCATTATATTAAAGCCTGTCGGGCGGACAAAAGCACCAAATTTGGTACACAGCTTCTCTAGGGGCATCTGATGAGCTTTAGTCGTTATCTTTCTTATTTTTGCTCAGATTTTCCATAAAGTCCCAAATGGCCAGATCGCATTTCACTGTAAATGAACATTATTTTCTCCATGTAGTACATGTACCGGTACCGTAACATAACCATAAGAAGCTTTTGTGAGTCATGTAATTTGAAAAAAGTTATTTGAAAAAACAGCATGTAAATTGTTGTATTACTTCCGGACAAAATAATTGCAATTAGTTTTGTCATAACCATGATAACTTGAGCATTGAACACGATGAAGCATCTATCTACTTTTTGTAATAATAAGGAGACAAATATCAAGAATAATAAAGTTATTAAAATGTAGGTTATCAAAATTCAATAAACCAAAATAATAACATTATATCTAAAGCCCTGAAATCCATGCCTCCGGATTGACTAGAAATCTTGAATCTGCTTATATTCTATCGAAAATTATATCAGTTTAATCTTGGTCAAAACAGCGGGCATTTTGGATTTGTGTTGTTCACACCAACACTTAGAATGCTCATAGGCTAATGCTAATTCGGGGGTCCTTTTAGCAGAAATGTATAAAGACATTTCTGCTTTTAGTCGTGTTATGGTAAGTAAGTAAGTAAAATATTTGCTTTACTTCACTTTTCGGCCAGTATGGCCATTTAAGTGAAAATTCCAGGTATTACAATATCCCATATTGTATAGTTAAAGTAGTAAAGGAAAGACAAAGCCAATAAAAGCATGATCGTACTAAAATATTCAGTTTAAAGTGTTTGATATGATAAGATGACGATGCTCCTGGTACCTATATGTAACGAGTCTGATGACATGTTGTAGCGCCTGCACTACAACTCAGTTTAATGAGTATAAAAAAATCAGTATAAATCTTATCAAGTCACTATATCTCTATGAAATTGGAGTGATTGTGTAAAAACTACAAGTCTAAGTCAAAACAGTGTCATTGTCAAAACAAATATATAATATATACTATAATACTATATACTATAATCAAAAAAGTAAACCCATTTAGACATAAATATGAATGACATAAACAATGAACAGAGAAGCCATTAAGTAAGTGAGTAAATGTCTTCTTTACTTCACTTTTCGGCCAGTACGGCCGGAGACATCATGAAACCACAAAAAATTCTCAAAAATTAAAGACTTACAGTGCCCCCACAGTTGGTAATAAGGTCTGTGATATTGGAGGACATCACAGAGCGATCACAAACCGTGAGGACACCGTAAGTCACCACAAGCTAATTGTATGGCAATGGCTTCTCTATGACATGCTGCATTATCCGCCAGGATGCCACAGAGAAACCTTTAAAACAATAAAGTGAAAAAATAATTATAAGGCAATGGCTTCTTTCGGACATCCCGTCCATCGCCAGGATGCCAAAGAGAAACCACTGCAAACACACAAAAAAACAAATCATAGAGGAATTATGAGTAGACCTACAATGCCCCCACAGCTGGGGATCGGGTCTGTCATCGAGAACTAGCACGACAGAGCGATCACAATCCGTGAGAGCACTGTAAGGCACCACAAGTACAATGAAAAAATATATAAAATATATAAATATGAATATATAAAGAATATATAAAAAATTTAAACTGAAAACCATTCGAAAATAAACATAACAACCTCAGTGAAAAACCACCGGAAAGCAAACACAAAAAACTTCACGTCAAAAAAATAACAAAACCTGGTTCGATGAAGGTTTGGGTGTGCTTGGCCTTCTAAGAAGTTGCCCAGGGGGGACCACGCGGAGGTGACACCCTTCCCCCCCCCTCCCCCCCTCGTGTGATGGTACATGGCGCATCAATGTTTATACAGATAGTGAGATTTGAAATGTCGATGTGTTAGTCTATATATTAGCAGTCCGTATATGTACGTGAATAAAGAGGGGAGTTTTGCATACGCCATGCCAAATCTGGCACAAGTTTGTTCGTACTTGCCATGAGCACACTGTGCGTGAATATGGTGTGGGGGTAGTAGTAGTAGTAAATCTTTATTAATGTCTCATCCAGTTTACATTATAAATACAAATCATACATAAATGACAGATTACCAACGTAGTGACTGGTCACTCAATGTGAGTTTGTAAAATGGGTTGGTATCCAGCAAATACAAGACGTCGACCCACTGCCGATGTAATGCTGGCCCACCATCTATAACGCTGGCCCAACACCGAAACAGCACCGGGCGAACGTATCCGTGTTCGCTAGTTAGTTACGCAGCGAACACAAGACATCGATCCAATGTATGTTCAATGCTAGTCCACCGTCTACAACAAGGTCCCAGCATTAAATCACCATAATTAGATCAACGTCCCACGCCCGCTGCTTACCACCCATCTTCATCTATCCAGTTGTCTGCCACTCAGACTGGTAGTCTGACGGTCAGACCTGATACGGCAAGGTGCTGATACGGCAAGGCGCTGTACACAAGGGGCATTACATTTGGGTTACAATAGTCCAGTCAATTGACCCAACCTAGAACATGTAGAACAAATTGCAACATAATTATTTTTATGGCAAGTTATTCAGAAAACATGCAGGGATTCCAGAAAAAAAACTACAAAGATATAAGTGAGGTAACATTTTCAAACCACCTATTGAAATCGACCTCCCATTTAACGCATAAATATTTCAGGGAGAATTTTCTGCCTGGCTTTAAAATGCTTTTATCTCTATATTTATCAAATTGTCTTTTTATATAATGCAAGCCCACATCACTATATAAGTTTATTTCGCCATATCCAATATCTAGAACACTTTACTGAGAGCGTTGCAGTCAATTAACACATTAAACTTTAGACGACAGTTGACCACCTTAGTTGATTAAAAATATCAAAAGACCCACCACAAATTTTCTTTACCAATCAGCTCAGAATCATCAACAGAAAATCTGCTAAAAGCCAATCGGTTTAAGGATACATAATTTACATGAATCCAAGTGTTTTCCTAATATTTAAAATCTGATAGCAGGTTTTGGCACACTTTAAATGCATAGCATTATTAGTCTTATCGATATCATCTACCGACATCAAATCACTGCTGATATACGACGCATATTTAAATAATAATTCTCTGACACCAGTATACATTGTACAGTGTAATAAAACATGAATTTCATTTACAACTTTATCAGGACAAGTATCTTACTAAATCTTTCAGACGCAGGCACGGTAAAATATTTTCCGAGTTCAATGTTTATTGGGGCAACGCCACATCGGAACCTGACATTGCACTGCGTATTCGTGGTGCTTTAATCTGTAAAATAACATACATATCTGGTGAATACTGTCTATAACCACTCTGTAATATAATCATATAAAAAGCTTTTATAAAGACTTGGGATACGCTATGTGGACACCACTTGTGTGGGTATTACGCATTATGTGTGTAGATTATAATTCGTGGGAGTCACCTTGACATGAGTGATTCGTATTTGTAAACACTCACATTAGCTACATCAGGGCTTCAAAGGTTTTTTCTGCTTATAAGTTACTAATTCAATAATTTGATTTTTTTACGATTGATTGTAATTTTCGATTTGACCACTGTATGCATGGAATATATGAAACATACACTTAAAATGATCAAGGTCTGCACATTGTGTGACCTTCATGCAGTATCACAGGAGTATAACTAGTACTAATTTGCATATTTTAAAATGGTCGCCAAAGCCAACTAAAATAGGTTTGTCTACACTAAATCACTATTTGTTATGCCTCTATGTCTTCTGTAATAGTGTCCTATTATCTTTGGATATATTTCTGATGATTATTGAAGCCAAAAATCCACCCGATCAGGATAACGGAATTCAAATAACTGCAATAGTATCATTTTAAAAAATGTAATTGTGTCTCAAAGCAGCGCCCACGAGACATTGAACCAATGTTGTGTCAAAGGTGGGCCAGCGTCGCAGACATTTACATCAATAGGCTACCGGATCTTGTAACCGGGAAATGTTTAAACAATTTTGTTAAAATTCTAGCCAACTGACGGAAGTTGTGGATCAACAAGTTGTGGATCAACAAGAAAACAATACGTTAAAATGTTGGCTCAATGTTGTCCGGCCCCAGCGTCGAAGACGGTGGACCAGACTGTTGCGTGTTTGATGGCTGCTGGATGGTGGCTAGGTATAGTGTACCGTACCTCCCAGCAGACACAATCCGTTGGCCCTATGTTGATCCAATGTTGGTCCACCGTCTACGACGCTAGCCCAACATTGAATCAACATAGGGCCAACGTATTGTGCTTGCTGGGGAATGTTCGTTAGCTATTGTGTATCACTATATCAAGAATTACAGCATCCACACACATCTTAAGATAAACGACCACACATTGATCCCAACCAGAACGCTCACAACCTGTTTTAAAAACAAATACAGAGTTTTCATAAAATGATAGCTCCATTTATAAAACACAAAATGGTCTTTTAATCTCTGGCGAATTCCAAGATTTGCAATTCGTGTATGGTTCGGTTTTTGTTTGTTTTTTAGCGACCTCTTTTCAGGAACTCTAATCTGACTGAGCTGTCCCAGCCATTCAATCCGATAGAAATATAAATTTATATACCAGATTCTATGTCTATCAAAAAAATTTTGTATTTCAAATACGTTTCAATAATTCTTTTATATTTTAGATATAGTTTTGCATTGTTTTTTAACATATTCGACCCCGTATCAGAGTCTTTTATTTCTTGACTACAGCCCATGCGAAACTCAAGTCCCGGCCGTCTGGGCATGTCTGGGGGTATATCCCCTAGACATGCCCAGAACCCCTTATCCGGCGAGCGAAGGAAAACGCTCTCAATAACCCACCATGCCCTATCACCCCCACCCTCACATCATCATCTGTACATCATTCATCTCATCAATTGACTACAACGTTTTTCTCGTATTATAATGTCACTTAAAAGACCTTTTGTGCCGAAAAGTGACGTAAAGCAATGATTTACTACTACTACTACTACAGTCCATGCGGCATGACGCCATGAGGTAGTCAACTCAAATTGTTATATTATCGCTCACGTTGAAATTGAAAGCGTCTTTGTTGGGACTATTTACTATTTTTATTAGTTTTATCGGTACGCGCTGTTAATTTTCTCTGACTAGTCTGAGCAAGGAGGTCTGAGTCAAGACTCAAGTCAAGGCTCTGCCTTTGGACGTCTGGTCTACTCTTGCCTCTGGTCTAGGTAAGCCAGGCTAGACCTGTCCTTGCCACCTTGGTCTAATAATTCTAATTATTATTATTTTTTAATCTAGACACTGCATATTTGTACCTTTCTAATATATTCTAATCGCTTTTTGTTTCTTTTCATGATCATGATCATAAAATCAAAAATTTGGCGCTTCATACAAAAAAAAAAATAAAAAATACAAAAAATAGGGTCTTCTTCTTCTATATACAAATGTAATCTAGACCATTTCATTTGTCCATTACTAACATTAGACTGGTTGAATCGTCACCCCAGTCACTGACAGTGACACAATTTTTGGATTAACATAAATTCATGAAAAATTCATCTGTATTAAGTTTGGTTTTGACGGTTCTTTCATGATTTTAATAAAAAAAGAGCTGAAAAATATATAATGTTAGGAATTTGAAAGGTAGTGCTAACTTTAAGTTCAATGCACATTGATCATATAATTTTGATAGTACTTTAGATCAATGAGAGTGGTTATGGTTGTTTCAAAAAATTGATTTAGAGTGGCAAGAATTGATTAACTTTAGAGGCGATAATCACATTGGCTGATGCTATTTTGTGGTAACCTTTCTGATTCCTTCCAGGAACTGTTTTTCTGTGGGTTATTCTCTGGCTTTGCCAGTGCAGCCTTCGGTTTCAGATAGGTTTTTACTGTCAAAAAAATATATGTTTGGCCCTTTCCTCTTTGTTTGGAGTTTTCAATTTTGTTGCTATGATATGGTTCAATGAAGCATCTATACCACATATTTGTAATCTCAAATTTATATCAATTCTCATAAATGTATCGTTACGCTGGTCGGATCCAAGCTCGTTCTCGTCTACCAATTTTCCCGAAAAAAAATTCCTCTTATACATCTACTTAATGTTTACATAGACCTATAAAGAAATTTATGTTACTACAAATACTTTTAATAGTTTCTATATATATTAGATAGAGCTCTGTGGCTTTGTGTGGTTATTATTGAATTTGTCTGACCAATTGTTTGATTATAAATGACCCTTATCTTTGTCACATTGGCATTGTTGGCTTATCATTTGGTCTAGTCAGTCTCAAAACCTCACATTATCGTTCACTCTTTCTTTGTTTCAATCGTAAATTTCCGCTGTTATTAAATTATCAATTTTAACAAATTGATTATAAATCACGAATTCTCTGAAACGCAGAGTAACACTGGTCGGTTTCTCATAAATTTATCCAACAATTGCGGAATGACATAACGAAAAAATCATTTTCACTTTTGCATACAAATTTGGTTTGGATGATATGCTTCCATAACTTTTAATATGTAAAGGGGGATGGAAAAAAGTTTCATCTTTGTTTCATAACAATTTTGTTTTTATTCAGGTGAAAAAGTGTTAACTTGTTGAGATTCGCTGAGTAAACACTATGAGATGGCGTTCACTTTATTGCAGGAGACAATATTATTATTATTATTTTTTTTTTTTAAATCAACGATAATTGTCTCAGAGAATTTGTTTAACAAGGATTGATTAACTCTGGAGGCGATAACCACTTTGGCTGCTTTTATGCTTTTATGCCAATTTGTGGTTGACTAACTGATTCCTTTCAGGAATTGTTTTCCTGTGGGCCATTCTCTGGCGTTGCCAGTGCGGCCTTATGGGGTTTCAGATAGGTCTTGTTGTCAGGAACATATGTTTTTGGTCCTTTTCCTCGTTGTTGGGAGTTTCATCTTTGTTAAATAATTTTTTTGGGTACATTTTATCGTGTGATTTGCAGGGCAAAAATTTCCAAATAATATAACTCGATAAGAGGAGCGATTGTTGTTTCTAGGATTTTATTTAGCAGGAATTGATCAACTCTGGAGGCGATAATCACATTGGCTGATGCCAATTTGTGGTTGACCCACTGATTCCTGTCAGGATTTAATTCCTGTGGGCTATTTTCTGGCCTCGCCAGTACAGCTTTCGATTTCAGATAGGTCTTTGTCAAAACTATGTTTTTGGCACCTTTCCTCTTTGATTTTTTGAGTTTTTTGAGTTTTCTTTTTTTGTTACTTTTGGTTCAATGAAGCATAGATACCAGCTACTCTTAAAAAATAATAATAATAATTTAAATATACAATAATAGTGCTCATAAAGGTATTTAAACAGGTCGGATTTTCAGTTATTTATTGGCCGGCTGCCCTTTAAATGTAGGTTTAAAATAATTCATGTTAGGAAGTTAAGATTTAACGCTCTCATTAGTAATACTTTAAATTAATGAGAAGAGCTATAGTTGATAATCTCTTGGTTTCATTTTATGTAATTAATGCAATTATGCCAATTTGTGATGACTCTGGAATAATCCCAGAGGCTGGTTTTCATGTAGGCCATTCTCTGGCTTTGCCAAAGTGACTAGGTTTCAAGTGGATCCTATGAAATTATATTTGGGTCACCATTTTTATTCTAAGTTTTCAACTTTGTTTGTTTTCATAAAGCTTAGTGATCCAGCTGCTTTGAAATTAAAAAAATAATAATAATAAAAAAAAAAAATGGCCACAAGAATTAAATCTTTCATCATTCATACTTATATATATATATATAATAAATAATTTGTAAATTTAAATAATTTGGGGGAGTATCCAAGCGTAGAAGTCACTACAGCCCTGGTGCCTCCTAGTGTAAGGTAAAAGCAATATAATTATTCAATTAAACTTCTGCAAGAACATAATCTTGCATGAGTCGACGCTAACAAAAATAGAACAGAATGACACACAAAAAAAAAAATAAAAATAATAATTATAATAAAAATAATAAGCCAATAAATACAAGGTCAGTTACAACAGGACTTGGCCAGTTGTTACAGGCCGCAGTAATTATTGCATGCCTTATACGCCATCTACGTGATGCTTTATGTCTTGCTCGATTAATCTAGCATCAGGACCTGATGCTGAAATCAGTTGCTGAAATCAGTGATAGTAATGATGGGCAGGATGCATCCGGACTTGCGCCAAATGCAATAAACTTCGTGAAGAACCAAACATATGATTATTCATTTGGTAGTTCGGCAGGACTTGCGCCAGCCGTTCTAACTTTTGCAAACATGATGGGGAGTGATTTGCCACCAGATTTGGGCCGGTTGGTTTTTGATACAATATCCACAAGCTCATTCTTACAGATGGAAATAGTTTAATCTAGCATCAGAACTTGCGCCAGCTGCTGAAATCAGTGCTACTAATGATGGGCAGGATGCATCCGGACTTGCGCCAGATGCAATAAACTTCGAGAAGAACCAAACATTTGATTATTCATTTGTTAGTTCTGCAGGAATTGCGCCAGCTGTTCTAACTATAGAAAACATGACGGGGAGTGATTTGCCAGCCCGATTTGGGCCAGTTGGTTTTCGATACAATATCAACAAGCTCATTCTTACAGGTGGAATTAGTTTGAATGTGAATGATTTATGTCATTTTTCCTCTCCCGTAGAAGAGAAGAAAAAGTTGCTTTTTCGTCAATACCTGCGCGAGTATGAAATTATTATTATTATTTTTATCATTGTTTTAGAATTCTTTAGATCTTGCTCTTGAATATGCAAACAACATTTTTAGTGAATACAGCAATACTCAAGATGTGGTCCATTTCCTCATGTTCCTAATTTGCTTCAATTTCTTTTAAATCTATGTTTTGTGGTCTTTTTATGTTTTCAAAGTGTGTCTGCGATACCTAAGGTCAGCTCAAAATGAGGTCTGCATACTTCTGTGGTCAAATTTTACACTTACAGAAAAAAAAAATTCCACTGACTTTTAAATCCAGCCAGTCAAAACACTACTCAGACTTGCTTCATGAATTATAAATACAACAGATGTTATGATAATGTGTCCCTCATTATCTACAGTTGGAAATTTTAATTATTTGGTTATCTATTCATTACATGTAAATTTCAAATTATACTTTTGTAGGTATCCTAATTTCAATTTAAAAACTCAATTTCAGACTATATAGCACTTGACCATTTAGAATTAGTGTTGTTTCTGATGCCGCAAGTAATGGTGGATTAGACAGATGAGAGGTTGGAATTCATATGTGCTCTTACGATGCATTCGTAAGTTTGTGTTGTAGGGGTCAGGCACTTCGTGTCTGTGTGCCGTTTTCATACCCTCCTCAACAACAGATAATCTTGTTTAATAATGGTATTGATAGATTTTGTCAATACTATGTAATTTGTATGTAATGATACAAGAGGCAAAGTTCACTTTATTATATTAATGTGGACAATTAGTAGATTGTTGTTTATAGGTTTTGTTTTGTGTGAACAATTACTAGATTGGTATTGGTAGTTTTTGTTAATAATATTTTATGTAATTAGTTTGTAATGATACAAGAGTCAAAGTCCACATTTAAATAGTAGATTAGATCAATTACAGACATGTATAAATATTCATAGTCGATTAGATCAATTACAGACATGTATAAATATTCATAGTAGATTTGATCAATTGGAGACAGTAGATTAGATCAACTAGAGACATGTATAAATATTCACTGGTTAATCCTGTTAACCGACTGTCCAAGTAAATTTATACCTATTTTGGTATTAGGGCTTCACTCTGTTACAACCACGTTTACATTAACACCATTTGAAGTGAAGTCCTTTTTATTTGTAGTTGTTTTTTGATGTTTATTTTAAATAAACAATTTTTCCCAATTTTATGTGTCTGTTTTTTGTATGATAACAAATCCAACTGTTAAGAGCTTTAGTCTTTATATGAACACTGATGAACACTAGAAATACCAGTAATACGTTCTAATTCTTTAGTACAGTAAATATATGAATGCTTGAATTAATATTATTAATACAAGTAACTGCTTGATCCCGTCTTCAAAAAATATATATTATTTGATGCTTTGTGATGCAACATGATAATTATGATCACAATCTAATGAAATACTCCACGATTATCATACTTATCATACAATAATATATTTTAATACAGATTTACGTCGCCAGGTATCTCGTCATACCAAGTCTACATCAACGGCTTGTGTGGACAATATACATATAATAATAATGAATAGGTTAACAACCCTTAATATAGACCGGAAGTGCCCAGTTTCATGATCAGTAACGATACACTGCATAGCTTTTCGTATCAGACTTAATGACTTTATGATTTACTTTTGACCGTCGCCTGATGGCATTATGATCACACGTGACCCCGTGAGAAAAGAAACACACATTTGCAGTGCAGTGCAGAAATGTATTTACAGTGGATAGAGAGTGTATCACCGAAACATGCCATAAGTTCAAAATGTATGCTTGGTCGCAGGCCTACATATGACTTTGTAACGATGAGATGCTTTGAAATAAAAAACAAAGAAAGATGAGGTAAAATAGATCTATACATTTATTACAAATGATGGCAAAACAATGAATTTGACACTTGATTACAGTATTTACTGATCTCAATATTGTACAATGGTAGACTTGTAATTAATATCTCAAAAATGATTGTGCATAAAAATAGTTTACAGGGTTTTGAATGATTTTTCTTCGTAACAGAACAATTATGAACATACCAAATTAATTTTGTGAGGAGCGCTAAAATGATATTTAAAAAGTGGTGAGATAACCCTTTCAAGCAGGAATTTGCCATTGTCATCTTCAACCACTGGAAGCCGCAGATTGCTGTCACAATTATCGACTTGTAGTGGACGAAGATGACAAAGTGAATGGCAAATGAAAAAAAAGATTTTGTTATTATTGAAACAGTTCCATGCAAATTGTTGTTCTTTGGGAAATTAAGTCATTCTTCAGAGATGCAAATGATGCTTTTTATGAATCGTGAGGGTTTAAAGGGTTAATGTTGGGCCAACGTCCCAGACGGTGGCCCAACATCTAGCCAACGTTGGGTCAACATATTGTGTTGCTGGGTTAAAATATTACTAATCATTGCCATTGACATTTTAACAAGAAGCATTTCTATGTTATTCATATATCCATTAAAATGGTATAATGTACAAAGTTAGAAAAGCTACTTAACATCACAATATTATTATCATATATAAAATATTCACACAAACTTAAAAAATAGGACGATTCAATATAAGTGATAAATATGCCAGAACTTTACTGCTGTATATCAACAGGAATATATTACACAACCACTTTCATAAAGTACACAGACGGTTCTAGGGAGGCATTTATAATATACACGTCTTTTTATTGCCTTTTTTGACAATGGTCATGTGATCATTATTGCGACATTTATTTTATAACTATGAAAACACGTCATAAAACTCTGCTTCAGCTGTTTTGAGATTCTCTCACTTTATATTACAACATGTTAAAAAATAATGTACATAGTCGTACAATGCACTGGGCTAGGAGAGGTGTGTATGGGATAATTGGGCAAAATGGTCAAAGTATCAAGCATCCTAATTATCAGGCTGGTTTAAAATGGTCAAAGTATCAAGCATCCTAATTATTATCAGGCTGGTTTAAAAATATGCAAATACAAAAGCAAAAATGCTGAAAAACAACACGTTTTTTTTATTATACAAGAGAGAAGCAAATACTTGGGAATGTAGATACTTGGGAAGGTAGGTAATAAACACGTTAAAAATTGAAAGGCAGACAATAAAAACGTTAACTTTGGCACCAAAATATTGTGAAATGCCAAGTTTACTTTACATATGTCTCAATTGGAAAAATGTGTGCATCCGCATATTTTAAAACTGATACTGGCTATATATGATGTTTGATGTGGACAAAAATAGCCCTCATCAATGAAGGCTAGCGTTTCATTCTGCATAGATATCTTGTATTTGTTCATCCTTCAAGCAGCGTTTTGCTTTGTCTAACACACCAGGACGTACTCAAAAAGAATCACAGTACATTGATCACGTACAACAATTGTTGTGGACATACTGGAGCAAATGCTACAAAAGCTTTATCATGATAAGATTTTGTGCAGATTCCTGAATGTTGATGATGTTGCTACACATATTCCTCCGATGGAGTTCCCAAAATGGGACTGGTTGTCTGTGAGTGAGGGGACGGTAGCTGATGGTTCTGTGGGTGCGGGGATGACAGCTGCCGGTGATGCTGGGGAGGCTGCAGTGATGGGGATGGGGTGCTGCGGGGATGAGGGGAGAAGCGATGAGGCAGCTGAGTTAAGTCTGTGTGAGCTGTGGGTTGGGGTGTGCTTTGTCTGGACGACTGGCGACTCCCCGCAGCAGGCGAGTCAGATTTTGGCGGCAAGGAAATATTTGGCTGCTGCATGCGCACGTCCGGCAGCTGAGCAATATCACTGAATACACCTACAAGTTTTTGAAAATTTGGCCCCCAGTTCAACAGGTAATCCCAGTTTAAGGCACTTTTGGGCAGCTTGCCTCCTTTAGGGAGCTCGTCATCTGAAGTGAAGAAGGTGCTGATTGAGCCGTCTTGATTGGAAAATGAATCTGAAGCATCGTGAGATTTTCGGCTTACATCAGTGTCCACCCCGGCCTCGTTAACAGTGGCAAGCTGGGGGTACGGCCGACTCTGAATTATGTCATTGCGCATTTTATCGTGGTCGTAGTCGACCTCGGAGCAGGTGAACGAGTCATTGCTGTCATCATCTGAGGAGGATTCTGCTGTGGGGATCATGGACGATGATGGATCCATGAGATCCGCGTGCGTGAAGTCTGTACGGTTGATATGGTTGGGATTAGGATCGTCACTGGAGCTTGACCCAGCATCTCCAGTGCTGACGGTGCTGGGTTTACGATGAGTATTAAGTCTGTTAACATCGTCCACAGTGAGGCCTCTTACAGGTGTAGAGCGTAGGCCTAGCTGACTGATAGGCTGCTGGGGGTTACTACGAGGGCGACCCATGCCGTTAGGTAGTCCATTGTGCGGGGCCTCGCTGGCGGTGGTGCTACTATTACTGTGATACATCTCACTAATACCACTGAGCGGAGTGGATCTCATGCTAGCGATCCCGTTATGGTGAAGTGGAATGTTAGGTGCTGGACTGTGATGGATGCGGCCATGGTGTCCCGCAGGACTGGCACGTGACAGTGGATTGAGCGCCCCCTCAGCGGGGCTGCCCATTCTCATCCCCAGTGGCCCTATGTGGCTCAATGGTGTGCTCTGCTTAGGATGCAGAATAGTCTGACTAGAGCTGGATGAAGGGCTCTGTCGTGATAGGCCCAGCAGGGCGGAGGGGCTTGGTGTGTGGTGCTGGCGGCCGGGCGGAGGCCGATGTGGACGTCCTGGCTCAGGCTTCCTACCAGATCGGAATTGTTTATAATATCCCACGACATCCACCAGGTCAGATGGCGCTATGCTGCTGGCGTTGTCTATATCATAATGCTCAGGAGGCTCCTCATTGTAAGCCATGTTATCCACACCACCTGGATCCAGGGATATCTGTCCCATCACACCCGTCTCAGCGGCCACCAAGTCCGGCCGCGACGGGGAGATCCCTTCTCCAATCTCACGTTCATTAAACCTACGGTTGCTGAGCTCGTCTGCGATGTGTTGTCGTATGATGACATCCTCCGGGAGATCCCCATTCTCAGTGAAACCGGAATCCTGGTGACTCCTATTACCATCCGTTTTATTGAGAACTGATCCGTTGGCTTTCATTGCTATCCCATTCTGTTTGGATTTCAGGGTTTTGTGTTTTCTGCGTCTCAATAACACTAGTATACTGATAACAATAACCACCAGGACGATAGCGAAGAAAGCACCGATGACAATAAGGGCAGTATGGGGGCTAGAAGAATCATTGCTGGGCAGTGAACAGTTCCCTCCAACGTCCCCGCTCTGCTCAATATCAAAGTTATCCATTCCTCCGGAGAGAGGCAGTGGTGCTCCGTTCATCAGTATCACTCCAACACAACCAGAAAATCCTAAAATGAAAACACAGTTATGTTAATGTACTTACATGTGCTATACAGTTGTGAAATAGATTTTCACGTATGTTACACGAAGGTTTATTGATCATGTGGTGTTTAAGTTATGTTACCAAACAGAAGAGTAAACATTCATATGATATCGGGTAGTGTAGAACGAGATATGATCATCACCACACACATCACACTAAACAGGAGAGTAAACATTCATATGATATCGGGTAGTGTAGAACGAGATTAAGATCACCACTACACACATCACACTAAACAGGAGAGTAAACATTCATATGATATCGGGTAGTGTAGAACGAGATTAAGATCACCACTACACACATCACACTAAACAGGAGAGTAAACATTCATATGATATCGGGTAGTGTAGAACGAGATTAAGATCACCACTACACACATCACACTAAACAGGAGAGTAAACATTCATATGATATCGGGTAGTGTAGAACGAGATATGATCATCACCACACACATCACACTAAACAGGAGAGTAAACATTCATATGCTATCGGGTAGTGTTGAACGAGATTAAGATCATCACTAAACACACACATCACACTAAACAGGAGAGTGAGCATTCATATGATATCGGGTAGTGTAGAACGAGATTAAGATCATCACTACACACACATCACACTGGACAGGAGAGTAAACATTCATATGATATCGGGTAGTGTAGAACGAGATATGATCACCACCACACACACATCACACTAAACAGGAGAGTAAACATTCATATTATGATATCGGGTAGTGTTGAACGAGATTATGATCATCACTATACACATGAATATGAATGAAAATGCAAAGGATGAAGATAATTGAGCGGTGGGTGTGTGTACGTGGGGTCATCAAAGTCTTCGGTTGAAAACATCGAGGATAAAACCAAACACCGAGGATGAAAACAGTCCAGTCCTATGTGCTACATACACATTGCTGGATTTTAAAGTGTAGAAAATAAAGCCAATATGAAATGGCAGATCTGATTCAACCCTTTCTAGCCTGAATTTACCATTGTCATCTTCATTCGCTACAAGCCATGAATTGCTGTCGCAATTCTCGACTTGTAGTGGATGAAGATGATTTGCTGTGATTTAAAATTCGAAGAAAATTACCATGTATTTTTAAACCAGTTTCATGGAAATTTTCGTTCTAAAACCCTTGGTTGTAAGAAAATTAAATATGTTTTTAAATAAGTAAAATGATGCTTTAATGCATCGTGAGGGCTTAAAGGGTTAATACAGGACGATTGCCAGCAGACATACCTGTTTTTACCGCTACTTGTCCCGACTCCGGCACTCCTCCCACGGTCATTCCCGTCAGGATCTCGGTGTCAGGATCAAAGTTTGCCGAGAATTCCACGAGATTAGCTGCAGAGTCCACCTGGATATATCCTTTTCCCTCTGTGAAAAAACACACATAGATTGTGAGGGAAATGCAGCAAATGTAATATTTCAAATAACAATGAAATGGTCACTTGATTATAAAGGCTGATACAAAATTGGTTAGAGGTCGAACTTGACAATTTAGACTCACAATAGACTTTATGTATTAATTACATTGAAATATTTAGACAATATTAGACTTTCAATAAAAAACAGGGTAAGCAGTTACAGCTGTTTGACATCTCAAGAAAACACTTACAGCTGTTTGACATCTCAAGTAAAAACTTACAGCTGTTTGACATCTCAAGTAAAAACTTACATCTGTTTGACTTTGCACTGCAGAGCTAATTAATGAATATATCTGATTTGCAGCGATACATTGTTAGTACCACAACTGATCAAATCATTATCATTAGTGCCAAAAGTAATCTAATCTGTTGTAGACCAAGTTTTATCTAATCTGTAGTAGACCTAGTTTTATCTAATCTGTAGTAGACCTAGTTTTATCTAAGCGGTAGTAGATAATCGGTAGTAGACCTAGTTTTATCTACTCAGTAGTATACCTACCAAAGTAATCTTACCAATTATACAGCTATTATAATGTCGATTTGGAGTGATGGAGTGATATATTGTGCCACTCTGCATCATTTACACTGAGTGTGGAGACTGAATAGACCTAGTTTTATCTAATCAGTAGCAGACCTACCATTATAAACCTATTATAATATCTACTTACTGGTGATTTGGAGTGATATATTGTGCCACTCTGCGTCATTCACGCTGAGTGTGGAGACTGAATAGTCGGAGCCCACGTCATTGTATGTGATAAAACCCTTTGATAACTGAAACAGATACATGTAGATATGGTATTACTAAAATAAACTGATCATAATACTTTGTGCACTGATCATCACTATGCTAGTTTACGGAGATAAAGGTCATGTCAGGTCAGGTGAGGTGTTATGAATCAGTTTATTAGTATTTGTATAATATAACATTATAACAAATAGCTATAACAAATCGAAAATAATGTAGATATCATAATCGTCCTTACGTGCAGAACACCGTATTTATTATTTGCCTCCAGGTAGAAGAACGTGCCATATTCTTCTATGGTACGTAGTTGTATGGCGAAGGAGAAGGAGCTTATAGACCGGCGTCTGCGAGCATTCTCTGACGCCTGCGCCATCTGCCGATCTCTTGTGTAACTCTCCTTGGGTTTGTATATCACCATTGTATCTGGGCCAAAGTTCACAGACTCTCCAACCTCTGTAAATTAACATATGCACAATAGTGATTATTCTGTTATTTGTGGAATTGTTTTGAGGCTGTGCTTCTAGATACAATCTCCAGCAAACACAACCGGTTTAACAATGAGCTACAAATCTAATCTTAACAATGTGTTACAAATCTAAACTTAACAATGGGCTACAAATCTGAACTTAATAATGTGCTACAACTCTGAACTTAACAATGTGCTACAATTATGAACTTAACAATGTGTTACAACTCTTAACTTAACAATGGGCTACAAATCTGAACTTAACAATGAGCTACAAATCTGAACTTAACAATGTGCGAAAATTTTAACAAAACAATGTGCTACAAATCTTAACTTAACAATGTGCTAGAAATCTGAGCTTAACAATGTGCTACAAATCTGAACTAGACGTGCTAAAATTTGAAAGAAATATTTATAGTATCCACTGCTTTGAATTACATGTCCCAAGAAATAGTGTTATGAATTGAGAGTAGGCCTAATCTATATGTAGAATACTGTTGGAAAGAATGGGGAGATAGATAATGTGGTTTGAATATAACTTGTGGCTATATATTGTTTTTATTCAATGATTTAGCATAAACCATTATAATGTAAAACAATATAAACAATATAAGCTTATGAATGTCCTTTTGATGCTGGGATGACATTAATTCTACATTTATATACAAATCGAACAGGATGAGTTCCAAGGGGACTATGCCCTATTCTCTACGACAGTGTCAGTGTGACCTACCTAGCTGACAGTTGTCGCCCAGTGTGTCGGGATGACAGTGACACTGGTAGCTGTTCCATGTGTCCACACACGTAGATCCAGACCCACATGTGTCCACACGGCAGGCACCCTCAGAGCTACCACGTCCACATCTATAACACACAGTACATTAGTGACTACTAGACAGACAAAAACTGGATACCATGAGCGATACAATTATGTTTCAATGTTGGGATAAATAGACTAGGCTACATGTATGCACTGAAAAATGGGTTACATTACTTTGAATGCAGACCTACTCACACATTTCTATTTAGGCCAAACAAATTTGAGTGCTGGTGATCGAAGCTTTTCAAAATGTGCACGATCTCAAATAAACCATTAGAATTGTAGGCCTACATTTTGAAAAGGTTAATTTTTAAAAAATGCAAACATTTTTTTCGTTTATTTGAAGCTGAAATTTAGTCAGCAATGACTTGAAATAAATGAAAAAAGTCACAGAGTAATTGCAGCCGTGAAAGGGTCATTTTTTGCTATTATTATGAAAGCTGTGAGATAGCAGCGTAATCCAGTAAACACAAAACATTTGTATAACATTTGTACAATGTTGGACCAACGTCAAAGACGTTGGACCGACGTTGTACAAATGTCATACAAACTAGGAAGTGCTAAATATGATAAATACTTACTTGTCTGCCACATTCTTTGATGATATTTTGTCGTCGTTGTTGTCTGTGAACAGGTCTTTGCCGTCCACCTCAGCGCGCCTCATGCACCCAACAAAGTCATGAGTGGTAACTTGACCAGGGTACTCCAGCACAACTTCTATTTCCTGCACCCCGCCCAGCCATACGTCTCTCTCGCTCTTATTCCTATTGTCAAGGAGTCTGAAAATACCAATTTATCATACATAGACCATTTAAATTGAACAACTTTTAAGTCATATCATCCTATCAATCAATAACATATTTGTATTCATTTAAAATTACTCCCCCCCCCCCCTCCCCATTTCATCCATTCATTGAGAAGTCCCTCATATACTTGACTGACTCTGCCTTATTTCCTGACTAACTGGCTGACCAGTTTGCTAACTGATTGACTGACTGACTGATTGACTGACTGACCAAACCAATAGCTCTAGCGTAATATCTAACTACTTTGTTTGTTTGTTTTCACAGATCATTTACTGTGCAGGCCCACATCCAAGCAATAACCTGAGACAAAAATGACCCCGGGTATCAAGAGGTCCACAATTAACATCTATGTAGAGCTACACTTCATGGCTGTCAAAAGGTTGAGATAGGAGGTAATAACAGGGTGTAATCAGACAAGGGGCAGCTGTAGTCCACAGGGTGTAATCAAGACAGGAGGGGAGCTGTAGTAGGCCTACTACACGAAGCACTCAAGTCAAGTGGCGATATGAGAGTTTGGCAACCCGTGCACTTGACAAGACATCACAGAGGCTTGGTCAAGTGTAGTACAAACACATGCCTGTTATGACGGCTGTCAGAATCATGGAGTTATCACTCTCACACACATTGACTCTATGATGGGATAACGTCACCGAGGTTGGGCCAACATTGAACCAATATCTCACTAGTAGTTTTCTAGCAGCATGTGATTTCTCTAACTTTTACTATGTGTATGGGTTGAGCAGATGCGTCCAAAACTCACCTAAGCTTTACTTAAACCCTTTCAGTGTTGGGACCGACCAGGTAAACGAGATAGTTAAACATTTAGGTAACCGGTGGCGTATTATAAGTGGCTGGAGTAGACCAGACATGGCTATTATAACGTCCACTTGACGCATCTGTCAATCAAGATGTCACCAAGTTATCACACACAATTCACACGCCTCTGAGACTCAGTGACAGATACAGCGACGTATGTCTCATAGGGGAACCAAGGCCTTGGGGGAGGGGGGGGGCGGTGTTAGGGGACCTTTATTCTGTTGTGTAGTCTTCATATGATGCTGGGATTACCACCTGATTACTGCCATCAAATATCACTGCCGGAAACAGACAAAAGATAATTCCAAGAATTGTAGGCCTAATGAGACTGACTATGCACAATTCAAAGGTGGGTGACAATAACCCAGTATGTTGCTACATGAAATGCACTAAGCCATTATGTTACATCACATGAAAGCTCAGGACTTTGATAAATTTCAATTCTTTGTTGCATGTTATTTAATTTAAATTTGCACCCACTTGAATTTGTGTCTCGCTAGCGCGACCCACAAATTTAAGTGGGTGCAAATCACTCATATCATAGACAGTGATTTGATCCCCTGATGAAAGATTTAGAACGATTATATAACCCTAACCCTAATCTAAAGATTTAGAACGATTATATAACCCTAACCCTAATCTAAAGATTCAGAACGATTATATAACCCTAACCCTAATCTAAAGATTTATTACGATTATATAACCCCAACCCTAATCTAAAGATTCAGAACGATTATATAACCCCAACCCTAATCTAAAGATTTAGAACGATTATATAACCCTAACCCTAATCTAAAGATTTATTACGATTATATAACCCTAACCCTAATCTAAAGATTCAGAACGATTATATAACCCTAACCCTAATCTAAAGATTTATTACGATTATATAACCCTAACCCTAATCTAAAGATTCAGAACGATTATATAACCCCAACCCTAATCTAAAGATTTATTACGATTATATAACCCTAACCCTAATCTAAAGATTCAGAACGATTATATAACCCTAACCCTAATCTAAAGATTTATTACGATTATATAACCCTAACCCTAATCTAAAGATTCAGAACGATTATATAACCCCAACCCTAATCTAAAGATTTATTACGATTATATAACCCTAACCCTAATCTAAAGATTTAGAACGATTATATAACCCCAACCCTAATCTAAAGATTCAGAACGATTATATAACCCTAACCCTAATCTAAAGATTTATTACGATTATATAACCCCAACCCTAATCTAAAGATTCAGAACGATTATATAACCCCAACCCTAATCTAAAGATTTAGAACGATTATATAACCCTAACCCTAATCTAAAGATTTAGAACGATTATATAACCCTAACCCTAATCTAAAGATTTATTACAATTATATAACCCTAACCCTAATCTAAAGATTTAGAACGATTATATAACCCTAACCCTAATCTAAAGATTTAGAACGATTATATAACCCTAACCCTAATCTAAAGATTCAGAACGATTATATAACCCTAACCCTAATCTAAAGATTTATTACGATTATATAACCCCAACCCTAATCTAAAGATTCAGAACGATTATATAACCCCAACCCTAATCTAAAGATTTAGAACGATTATATAACCCTAACCCTAATCTAAAGATTTAGAACGATTATACAACCATAATCTAAAGATTTAGAACGATTATATAACCCTAATCTAAAGATTTAGAACGATTATATAACCCTAACCCTAATCTAAAGATTCAGAACGATTATATAACCCTAACCCTAATCTAAAGAGTTATAACGATTATATAACCCTAACCCTAATCTAAAGATTCAGAACGATTATATTACCCCAACCCTAATCTAAAGATTTAAAACGATTATATAACCCTAATCTAAAGATTTAGAACGATTATATAACCCCAACCCTAATCTAAAAATTTAGAACGATTATATAACCCCAACCCTAATCTAAAAATTTAGAACGATTATATAACCGTAATCTAAAGATTTATAACGATTATACAACCCTAACCCTGATCTAAAGATTTAAAACGATTATAAAACCCTAACCCTGATCTAAAGATTTTGAACGATTATAAAACCCCAACCCTAATCTAAATATTTAGAACGATTATAGTCATGCTTAGTGGTAAAAGGGTCAATTAAAGCATGCCGTGTCCTGCCTATTTGTCCCCTCACCCACCATTGGAGATGTTCTCATGTTTGTTTTCTGTGTTTTACTCACTTGTTCCCTGCTGTGGTGGAATCCGTAGCGTAACAGCTCGGGTCCTGGTCATCACAGTCTGTACATACACCAGCCCCCTCTGACGAACAGCTGGAAACTAATAGCTCACCAATCTAAAATACAACAGAGATTCACATTAAATCAAGTGGAAACCAGCGGCTAAGCAATCAAAAATACAACAGAGATTCACTTCTATCCAGTGGAAACCACAGCTCACCAATCTATAACACAACACATAAGCATGACAGATGAAACAATAGCCTAATGTCTATTAGTTTTTGAATTTCCGCTCGTTTTTATTGTTGTTTTATATGATAAATAGTACAAAACACTCAATAATTAAAATATATTGTATTAAGTGCTAGTAAAAAAAAAGGAAACAAATAATTGTACTGATTGAGTTAGTGATAAAAATTAAATGTACTGAATGAGTTAGTAATTGAACTGGCTTAACCCCCTATTATTAGCCAAATTAAAGGCCTAATATCTGAAACGTATGTAAATTTAGCAAAATTTAAAAAGAATGACATATCTTGAATTGTGTGGAAATTGAGGTTAGATAATTTGTCGCTTTCCAAATAAACTGATAAACAGTTATTTCAAAGTTCGACCACCGTCTGCGAACCTGGCTGAATAATAAGACAATATTGTGTCGATGTATGTGTTTACTAAGGTTAGGACTACTTGATATTTTACCTGATTTTGTCTCTTTGCGATCACTCTGTACCATTGGCCTCTGTCACTGCTGACCTCTTGACCCGAGATCACCCTCACAGTCTCGTCTCCAAGGGCAAAAGACAGGCGCACATGACCCTCGATGACCTCTAATGCTAGGAACCCCTCATCAGATACAGGGTAATAAAACAAAAGGGCATTCCTGCTATTGGTGGAAAATTCCAGAACTATCTCATTTGAGTATGGCTGCATTTCCAGATTATAAAGCTGGTATGATATAGGCTCGAAACCGTGACTGCTGCGTTCACAATGCTCTCCCCAGTCACCAAAGTCACACTCACAGTCGTATGTTTCGTCCGGGTTGGCGATACACTTCCCAGATTGACATGGTTTGTCAGAGCAGGCATCCCCATCATCCTCACAATGTCTGCCTCCGTACCCAGCCACACACTGACACTGGTAGGATCCCTCACTGTTACGACACGTCCCGCCATTCTTACACCGGGTGGACATACTGCACTCGTCCACGTCATTCTGACATTTATCTCCGGTCCACGTATCGGGGCAGCTGCATTGATATCCCCCACCTGGGGCACTGCGGCAGATCCCGCCATTCTCACACGGACACGTACACGTCACTGTGGGCTCCACTCGCAAAGACGCCAAACTGAAAGTACTACCATTAAATCTGGCCATATCACTGAACGCCTGTAATGACCCGGTACACTGCTTGCCATCCTTACAGGGGTTATCCTCACATGGCTGTCTGTAGATGGACAGCAGGGTGAGCCCCGTAGATGACTCCACGGATGACTTCTCTCTCTCCAGTAACGTCTCCAGCGCGCTCTGACTCATGTATGTATTACCCTCTCTCACCGCTACAACCACTCCTAATCTATCGTTATCAAACACCACCAGATTATACACCAGCGGCTTCTGACTCCCCTTCACGACATCTTGTAAAGCTACGGTCAGCTGTGCGTAATCATCGTCCAGGAAATCTGCAGGTGTCTTATCCTTTATCACGAGAACCACACTATGCTCTACAATGTCTTCCTCTACTCTCTGGAACTCCACAAATGTTTGGTATTGTACGGAGGTGTGTACGCCGTCGTTTCCCTCGATCGTGAGGGTTGACGCCGTCATGTCCTGTCTGGCTGAGGCTGTCAGATCACACGCTTGTTGTACAGAGAACAGGCTGGTGTCTCCCTCTCTGATGGTACAGTGATAATCCCCCACTAGATCAGGATCATCAGGGTGAACATCCGCGATCAAACCACCGTCAAATACTCCACCGTGGACAAACACGAGCACCTGTCGATCCTCAGCGTGTGACGGCATGTCATTCTCATCTCTCACCAGGACTCTGAAGCTCAGGGTGCTAGACTTCATGGGATCTCCTCCATCCTTAACCTGAACCTGAACAACATACTCCATCCTCTGCTCACGGTCCAGGGATACCTTGGACATCACCACGCCTGTCTGAGTGTTAACCTCGAATGTGTCGGTATTATCCAGTAAGGTGTAGGTATACGGGCCTTTGTTTGGATGTAGATCCCTGTCCTTAGTGACGCTGGGCAGGGTGAGTATGGTGTCGCTGTACGCCACACGGTTCTCAGTGATATCTCCCTCAGGAATAGACGGGGAGAAATACGGGGAGTTATCATTAACATCATCCAGTGTTATTTCAACTGTAGTTGTCCCTGCAACAATAACATTATATCAGTTAGCAAGGCAATATGGGGAGTTATCATTCACATCATCCAGTGTGATTCTAACTGTAATAGTTATAAATATTTTACTCTTTCAGTACAGGGATCGACTTCAGAAGTCAGAAACGGTAGATTCTGACGTCTAATGTTAATCCCCGCACTGACATGGTTAAAGGGTAAGATCACTTATATCACATTGCTCTGGTGTTTTTTTAAAGTTGGACCACTGTTTGTGACCTTACATGACGTATGCACCTGGAATGTGAATGTTACCCATCTGTTTCTGGCCTGGCTCCCTGTAGTGTAATTAATAAGCCCATTTGGAGTAATTAATTAGCCCTTTTGCTGCAATCAATTATCCCATTTAGTGTAATTAATTAGCCCCTTGTTACCCACCTGTTTCTGGCATGGCTCCTCTCTCCACGGCTCCCACCGTCAGGCTGTACACCTCCACAGACTCTCTGTCCAGCGCCCCGTTAGTCTCTATTACCCCGCTCTCCTCCTCTATGGTGAACTTATCACCCGTGTTCCCGGCGAGTATTCTATATGTGAACTTCCTGTCATCTTCATCTATATCATTGTCCACGGCCGACACCCTGATAACGCTGGTACCCTTATCTGCGTTTTCTCTCACGTGACCTCTGTAGATGGAATAGATGAAGTGTGGAGGATCGTTGTCATCGAGTATGATGACTCGCACCTGACAAAACGTGGTGTCATCACCGAGTATTATACCCTGATTCTTTGACATCACGTCTAATGTGATCTCTGACGTTGCTTCACGATCTATTTCACTGTCGATCACTATAACTCCGGAATACTCGTCAATAGAGAACCCCTTAGTGTTACTGTCCCCGATGAGGTAGTAGAGGATTTCACCTCCGTTCCCCTCATCCACATCCTGAGCAGTGACACTGCCAACTGAGAAACCGACATCCATAGATTCCCTCACCGTGAATACATACTCATCCTTGGTGAACTCTGGTACATACTCATTGACTCCGGTGACGTGTACGTTCACGGTGGCAGAGCTGGTGAAGTCTGTACCAGGATTGATGGCTGTCACGAGCACCTGGTATTCTTTCCTCTCTTCGTAATCCAGACCTTCCTTAGCGAGCAGCTCACCCGTCTCTGTCTCCAGTGTAAACTTATCTATGGAGATATCAGAACCTATCATGTAGTATTTGACCTGGTCATTAGGAGGGGAGTCTGCATCAGACGCTGTCAACTGGAAAACAAACGCATCCCGCCCCGAGTTCTCCTCAATAAGAGCTGTGTACTCGGTCTGATCAAATGATGGAGGGTTGTCATTCTCATCCTGTACCTCTACTGTGTATATCCGAGTAGTCTCCCTAGGGATAAGGCCATTATCTCGAGCTGCAATGTTCAATCTGAACACTGGATTCATCTCGTAATCTACACTCTTTGCGACACTTATACGGCCAAGATTTTCATCAATTGCAAAATGACCGTCCGCATCGCCGTCCACGATGTAAAAATGGACAATTCCATTTCTAGCTGTATCACTGTCTGTGGCTGACACCTGGCCGATGGTACGGCCCTTACTGGTGCTCTCTGAGATCTGGACGGAGAAGTCACTGCTTCCACCAGAGAACTGAGGGGAGTAGAGGTTGACCTTCACCACCACCAGCTCTATGGTGACAGATGTGGACTTGGGAGGTGTACCTCCATCCTGTACCTCTAAAGTTACAGTGTACGTCCAGCCGGATCTACCACTCAATGACTGCTCCAAGGTCAAGTCACCTGTAAACATCAACATAGCAATATTGAAATCACATGTAAACATCAATAATTATATAAATAAAGTCACCTGTAAACAACATAACAATATTAAAGTCACCTGTAAACCATTTCGAAATTAACATTTCTAGGAGCAGTGGAAATAAAATTGAATCTTAAATTTGGGTTCAAATGAACTTTAGTTACAAAGGAATGTCATTAATAATAATGGAAATAATACATCAGTATGCCTATTGAACGTGGGGCACATACCTGTTTGTGAGTTCCAATCAAAGCTATTAGTTCCATTTCCTCCCATCAGGTAGAAAGAGATCATTGCATTCTCCCCTTCATCCTCATCACTAAAACAAAGACATTGTCTAATTGCAGAAATACAGCAAAGTACAGCAACTCGAAGTAACTAAAAAAAATTTTGCATTTTGAAATTCAAGTTCCACCAGTGTAACAGATATAAGACAAATTATATCTTTACAAATGTATTACATTAAACCTTAAAACGCTGAAATATTTGTGCACAAATCATGGAGACCAAAACGGATTTATTTTACTTTGGAATCATCGTAAATGTCTTAGTTAGCTCTTTCCGCTTCATTTGATTTCTTTCAGTGCGGGATAGACTTTAGACATCAGATTCTGACGTCTAAAGTCGATCCAGGCGCTGGAAGGGTGAATACAGTGTATATGAGTGGTGTGATCCTACCTGGCAGTAGCCGTGAACACCACATGTCCTACATCAGTATCCTCTGATATATACACAGTGGTGCTGTCCAGGGTCAGCTGTGGTTTGTGTTTGTTGGAGGGCTGGATGCTAATGACCACGTCCACGGTGCGCGACATAGGGGGTTCCCCTCTATCCACCGCCTCCACCGTCAGCTTATGCTGGTTAGGCTTCCACGAGGGGTTCACTGTGGACACTGCAGGCTCGTACACCATAGCCATCTTAGATGTGATTTCACCGCTCTCCCAGTTTAGCTCAAAATACTCAGAAGCTGTGGTGAGCCTATAGAATATCTCGCTGTTAGGACCTGGTGCGTCGCGGTCTCCGGCAGTCACGTCACCCACACGTGATCCGACGTCAAGCTGCTCACCGAAACTAAACGTATAGCTGGGACTGGTGAAATCGGGAGCGTTATCATTCACATCCAGTATGTCTATCTGTAGCTGTGTCTGCTGATTGTAGGCCCCGTCATTTGCTGCCACCTGCAGGATGTACGAGTCCTTGGTCTCTCTGTCGAGGAGCCCGTTAACTGTAACGTTTCCGCTCTTGGAGTCAATGGCGAATCTGTTCCCGGGGTTGGACGGGAGACTATAACTGTGTACGGCGTTAGGTCCAAAGTCTCTGTCACTGGACGTGATCCTGAGGACGAACGAGCCAACCGGGAGATTCTCATGGATCTTACTGATGAAGTGCTGAGTGAACACTGGGGGTTGATCATTCTTATCTAGCACCAAGACGTCTATGGTAGCCGTGGCAGTGTACTGAGGTTCTCCCTGTAACATACAAACATAATCACCCACATCTTGCAAGATATACGGCTTCAAAGGTTTCAATTTGTAATTAAATTACTTGAAATTGAATTTAATTCTGTGTAAGTATGTTCACTATATTACCATTACTCATTATATTTGTAAATCTGCAATAATTTAAATTTTCGCTCACTTGAAGTTGTGTCTCGCTGCCACGACACAACAACGTCAAGTGGGTGATTTTTTTTTAAACTAAAGCTCAGTACAGCTTTATTGTGATGAAGTTTTATTTAATTATTTTTTGTTCAAAACATGACACGAGGCGATTCCTCTTGTTTGCTGGGAAACATTATGTTACTCACATTATCTCTGGCGAGGACCACCAGACTGTAGCTGGATATCGTCTCTCGATCCAGCTTTGTCACCGTTTGAATCCTTCCCGTCTGCGAGTTCACTTCAAATCCACTCACGTCCTCTCGAAACGAGTAGTTGATGCGGCCGTTTGCACCGGAATCTGCATCTGTAGCTGTTGCCATGACCACCATCTGTTGATCGAACACCTCCTCCTCGACGGTTGCCGTGTAGTGAGTCTCCTCAAAGAACGGGGGGTTGTCATTCTCGTCAGTGACAGTGACAGTGAGCCTCATGTGGTCTGACAGAGGTGGTGACCTGTTGTCTCTGACTCCCAGCCACAGGTTGTAGTCTGTGGTCTTCTCGTAGTCCAGCAGACCCGACAGCTTGACCCGCCCGGAGTCATCAATGTCAAAACTGGACCCGATATTACCGCCCATCATGTGGTAGGAGAGGTCGGCACCAGAAGGTGAGCTTGCCGTCAGTGTGTAGACCACGTGTCCGGGAGTGCGGGACTCAGAGACGCTGACCGTGTGAAATCTTTCCTGGATTACAGGGAATCCTGACGACGACGACGGCAAGAACGTCACCTCAACTGACGCCTCCGACGACCGAGAATCACCTCCCTGAAAAACACAATCACGCCAGATTTTCAATTATATCACTAACTCTTGTGTTACCGAATTGTTTGCTTCTTTTTTTCTCGCATTTGAAGCTGGAATTTCTGACACAATTTCCAACTTCAAATGATGAAAATTATTTATATTAATGAAAAATAAACATCTCCTATCTTTGAATTTTTGGATTAACTAACAGCTACTAAAACTATTTTATAATAGTTAGTGATAATTGTTTTGATCTAAAATATGCTTCAAACTGTATATATAGGGGCCTAGCAAGACGAGGGCTAAATTATATATCAAAACAAACCAATCAAAACCAATCAATCAAAACGTGACTAAATCCGACAAATTTAACAATATATAGGCCTACTGTACAAGTGTTTTCAGTTTTCGAGGTCAAACCTTATCAGTGGCAATGACAGTGATCAAAATTTTTGACGCTTTGAGTTTAAAACGTTGAGATGATGTTTTTATGAGGGGATTTCAACATAGCATCACACACCAGTGATATACATTACTGCGATCACTGTGATCTGTAGCTTGTTGCTCATGCTCCTCTGGAGATCCCCGCTGGCTGTGATATATTAGTGTACGCACCTTATCTGTGGCGATCACTGTGATCTGTAACGTGTTGCCCATGCTCCTCTGGAGATCCCTGCTAGCTGTGATGACTCCCGTGTCTGGATCCACCGTGAAGTAAGCCGCGTGGCCTCCAGGTTTCAGAGAATACTCCACAACTCCATTATCTCCAACATCCTGATCAACAGCCGTCACTCCAAGAACAAAAGAACCTGCAAAACACACACAAAATATACAGCTGTCACTTCTCAGAACATAATAAACTGCCGACACACACAAAAACTATAAAAATGAAGTCAGTCCAAAATTAGTTTGGGGCTACATGGGTTTATAATATAATATGAAAAAGTCATATCAGATCGTGTTGGGTTTATGATATATTCATATTCATCATGTTCACCATGTTCATTCATTTCATTTATTATTTATCATAAAGGAATCCTCCATACCTGATCCTGTGGGGTCGCGCACGGTGGCGCTGTAGGAATTGGCCTCGAAGGCGGGTGTGTTGTCATTGACATCGTCCAGGTAGACAGTGACAGACACAGAGCTGCTAAGAGGCATGCTACCCCTATCTGTAGCCATGACAACCAGCTCGTACTCTCCAGCCTCCTCCCTGTCCAGGCTGTCTGCGGTGTAGATCCAGCCACTGCTCTCATCCAGGCCAAACTTATCACCTGGATTCTGTGTCAAGGTGTAACTGTAAGGAAACGTAAAAAAATCATAAACAGAGTCTTATGCTAAGTAACATACACTCTGTGTCAAGGTGTAACTGTAAGAAAACAGAAAAAAATCATAAGCAGAGTCTTATGCTAAGTAATATACACTCTTTCTAACAACCAAATATTTCTATTCATGTTCATTCGCCCTGTGATGTAAAGCTTCGTATGACATGACTGATGGAAATTACATTCTTAGGCGCTAAAATTGTAGTTCGTTAACACGTTCCACAACTTTTAATGAATGAAAATCACGAAATTCAAGTCACCACGCATAAGAGTGGCATATGTCAATTAAAAATGCAGCTACACAAAAGTAGTAGGAGCCTGTACAGAAGTCGTGATCAGTAGTGTTGGGATTTTACTTTATGAGGCACCACACTGCCACTAAGCTGCTGCACTAGTTTAATCCACAGTAACTGTCTATTATTACTATCACTCATCACTAGTAGGGGGCCTACTGTTTACCCGTAAAGCGATCAGCACGACTAGTCTTTTTAATCTGTTTTATTATTAAATCTAAACTTCAATTTTAGTCCTAATTTTTTGTCTGAAATTAAACAAATATCCGAGTAATTTTCACCCACTCGAAGTTGTGGGTCGCGGTGGCTTTAAGCGTTAAAAGGTGTCTTGAGTCTCGATGTTCTCACCTGATCTCTGCATTCTTGTCTGTATCGGCGTCTGTGGCGCGCACCTGTAAAATACTGCTGTGAAATGAGGCGTCTTCTGACACGCGCCCCAGGTAGTGACGGTGGTGGAATATAGGGACGTTATCATTCTCATCCTTCACCTGGACTATCACTGTACCTGTACCCGTGAGACGGGGGTTACCTGGAAATAATAACAAACAATTTATAATATATCTATTATAGTACAAGAATGGAACATGTAACTTCATATTTTGCACAAGCATAAACCTTGCCTCAAAGGGTGGCCAATTGGCATTTAAGAGTTGGTTTAATGCTGGCACAGCAACGCGATACGGGAGATGTATTGGTAGTCATGTAGGCCACAGGCCTCTAGAGGAGCGAACATAATATGAGAGACAGGTTATCTAGTCAGACAGACATATATTTTATTGACATAGATAAAAGAGACGTCAGATTGTGACGTCTAAAGTCAATAACCGCTTTGAAAGAGTAAACTATTTATAATGGCAGCAGACCCATAACAGAGGTATTCAAAATAAGCAGAAAGAGTTACCTAATAATACATTCAATGTAGCACTTCGAGGGTTAAATATTGAGATGAACAGACTTATGGCAGTAGGCCTACACATAGCGGTAATTGGTCATTTTAATTGAATATATTGTACATTCAGAGAATGGAAACTTAACTCAACTGAGATCTCCATATTTACATTGCACAACATGACCAGTCATTGAAGCGAAGACCACGCATCAACCTAATGTTGGATTAGTGTTGATCCAACATCTACGACGCTGGCCCAACATTAAGCCGCCATTGGTCAACGCCTCGTGTTGATGGGAGAACTATGGTGCTGCTAGCCTAAAATAGCTATTAGTCCGGGGGGGGGGGGTACAGTGTCATTTAGCACGGGATTTCCCAGCAAACACGAGACGTTTACCCAATGTTGTATCAATGTTGGGCCAGCGTCTTAGACGATGGGCCAACATTGATACAACATTGGGTCAGCGTCTCGTGTTTGCTGGGTTGAATCTACCTGTTACGCCGAGGTATTTATTAAATCATTGAGCGCCAGGAATGTACAGGATGCAATCAGTGACTGACACGGTGTACAATCAATGTTGGATTTTAATGCTGGGTCATCGGAGAAGACGACGCATCAATACGTATCAATTTTTTACCTAATCTGTTTCATGGTAGACATAGAGATATGGGACGCTTAACGCGTTAAAATCAAAGATAGACTGATAACATAGACAACCACGGCGATCCGTCAATCAACTCTGATTGATTTCAATTTATATTGATGTCAATTTCTGTTTGAGTTGACTCGCTGGGAGGCAGTGTTTTCTACTCAGTCAATGGCCGTCAACCCGCCTTATCAGAAACACATCTGATCACTGTCTGACAACATGTTCACTCAATGATGGGTTAATGTTGGGCCAGCGCCGCAGACGGTGGACCAACATTGACCCAGCATTTGGTCAAAGTGTCATGTTTTCTGATTACTGCCTGCATATCAAATCTCGGGGCGTTTCGTATCTTCCCAACTCATGTACATTGCCAAATACCCCGCGAAAGTTATTGTGTATGGTTTATTAACACATATTATGTACAGTTCAATATTTAAGACTGAACTGACAAAAATAATTGATCATAAGATGATATACGATTAATCTGCGAAGAACATTTGTGAAAAATGTTTATCGAAATGGATCTTGACATTACTATTATTATAGGAATGAGCAGTATTAACAGTTCAATATTTTAGACCAAGGTGAAAATGTATTTGATTCTGAGGGTTTATATAATTAATATAACATATATGTCATATTAATTATATAAACCTTCAGAATCAAATACATAGGTCGCTATGGAAACATACATTTGAATGAGAAGAATGATATATATACTTCATGTCTTGTAACTTATATCAATTCCCAATAGATACAAAATGTCTACAACATAGTTGCCGAATATAAGTATATGTCACAATATATGTTATTTATAGATTTGACAGACAGGTTTATATGTTTTCGCTCTTAAAGCACATATTTCATTTCCTATAAGCTGACACTGATTTAACGTGCTAATGAAAAATTAAATCATTTATAGTCGCTTGGCACTCAAAGAGTGAAATCTAATAGCTAGAGAATGTTTTATATGATTTTGATCATAATTGCTTCCAGTAATGTCAGCAGAAGTAAAAGAAAAATTGCAGATTATTTTTATCAAAGCAGGTGCGCTGTCTGAGTTCAGACGAAGTTTCCTCTTATAAACAGGAGTCGGGACATGTTGCCACAAAGGATTTCCTGGACAGTCACTTAGTACCGCTATAAAGCCAGCTGTAGAAACAACAAGGGTGGAGCTAAAACCAAGAGAGAACAGCCGCGTGCGGGGGAGTTTAATTAAATCCAGAAAAAGTGGCAAAGAACAAGATAAGAATGGTGGCGAGCATGAGCGGTATACGTGTAGATGGCGCACTGGAAACAAGCAGGGCTGAACCAAAGCTGCGGTAATGATGGCCCAGCGTCATAGACGTTGGGCCAACATTACACCAACATTGGTTTAACGTTGCATGTTATACTCAGCAAAAAAAAGACTAAGAGTGTAGACGAGGGGAGATGGTGCCTAGTAACAAAATACATTAAACCAATGCTAGATTGATGCTGGCCAACCATCGTAGACGGTGGGCCAACACTAACCCAGCATTGAGTTAACTTTTCGTATTTTCTGGCATAGTAGACGATGGGCCAACATTAGCCCAGCATTGGTTCAACGTCTCCAGTTTTCTTACTATAGTAGGACCACCCAGATTAACCATCCACACCTGATGACATCTAACCCTATAATCTGATAATATATAGTTAGGTTGTTTAAAGGTTTACTCGTGGCAAATGTAATGTTGCTCAACGTCACTTGTCGAACAGAATGTTTAAGTGACTTTGAAAGATAAAAAGACACATAATATCATTTTAAATGGTGTATCTACCACTTTATAAAGTAGGGAGATACATTCCTTCATTTGAAATGGTGTATCTACCACTTTATAAAGTAGGGAGATACATTCCTTCATTTGAAATGGTGTATCTGTCACTTTATAAAGTAGGGAGATACATTCCTTCATTTGAAATGGTGTATCTGTCACTTTATAAAGTAGGGAGATACATTCCTTCATTTGAAATGGTGTATCTGTCACTTTATAAAGTAGGGAGATACATTCCTTCATTTGAAATGGTGTATCTGTCACTTTATAAAGTAGGGAGATACATTTCTTCATTTTAAATGGTTTATCTTCCACTATTCAAAGTAACGGTTACGACATTTTAAATGTTCTTCTTTTTCTTTCAATATTGCAAAAGGATGTTATATATTTATTAGCTGACTGTACGCTAACGCCACCTAGTGAGATTGTGTGATTGAACAGCTAGTACTTGAGGAGACAACATTTACGGGGGTGTCACTAAGTGCTGGCGTCACACAGTGCGCGTGCGCGTGTCTTGTCTTGATGACTAGGCCCATACCCTGGCCCATACCACAACAGTCAATAAAACAGAGATGGCAGACAAATAAACAAGATAACAGAAGAGTTAGGAGAGAAACGTATCGTCACTTTATATTCAAACACATTTGTAAGTTCAAACACGTGTCACTTTGGTGTTAAAGAGTCGTATCTCCCACGTTATAAGGTGGCAGATACCATCCTTTGACTCTTTAAGCGCTACATAAAAAAAATCCATCCACTTAAAGTTGTGTCTCGCTACCGCGATCCACAACTTCAAGTGGGTGAAATCTACCTTTCTGTTTGCCGCGTGCATTTACATCTCAATATGCCCATTTCAACACTTTCTTATCGCACATATTACCACATTTCGATGGTAATTGATGTACAATCAGGAGTTGTAAATGTTTGGTCCCAAACTAAATAGATGTAATTGATTTTCACCCACTTGAAGTTGTGTATCGCTTGAAGTTGTACCCCCCCCCCCCGCACTGTCTGCCTAATATATACAGTGCTCCAAAATGTTCAAATGTTTGTACAGAGCTGCCTATGGTACTGTGCACTATAAAGAACCCTCAAAGTCATTGAGATAAGAGTAGGGCATAGTCCGGCTTCCTTCTGTCGCGTAATTGCCATGATTGTGCAGAAAGCGACATAAGGCAATATTCATATATATAACATTGTAAGTGTGATGCTGAATGCATATATATCCCGTGTACATCACGTCCACAGACCTTCCTACACAGCACACCTAGAGACACGACTAGTACACAACTCACACCAGTCACATTACCGGCAACACATACACCATAAACGCCTACATAGCACGCTATCAACTCTGACAATAGCCTGAGCCACGACCATGAACGTGCATTTTGACGAGTTGGCCTTCCGCCCATCGGCTGGCAATCCTAACTTGGAGGTAATGGGTTAAAATACGTTTAGCGACTCTATCAAGATGTAAGAAAATGATTAGGACGTTAGAGAATAAACCCATGTATGTTTATCAAAATGTACGCCTAGGAATATTGGATATATTGTCATCATATGTCATATTGTGCGTCAATGTAATAAGGAAGTTTCTATATTACTATCAGCCTGTTATCACAGTGTATGAGCGGCCCTTATAATGACGGCGATCTGGTGAATGGAATGTCACTTATTTGGCTGCTCGCGTTGCTGGCTGCAATATTCACTTGCAAAAATCTGTTGAAGAGCTCACGGCGCATTCTTCTTAATAATGACTGCCGCATGCTATTAACTCGTTGTGTTACGTCACGCATGCGTACACGCTACTTACGAAACACTTCCGGTACTAGTTTTTGCATCCACGAATTGCTAGTTACGAAGCACAGGCTATAATCTATGCTCTTACGAGACGATTAACCTAAAAAACAGGGTGAAATTATATCTCCGGTGTAGTGTAGTTACTGTAACTCAGGTGTAGTGTAGTTACATTAGCACTGTAACTTCTACTTTAACTACAGTACATCCAAACTCACACTGTAATTACACTGCATTTACTATAGAACAACTGTTATATATATAATCGCAAGCGGAACGATAATTTTTTTTATTTGAAGTGTTGCACTAGTTTTGAAGATGCATGTATGTGGTGCATAAACAGATAAAAGTGTCACAATCAAAGATTTTAAAAGACGTTTGAACAAATGCTCAATGTAGCACGTTCAAATGTAGCCCCCCCCCTTCCCCGGTTGTAAGCATCCACTCCCCATGTACAGGTAAGTGCATGTACCGTAAACGCTTATTAACCCTTTAACCGCCAAATTATTCAATTTAAATTTTCACCCACTTGAAGTTGTGTCTCGCTGACGCGATCCACAACTTCAAGTGAGTGAAAATTATTCAGATTTGACAAAATGGAGGTCAACTGTTTTCAAATCTTGCTGATTGATGTCATATTTTATCTTTAACATGTTTAATAGGTGGTAGTTAATGTGCTAATAAAAATGAAAACCCGAATATATGCGGCACCGGCGGTTAAAGGGTTATCAAATCAAAAACAGATCCATTTAACCCTTTCACAGCAAATCACAAATAAATCGCTTTAAATCCGTTTTATTTCCCAATTAAATCACTGTTATTGGGAATGAAAAGAGTGTTTAAACATCAAAAGTGCAAATATTTGGTCTGAAATGTAACAAATATCATTAGTTTTGACCTTCAAGTTGTGAGTCGCGGTAGCGAAACACAACTTGAAGTTGGTGAAAAGTGGGTAAAAATTTAACTTATAATATAACTTACAATGTAACTTTGCACTGTGAGGGTTTATAAAATATATGTAAAAATAGGGTGCATTTTGGACAAAATCTAGCAAACTGTTCAGCAGACGTTGTTATAGACTAGTCGTCTGGCAACATAAACAATACACCAAGCGACTATAAGATCACAGCCAAACATCCGACCTTCCAAGTGATACAATAGTAAAATAAACAACAGTCACCTTCCAGGGACAAGAGGGTCAACTCAATGAGATATATGTATAGCAATAACAACGGCATCCTTTAACTGCTATATATTCTATTTCATATGTTTGACGCTTTAAAGTTTAAATGCAAGGGAAAATACGTGAACCTAATATCTGACAATAATATTGAAGGATTTCAGCCTTGAATCCATTTACTATCACCTTGTTCGGGTTTGTGTTAGAGACTTTAAACAACATCGATTCTCAACTATTTTGATCATGAGCATATAAAAAGCTTATGATAACTTAGTGCAGGTCATTTAATTTGGAATAAATATAAAAAATCAAAGGCTAACATGTGCAGCTTTATTCATCTATTTATTTAGGCCTTCTTTGTATAAACTGTCGAGTCGAGGGTATTTGTCTAAACTTCTCACGGCTTCTATCAAGTAATACTGTCACATGTATGACAGCCACTTCATAAACCCTGATAACAGAGACAATTCAAAATCACCTCAAAACACATTATCTCGACTTGTCTTCGCATTCAAAACACATTATCTCCACATGTCGTCCGTTTGTCATCAGCTCTATTACAACGCTGGATTAATTTTGTTTAAACCATTGAGACTAAAGGGGTTTTTCAATTTGAAAATGTCATCATGTCACCCGTATGTCATCCGTATGTTATCCATCCGTATGTCATCCGTATGTCATTCGTATGTCATCCGTATGTCATTCGTATGTCATCCGTATGTCATCTGTATGTAATCCGTATGTCATCTGTATGTCATCCGTATGTCATCCGTATGTCATCCGTATGTCATCCGTATGTCATCCGTATGTCATCTGTATGTCATCTGTATGTCATCCGTATGTCATCTGTATGTCATCCGTATGTCATCCGTATGTCATCTGTATGTCATCTGTATGTCATCTGTATGTCATCCGTATGTCATCTGTATGTCATCCGTATATCATCCGTATGTCATCTGTGTGTCATCTGTATGTCATCTGTATGTCATCCGTATGTCATCTGTATGTCATCCGTATATCATCCGTATGTCATCTGTGTGTCATCCGTATGTCATCTGTATGTCATCTGTGTGTCATCTGTATGTCATCTGTATGTCATCCGTATGTCATCCGTATGCTATCTGTATGTCATCCGTATGTCATCTGTATGTCATCCGTATGTCATCCGTATGTCATCTGTATGTCATCTGTATGTCATCTGTATGTCATCTGTATGTCATCCGTATGTCATCCGTATGTCATCCGTATGTCATCCGTATGTCATCCGTATGTCATCCGTATGTCATCCGTATGTCATCTGTATGTCATCCGTATGTCATCTGTATGTCATCCGTATGTCATCCGTATGTCATCCGTATGTCATCCGTATCTCATCGTATGATTTACGTATCATCTATTATTTCCGTATAGCATATGCATGTGTACATGTATGTATACACATCTAACCAGGGATTTTCCTGGAAGCCACGTAGGTACAGGATCAGCGGGGTTCGAGTCCCGGACGCCGGTGGGTTCAGTTGGTCTATATCCACATACAGGGCCTACCCAGCAAACACGAGACGTTGAACCAATGTTGATTTAATGTTGGCTCAGAGTCGAAGACGATGGGCCAACATTAAATCAACATTGGTTCTCGTGTTGCTGGGTACTTCTTTCCTATCTCAGCCTCTTGTACTTCAGTGTAAGTACTTCAGTGTAAGTACTGTGTAATAAGTACTCAAGTACACACTTCACCCATAGAGTAATTACATTCAAATTGCCCCATAGAGTAAAATACTAGGGTTTTTACCACTACTTAGCAATCTATGATGGTCTACATGTTTATTCACACAAATACCGAGAAAATTCAAAGAGTTTTCGTATCTCAAACATCATTTTTTTGCAGTGTCCCCCTAGTGTAGATTAATAAGTCCTGACCTCCTCCCTCTGGTCATTTTTGCAAACAGCAACATTAGTCGTCAAAATAAAAAAATATTGTGTATAGTGCCATCGTTTATAGTGTTATCGTATGGTGTCATATTATATATATATATACATATTGTGTATAGTGTCATATTATTTATGTATTCAGAGAAAGCACAAGCCAACGCTAGACCAATACCGGTTCAGCGTGACTGTGTGCCAACATTAAACCAACACCGAACCGAAGTGTTCAGGGCATGTTACAAAACCGGATGTCAAGTTGTCTCGACCAGAGGTTGGATTGGTCAGCTGAGGGCATACAACCTCCACCTGTGACCTTGGACTGGTCAACTGAGGTCATACAGCCTCCACCTGTGACCTCTAACACTTTCATGACTTAGGAGCTATTGGGGACACACCAGACTCCAGACACTTCATCATTCTCGCCATCTGATGCTTGGAAGTACAAGTCAGGCATGTAGACTAAACACACTAATATGCCAAATTTGGGGTATATGCGGAAGTTCTTGTTCTATATAGTGGTATTTGCTCAATGTCTTGCAATATATAGATATGATAACAATGTTTCACCAAAAGATAGTTCTGTCAAATTAGAGCTGGATATTGTGTAAGGAATTTCGCCTTCCAATATGAGTTAAGGCTGCACCAAGTAGGTTGACCTTTTCTTGTTCTATATAGTGGTATTTGCTCAATGTCTTGCAATATATAGATATGATAACAATGTTTCACCAAAAGATAGTTCTGTCAAATTAGAGCTGGATATTGTGTAAGGAATTTCGCCTTCCAATACGAGTTAAGGCTGCACCAAGTAGGTTGACCTTTTCTTCGGCTACTCACCAACTACACCAAACTCGATCATGCAGACAGTGCCTTGTTCCATAGTGTATCACTGCGGGGGGTCAGTGACTTGTAGTATCACTGCGGGGGGTGAGTCAGGGATGGCAGACCATGGACGCCTTATCCATGGTTTATCCTGATCCTGTTATCACTGGACACTGGCGACCAGCAGGGACTGAAAACTACAGGCCCAGCACCGGCCAAATACAACAAACACGGGTATTAAATACAGCTGACCACGGCATGGGGGCTGACCAGGGGGGGGGGGGATGCAGATAATGCTCTTGATGCCGTCTACAGGACGCCAATATCACAGACGTTTGCTAGATACTCTATGATCTCTGTCTGGAACTCCAACAATGGATGAATACAATAAATATAAAGGAATGAATGAAATGAATGAATGATTGAATGAACGAAAGAATGAACGAATGTGTGAATGAATGAACGCACGCACGGCTTCAGGAATAAATGAATGAATGAATTATTGAATGAATGAATGAATGAATGAATTATCGAGTGAATGAATGCACAAATGGGTGAATGAATGAATGAAGGAATGGGTGAATGAATGAATAAATGAATTAACGAACGAACGAACGAACGAACGAACGAACGAACGAACGAACGAACGAACGAACGAACGAACGAATGAATGAATGAATGAATGAATGAATGAATGAATGAATGAATGAATGAATGAATGAATGAATGAATGAATGAATAAACTAGGTTATGTGATGTACTACCACAGATTATTATTATGTGTTATTGATACTGCTAACCATCAATGGACGAATACAATATATAGAGGAATGAATGAATGCATGGGTTTTTGAATAAATGAATGAAAGAATGAATGAATGAATGAATGAATGAATGAATGAATGAATGAATGAATGAATGAATGAACGAATAAATGGATGAATGAATGAATGCATAAACTAGGTTCTGTGATGTACTACCACAGGTTGTTATAGTTTGTGGTGTTGATACCGCTAGCCATATTAGTGGTATGGCTGGAGAAGCTATTGGGCGAATATGACCCTTCGCTCCCAGAGGCAGCTGATTTGTACCATGTATCAGTAATCCATTTAACTCTTTCAACACGAAGGCATTTTCTTCTCATTATCACTCACATTAAAATGTGAATTCCCACCGCAATTACCACCTGATGGTGAGTTGAACATTTAATCAAATAGGCTACCTAATGATAATAGATTCCTTGTACTAAGTATATACCAAAATGTGAGCTCAAGCCGCAATGTGATCAAATATCATTATTTTAGAAAATGAATTGCATCAAAAATTAATGATATAATGGCTGTTAAAGGGTTGATCAGGCATGCGTTTGTGATAGTTTGACCTGGTGTAAGGTTTGTTCGCCCCATTAGACAAACATGTGATCGCCTGGTACTAACACGGCTAGAAGAAAACACTGACAGGCATACCACGGAATAGCTCCCAGCGACAAACCCCATATAATGCTGGGTAATGCTGGGCCAAGGTCAGAGACGGTGGCTCAACATTACCCAGCATTATGTGGACGTGTGTGCAGCAGCTTCCCCGGGAGGGTGGGGCGAAATGGCCACAAGGAAACAATTTGTGGGGATATAATGGCTACAAGAGAAAAGACCCAAAAAGTGGGGGCTGAAAATGCATCACTAGGCCTAACCTCTAAAATGATATTGATACTTTCCCGATTGATTAACATGAAATAACACTATTATTAGTCTTTAAAATCACGGATAGTGAAGGTCTTTGTCTATTTGTGATAACATAAAATAATATAAGATATGAATGTTATTCGTTAAACTGGAATTTCCTCAACTGATTTTATCAACGATTAAAATTGGGAATATGTATATATTTAATAGTCTTTGGTATTTTAAATTAGTTTTAATGCCTACATTGTATCCGTTATTAGATTTCCCACTTTACAAATTACATTTGACTTTCACCTTTATCCTATCAACTGTGTGACCCACAGTGACCCACATCTTAGTCCTGTGATTGGTAGAGCTGTAAATGTCCACCAATCACAGAGCTGAGATATAGGGCACATTGACAGGGACTACCTGGCCTGGAGCTATTTTCTCAGGCAGGCCAATCTACCCAGATCTCCTTAAGCAAACATAACATTCTGTGTGACTCATGAGAAGATTGACATCAAGTAACCATGCCAGTCTAGACGGCAGAAACTTTTTATGTGGCTTGAAGCGGAGAAACGAAAAGCGCTGTTTGATGTACAAACATTACTATGGACGTCTGCTTCTGACGTCTAATGATTCTGTCCCCGCACTGAAAGAGCCAACTATTTATAATGACCGTATACCTTTAACCCTTTCAAGCCTGACTTTACATTGTCATCTTCATCCACTACAAGCCACGAATTGCTGCCGCAATTCTCGACTTGTAGTGGATGAAAATGAAATAAAGTGGGTGACAAATGAAAAAAATAATGCTATTTTTAAAACATTTTCATGAAAATTTTCGTTCTAAAACCACTGGGTTTCTGGAAATTAAGTTATTTTTCAGAGATGCGAAATAATGCTTTAATGCATCGTGAGGGCTTAAAGGGTTAACCTAGGTATTCAAATGAAGCAGAAAGAGTTAACTAAGACTTTTATTATCATTTCAGTTTGAAGATAACCCTTTGGTCTTCAGCCCTTTAACCCTTTAAACGCCGGTGCCGCATATATTTGAGTTTTCATTTTTTATTAGCACATTAAGTACCACATTTTAAATATGTTAAAGATAAAATGTGACACCAACCAGCAAGATTTGAAAAGAATTGACCTCCATTTTGTCAAATCTGAATAATTTTCACTCACTTGAAGTTGTGGATCGCGTCAGCGAGACACAACTTCAAGTGGGTGAAAATTCAAATTGAATAATTTGGCGGTTAAAGAGTTAAGGGCGATGAAATATAACCCTGACAAAGCGAATCACCTGATTTTATGGAATTGAATATTTTCAATATTGTTATATTTTTTTCAGAATATTTCGCCATGGTCATACCGGTACATAAATGAGACGCGTGTCCTTGAATAAAAAGTTAAACTTTCAAGTATTTAAATCCTAACTGTGTAATAGCTGGGCATTTGTAATAGTTGATGACAGGTTGTTGTTTATATAATCCTGGCTGGCGATTGTCTGTCCCCTGTGCTGACTTGGCTGACGTTTGTCTGTCCCCTGTGCTGACTTGACTGACGTTTGTCTGTCGCCTTGCTGACTTGGCTGACGTATGTCTGTCCCCTGTGCTGACTTGGCTGACGTTTGTCTGTCCCCTGTGCTGACTTGGCTGACGTTTGTCTGTCCCCTGTGCTGACTTGGATGACGTTTGTCTGTCCCCTGTGCTGACTTGGATGACGTTTGTCTGTCCCCTGTGCTGACTTGGCTGACGTCTGTCCGTCCCTGTGCTGACTTGGCTGACGTTTGTCTGTCCCCTGTGCTGACTTGACTGACGTTTGTCTGTCGCCTTGCTGACTTGGCTGACGTATGTCTGTCCCCTGTGCTGACTTGGCTGACGTTTGTCTGTCCCCTGTGCTGACTTGACTGACGTTTGTCTGTCGCCTTGCTGACTTGGCTGACGTATGTCTGTCCCCTGTGCTGACTTGGCTGACGTTTGTCTGTCCCCTGTGCTGACTTAGCTGACGTTTGTCTGTCCCCTGTGCTGACTTGGATGACGTTTGTCTGTCCCCTGTGCTGACTTGGCTGACGTCTGTCCGTCCCTGTGCTGACTTGGCTGACGTTTGTCTGTCCCCTGTGTTGACTTGGCTGACGTTTGTCTGTCCCCTGTGCTGACTTGGCTGACGTATGTCTGTCGCTGACAGATGTAGAAGTAGACAGAAGCAGATCGACCCCTGAGGCTGGCAGTGTTGTTAACCAGGATACAATGCTATGCTCTGCATACGTATGTGGAACACCCTGTGATGCCTAGAGGTCATTATAATGTATGTGTAACACCCTGTGATGCCTAGAGGGCATTATTATAAAGTGAGTGCAATAACCTATGCAACAAGGCATTATAATCAGAGTGTACCCTATTAGAGTAAACACATGCTATTTCAGTACTTATCACGTATGCTGTGTACCTACTTTTTTAAGTGAATAATCTCTGATCGAGATAATGGTACAGATATTTTTTAGTGCTCAAATTTTAGATTTAAGTAATTTTTAGTTGTGGATCGCGGTAGCGATACAAAACTTCAAGTGACTAAAAATATATATTTATATACTCAGAGCTCTAGTAGTTATTGTGTTGCAGACGGTGAGCCATTAATAACCCAACATTACGCTGCATTGGGCAAACACTAACCCGGTATTGGGCCAGAGTCCCCGTATTTGCCAGGGTCACATTGTGACCTACAAATTATCCAGAGGTCGAAACAACCACTTGGAACGTTGTCACAATGCTGGGCCAATGTGTAACACGTTGGCCCGTCATTTATCAGACGTTGTGCTAGTGTTTTGGTGAAGCAGTCAGTCAGTTAATAGCTACCCATCTGGGCAACTACGCCACCTCGCAACAGTTCCCGTCAACATGTCTAGATGTCTGTATACAAACAGTGGGTGACTGGTATGTGTCAGTTAGAATTTTTCATCTATAAATGTGACTTTAATCTAAGACCGCTGATTAGTCATGATATTCCATTTCGACCAATCAGATTCATAAGAAGTAATGGTATATATCACCCTCCGTAGTGAACTCTTTTAGTATGGGGGTCGACTTTAGTCGTCATAATCTGACGTATACACGTCATAATCTGACGTCTATACGTCAGAGTATGTCTATCGTCGTCAGAAAAGACTCAGAGTATGACGTCTAAAGTCGGACCCCACACTGAAAGAATTAAAATTTATAACGGCCGTAGATCCATATCATAGGTTTTGAAATGAAGCGGAAAGAGCTAACTAAGACATTTATGATGATTTCAAATTGAAAATAACCCTTTGGTCTCTAGGAAATATGAAAATATTTCAGCGCTCTAGGGGTTAGTTCCAAATAGTAAATAATTTCTGAATTTATCGGTGAAATCGATATCAAGTAATAAATTAATACAACCAACCACCTCCTTGATATAAAGTAGAGCCTAATAAAGTAATACAACCAACTACCTCTTGCTACAACTTATATTTTACCACTTTTGACCAATTTTTATTTCTTATAGATTTAAATGGATTCGCAGTGTCAAAGCTACTATTGGTTTATAAGAGATAAAAATGATGAAGTTCAAAGACCACTGTTTGAGTTTAGACTCATCAGCAGTAACTTAACAAAGTATAAAACAACACATCCAGAGTGAAGAAGCGAATTCTGAAGGTCATTCTCAAGCCTATTCTCAAGGTCATTGTTGTTGGTGCTGGTATAATTCATATCATTATTCATGTATTCATTATTCACTATTTATATGTTTACCGACAGACAGATTTCACGAACAAATTCCCACAAACTTCACACTTCACTAGTGCCAAGTAGAAAAATGTGCTGCGTAACCATCAAACAAGGCGTTGAACCAATGTTGGTTTAATGTTGGGCCAGCGTCGCAGACGTTGGGCCAACATTAAAACAGCATTGGTTCAAAGTTTTGTGTGTCTCTCTGTATTATGTAGGTGTGATGCCCCTGTCGGCCTTGAAGGCTCTTCACAGGGCTGCGTGTTGTGGCTGCCAGCAGAGCGTAATGCCATGTACATCCCTGGGCCAAAATGACCCGCAACTTCACGGAATTAGGCATGTATTTCAGCACAGATCCTGTCCTTTGGGTATACAGCAATAGCTCAACCCAGGCACTGACGATTTGTTTTACATCATGTAATCTGGCGGCAGTGGCGGATCCAGGAATTGACAGACGGGGTACGCTGATTTTTTACTACAATTTTTACACACCACAGCTGGCACAGCCCCTGGCACAGCCAGCCTACATGTTCTTATTTAGAGTTATCCGGGGGCATGCTCCCTTAGAAAATCTAAAGTTTCAAATAGTGCATTCGGGAGCATATTTCATCGCAAATATGGTCGTTTTTTTGTTTGTTTTTTAAACCCCCTGGCTCCACCACTATGTGTCGTGGTTTTCCTCTGCATGCATCCCAGAACAGAGCCAGATTCCAGCAAGTGCTCAATACATTCTGTGCTTCAATGTTGATACTGCACCGTAGACGATTGAAGACATTGAGTCAACGCTTGGTGTGCGCTAGGCAATGATCCCATTAGGCGTACAGTTAAATCAAAAACAAATCCTTATCTCTGCAAATCGATCTATTGAAACTTCTGGCCTAGAAATAGTGGATCTTCCAGCGTATTATTGCGTATAAATGTTCCAGCGGCCATTACATTGTATCATCGCGTAGGCCTATAGATGTTCTATGTATCATTGCGTATCGTCACAGCTGTCTTTGCAGACTATTTGCTGCTGACAGCCCATGTATTATATATATCCAGCATCCATATACATCTATCTGTTAGGACCCGAGATAACAGGTATCCTATTCCCAGCAAATGCGAGATGCTGGCCCAACGTTGGCTCAATACTGGGCCAGCGTCGAAGACGATGGGCCAACATTGAGCCAACGTTGGGCTATATCTTGTTTTTGCTGTGATATACGTCAGATAACATGTATCTTATAACAGGATTAGAGGGTATTATGACGTTATAACAGGTATCTTATACCAGAACTAGAGATAAGAAGGTGTTTACTTCCGGGAGAGACATGGGGAATCCCCAAACATCCCAATCCGGGATTCATCCTCCTGCCACACAGGAATCTGTTCAAATTTCCAGTCACTTTGATTTTAAGTATATTCTGATTTTATCAAATCGCTAAGTGCAGCCGATATAAGGTCAGTAGGTCCGCCACACAGGTGGGCCCACAACCTGATGTGCGTGCTCCGGACGACGTAACTGTTTCCAAATAGACAAAGGCAGAGTTTTAATACTTTAACCGTGCAACAAAACCTTTAAACTCTAGTATAAAATTAACTGTTTGCTCAGTCTCCATATATCTTTGACTTGTGTCATAACTTCAGACGTCTGCTCTAACACATACTAGATGTCCATCCACTAACTAGATCTACTAGATGTCCGTCCACTGACTAGATCTACTAGATGTCCATCCACTAACTAGATCTACTAGATGTCCGTCCACCTTACGCAATGTAGGCTTACAAACAAAACACTACTGGATATAACTTCAAAGGAGCTGCGCAGTCAGAAAAAAAGACAGAAAAATAGCATCCAGGTGTCTCACGTTGGAGGTTGGGCTTGGCTGTTTTTTCTGTCAAGGTCATCTAAGCAAACATAGGTTCATACATAAGTCGTTTTAAAGTTGGGCCACCGTTGCCTTTCCCCTTTTTATTGCAAACGCGGAGCTCTTGTTCGGTCAAAATGGGAAAAATAGCCAAATTACAAAAAATGTGGATTAGCAAAACATGGTTGTATGCTATGATGTGAACCTCTTCTTTAACTTAAACTTTTACTATATATTCATAGCTGTAGAATAATATGACAACATCCAGCATTATCAGTTGTACAGAAGACGTTACACATTGGTTTAGTTCAAACATCACTTGAAGTGAGTGAAGATTCGAATTCTATATTTTTTATTTGAAATGATAATTTTGATGGGACTGATTAATTAATTGACGATCAATTGATTGTTTTATTGATTGATTGATTGATTACTCGGAGGAATCAGTATTCTTTATTGTAACGCAAAAACGTTTATAATAATAAAGTTTCTGCACATTGACAGCTGCCCTGTATTATCATCAGTGGTGACTGTGCCGTATATATTTAACAGAAACGTGTAAGAATAGAGTATTCTGTGACAGATGATTTATAGGGCGTCTCCTCTACTCGCTAGACGGCGTGGCCTGCCACTGGGGCTGGGCCATCAGACTGTCTCTACGCCTTTGACCTGATAATCGCCCGGGGCAGAACAACATTATTTCCAGTAGCTACCCCTCCCCCCCCCCCCCCCCCACCCACCTTATGCTCAACTCCTGTCCTACGGAACTACACAGAACGCTGTCGCGATGCCGGGCTGACATAGACAACGTCGGGACAACATTTCCCCATCACCCATACAATACTCCAATTATACCCAGAGAGACAATGTTGCTTCAATGCTGGGCCAACGTGGGACACGGTGGCCCAGCATTGAAGCTACATGGTCTCGCGAGGTATAACGGTGGCCCAGCATTGAAATGTCATCCTAATGCCGTATAATGTTGGACCAATGTCGGAGACAGCAGCAATGCATTCAGACAGCGTTAGGCTAAGATTTGCTTGAGTTCTACACCGTGGTCCCAAGACAAACAGCAGTAACTGCTTACTTTTCCACCCAGCAGTTACTGCTGTTTGCCTTTGCATGATAATTTATATTTCTAGCAGCAGTCTATATTCCTACACGTGGTATTGGCTGCTCGCACAAAGTGGAGACAATCACTACACATGAATATCTGGTGCGACTTAATAAACCAGGCACCTTCTGAGTATCTGTTTTTTTTTTAATAATATTCATTTCTCATTAGGCCTACATATTGGAAATGTGGGGTAGATTTTATCAGCAGATAAAAGTGTTTTTTTGGTTAGTATGCAGATCCCTTAAATAGTTTGTCCCGTTAAATATATATTCATATCTAAGTACGATAGATGACTTGTCCACATTATTTCCACTAACAGCAATAGACTCACTGACCTAGATCTTGGCCATGTGATTGGTGGAGTCTCCACCGATCACATGGCTAATATCTGGGTCAGTGGCTTTGAGTTTATACCACAGACATATTTTCTAACTCCAAGGAAAATAGAGCCAAAGTTCTGTGGTATGAAAAGTGTCACATCTAAAACATGTGGTACGCCAAGTGTTACGCCTCAGGGGTTTACCACTTTCCGTTAAAAACCTGACGCTCCCAGTTCTACACGTACCCCAGTTTTCTGGTTATTATGTCATTTATCAGACTGTCGCCAAACCCCCCGCAAACTTACCCTCCCACCCCCGCTCACTTGATACACCTAGATGACAGTACACATGGTACAGCAGGTAAGTTATAAATAACCATAGTGAGATAATATTGGGAATTAAAGATAAAATAAACCAATACAGTTATAGCAGAAATACATGTATGTATTTCTGGTTATAGGCAATAGCCACTGATATTATAGTTTGTTAATAAAAATGTCAAATTGGCCAAGGGTGTATTTGAAAGATAATTTTTACTTTCAGCAAAAACTCGTGGAACAATCAAGAAACACTCGTGAAACAATGAACACTAACGAAACGTCCATTAAACACTCGTGAACATGAAACAATCACGAAACATTCATATAACACAAATAAAACAATAATGAAACAATAATGAAACACCAATGAAACACTCATAAAACCACTTATAAAAAACTAAGAAAACACTCATGTTTCCAAGATCAGCTCACGGTGAGTGACAGTCAATAGAGGTTAGGTTCACCTGGTAAATGTCAGGTCTAGACGTAAACTGAAAAGTGTGGTGACTGTTGGCTGAGGAAAATATGAACTAAGAGACGACCGTGAGATGTGGCTAGCCTCTTTTCATCACATTTTAATTCCCACACACCATACCAGTACTTGTAAGTCTTGTCGGCCTTGTGGTACCATGGTGTGAGGTGACGTCACGGGTCACCGATAGTTAATGCTGCGCTCACTAGGGGGTGTCTGTGTCATTGAGAGGTGTGTGAAGGACGGTTTGGTTGCTGCAAAGAGTCTAGAACAACTAGACTCTTTAGAGTCTAGAACAACTAGACTCTTAGAGCCTAGAACAACTAGACTCTAAACTAGACTCTTTAAAGTCTAGTTGTTCTAGACTCTTAGAGTCTAGAACAACTAGACTCTTTAGAGTCTAGAACAACTAGACTCTTTAGAGTCTAGTTGTTCTACACTCTTAGAGTCTAGAACAGCTAGATTCTTTAGAGTCTAGAACAACTAGACTCTTTAGAGTCTAGAACAACTAGACTCTTAGAGTCTAGAACAACTAGACTCTTAAGAGTCTAGAACAACTAGACTCTTAAGAGTCTAGAACAACTAGACTCTTAGTTTCTAGAACAACTATACTCTTAAGAGTCTAGAACAACTAGACTCTTTATAGTCTAGAACAACTAGACTCTTTAGAGTCTAAAACAACTAGACTCTTTAGAGTCTAGACCAACTAGACTCTAAGAGTCTAGAACAACTAGACTCTAAGAGTCTAGAACAACTAGACTCTAAGAGTCTAGAGCAACTAGACTCTTTAAGAGTCTAAAACAACTAGACTCTTTAGAGTCTAGAACAACTAGTAACAACTAGACTCTAAGAGTCTAGAACAACTAGACTCTAAGAGTCTAGAACAACTAGACTCTTTAGAGTCTAGAACAACTAGACTCTTTAGAGTCTAGAACAACTAGACTCTTTAGAGTCTAGAACAACTAGACTCTTTAGAGTCTAGAACAGCTAGACTCTTTAGAGTCTAGAACAGCTAGACTCCTTAGAGTCTAGAACAACTAGACTCTTTAGAGTCTAGAACAGCTAGACTCTTTAGAGTCTAGAACAGCTAGACTCTTTAGAGTCTAGAACAACTAGACTCTTTAGAGTCTAGAACAGCTAGACTCTTTAGAGTCTAGAACAGCTAGACTCTTTAGAGTCTAGAACAAACTAGACTCTAAGAGTCTAGAACAACTAGACTCTAAGAGTCTAGAACAACTAGACTCTTTAGAGTCTAGAACAACTAGACTCTTAGAGTCTAGAAAAACAGGATTCTTAAGAGTCTAGAACAACTAGACGCTTTAGAGTCTAGAACAAACTAGACTTTAAGAGTCTAGAACAACTAGACGCTAAGAGTCTAGAACAACTAGACTCTAAGAGTCTAGAACAACTAGACTCTTTAGAGTCTAGAACAACTAGACTCTTAGAGTCTAGAACAACTAGACTCTTTAGAGTCTAGAACAATAGACTCTAAAGAGTCTAGAACAACTAGACTCTAAAGAGTCTAGAACAAACTAGACTCTAAGAGTCTAGAACAACTAGACTCTAAGAGTCTAGAACAAACTAGACTCTAAGAGTCTGAAACAACTAGACTCTTAGAGTCTAGAAACAACTAGACTCTTTGGTTGCGTCTCAACACCGGACGATGAACCAATGTGCATTTAAAGCAAGACCACGGTCTGCGACGCTAGCCAGCATTGAATCAACATTGATTCGACGTCCCACAGCGATCACAAGAAAAATACCAGTAATTGGCCAAACATTGCCTGAATATCGACTCGATATCTTGGATATTTAGCCAATATTTAGCCAATGTTGGGCTTTACTCATTTGTAATGTATGGACGAGCAATTGTGAAGGTTATTTTAACAGCTTGTATTACAAGACACTATAATGACGACTACATTGGATATAACAGCCCAGCAAACACGACACACTGAAACAATGTTGGCTCAACGTTGGCCCACCGTGTGCGCCCCCGGCCCAGCATTAATCCTGTTTGGTGACAGAGGGAGGGGGGGGGGGTAAATGTTATGATTCAGAGAGTCAGATATGAATACGTGTTAACTCTTCACTATCTATCATGATGAGGGGGCTTAGAGTTTTCCTTTGATATATCAGGGTCCTACAACTTAGTATTTATAAAAAATCAGGCTTCCCCCTCAACATTGGGGCTGTTCACATAACCCTTTTTTGAGACTTTTTCACGCCCCCCCCCCCTCCCTTTGTAACGCTTTTTAACGTTGTGTTAGGCGTGACGTAATTGTTGAACGGCCCAATTAAGGTTGGAATTGCAACAACATGTTGTACTATATACAACTGTAACGAAGAACAAATGACTAATGAATAGGCTGATACGCTATAATTAGGGCCTAAAATTCTGAAAAGTGGCCAAGTGGAAAGGAAGGTGGAAAAGACTGAATGAAGTCAATTTACAAAACATTGATAAGTTCTCACAGCACAAAAAAATAGTCTGTCATTATAGTGAGGGCATGGTCTCACAGCACTATATTATTACGAGACAATAGACAAAATGACTCTCAGAAGTCCCACTGATAATATAGATGACAAGAGGTGCCAGTGATGACTCACTGCTTTAACTCTTATAGCTCTGAAACATTTCTATATAAACCGAGAGACCAAACGTGTTTTTTTTAATTTTAAATCCTCACCAATGTCTTAGTTATTTCTTTCCGCTTCATTTGAATACCTATGTTATGGGTATACGGTCTTTATACATGTTTTGATATCATAGAGAACAAGAGGTGGTGAAAGCCCGGACATATATTTTGTGTAACCGTTTGCCCAGGCTAATTGTCACCTTGATGTTAAAGAGTCGCATCTACCACTGCACAAAATGGCAATTACGACCCTCTAATACTAATATGTCGTTATATCAAAAAGGCTAATTCCAGCTGACTCATCACATAATATCATCAAATAAAGGTATAAAATATTTTCAACTGCATGACGTAAAATAAAATATTTTATTTCATTCCGGCCAAATTAGAACAATGGCTATCTGTAGTGCGGACACAGTCAATCAGACATCGGATGTATAGAGACATTAGATGCAGTAGAGTAGTGTTAATTGTACAATTATAAAACTGTGTTTTAGCGCGGCTGAGTGTTTCGGTTAATTATACGTGTTACTCTGGTGAATATAAAGGCGCTTGTGTTATTGTCGCCTGGGGATACAATGCTGCGCAAAAAAACTCACGTTTCCTTTGAAGATTTCAGAATTGTGAGATTTGACAGTTCTGGTCTCAAGTGGGTAACCCCTTCAAGTATGAATTTACTAATTTAATCTTCATCACAACCGCGAATTGTTGTCGGAATTGTTGTTGTGTTGAAGATGACTTGAAGCGGCAAATTTCATTCATTGTAAAATTTAAATTTCCACCCTTGGAGACTACATTTCTCATAAAAAATCATATTTTCCGTCATTTAAAGCTGGAATTGCTAACGCAATTTCCAGCTTCAAATGACGGGAAAAGTTAATTTTATTGAGTTAATTAGTAGTACTGTTAATGAGGTAATTATTACTGATGAGGACCTAGTATTAGTAGTACTGGTTATTGAGGTAATGAGGTAATGAGGTGCCTACCGGAGTCTGTAGCCCTGATGAGGACCTGGTATTAGTAGTACTGGTTAATGAGGTAATGAGGTACCTACCTGAGTCTGTAGATCTGATGAGGACCTGATATTTAGTAGTACTGGTTATTGAGGTAATGAGGTAACTACCTGAGTCTGTAGCTCTGATGAGGACCTGGTATTTAGTAGTACTGGTTATTGAGGTAATGAGGTACCTACCTGAGTCTGTAGCTCTGATGAGGACCTGGTATTTAGTAGTACTGGTTATTGAGGTAATGAGGTACCTACCTGAGTCAGTAGCTCTGATGAGGACCTGGTACTGATGCTGCTTCTCTCTGTCTAGGGGTTTATGTGCCCAGATACTTGTCTCCTCTGATGAGGTGTTCAGCTTAAAGATGGAGGAGGTGGCATCTCCATGGATCAAGTAGTAAGACAGGCGCGCGTAGACGTCAGAATCAGCGTCCTGGGCTGCTATGTTCATCACGTGGACAGGGGAGGTCAACGTGTTCTCCTGAATACAGAAAGTGAGTATCATTATTAACTAAGTATCAAGTTTGACAGGCGCGATACACAACTTAAAGTGACTAAAAATGTATGTTATTTGTGAAATTTAAGCCCCAATATATATCAGTGTTACAAGATTGAAGGCATATATTACTTCTAACAACTTGTTACCAGGTGTCATACAGGTGCTAATAAAAACGCAAAATATCTACTGCAATAGACATCAATGCTTTAAGCCTTCCATCCCGAATTTACCATCTTCATCCACTACAAGCCGCGGATTGCTGTCGCAATTCTCGACTTGTAGTGGATGAAGATGATTTGATGTGGTTTAAAAATTAAAGAAAATTGCATGTATTGGTAAATCACTGTCATCAGTTTTATAGATATTTTCATTCTAAAATCCCTAGTTGTAGGAAATTAAGTATGTTTTCAGAGATGCTTTACCGCATCGTGAGTGCTTAAAGGATTAAGGGTGATAGAGTATTATTACCTGTAGAGGATAAGGGTTATTAAATATGCTAGTATTACCTGTACATAGGCTATTATTACCTGTACATAAGCGACGTAAGGATTTATATGTTATTATTACCTTTACATAGGCTATTATTACCTGTACATAGGCGACGTAAGGATTTATATGCTATTATTACCTGTACATAGGCGACGTAATGGTTGATATGCTATTATTACCTGTACATAGGCTATTATTACCTGTACATAGGCGACGTAATAGTTGATATGATAGTATTACCTGTACATAGGTGACATAAGGGTTGATATGCTATTATTACCTGTACATAGGCGACATAATGGTTGATATGCTATTATTACCTGTACATAGGCTATTATTACCTGTACATAGGCAACGTAATGGTTGATATGCTAGTATTACATGTACATAGGCGACGTAATGGTTGATATGCTATTATTACCTGTACATAGGCTATTATTACCTGTACATAGGCGACGTAATGGTTGATATGCTAGTATTACAAGTACATAGGCGACGTAATGGTTGATATGCTATTATTACCTGTACATAGGCTATTATTACCTGTACATAGGCGATGTAATGGTTGATATGCTATTATTACCTGTACATAGGCGACGTAAGGTGAGTCCACAAACACTGGGGGTGAGTCATTCACATCCTCCACCATCACCTGAACAACCGTGACGTCACTCCTGGGAGGGGAACCAAGGTCCTGAGCTACCACCCTGATCTCATAGGAAACCTTCTGCTCGTAGTCCAGGGGCTTCTCGATGCTCAGAGCTCCGTTATACGGGTCTACACGGAAGTCCCAGGCGTCCTGAGATTCCTCTATCATGTACCTGGTATAAATTACAAAAATTATACATGTTATAGGGGTCTACACGGAAGTCCCAGGCGTCGTGGGTCTCCTCTATGAGGTACCTATAAGGCACAAATTATACAAATTAAGTATATTTTTAGTTTATATATATATATAGTTAGCCTATATCAGCTTTTATATATCCTACTGGTTTCTACTCTGTCCAGTACATGTTACAAGTTATACATGATATTTTATATTTGTATACTACATACGCCATGATATTCGTATCTCATTTAATTTGACAACTTTCGCAATTGGGCATTTTTATAATAGTTTTGGTTGCTTATTAGGCCTACCTACAGTTTGTTAACATAGCCTACTGTATGAAATAACTTGATTTCAAACTTGTGCTTGCTGTATTTGACGGACGCTAACATTGCCTGGATTCTGAAATCTAAAGTCTATCCCCGCACTGTAAGAGTAAAAATATTGCTAATGTTCGTAGAGCCATAACATAGGAAATCAAATGAATCAGAAAGAGCTGAGTAAGACGTTTATGATGATTTCAGCGCTTTAACCTTTAAAGCGCTGAATTAATTTGTAAAAAAAACATCGCAACCAAATGGGGTTATTTCAATTTGAAATCATCATAAATGTCCTAGTTATCTCTTTCTGATTCATACCTGATGAATACCTATGTTGAATACCTATGTTATGGGTCTACGGCCATTAGAAATATTTTAATTCTTACAGTGCGGGGATCGACTTTAGACGTCAGAATCTGACGTCTACAGACGTCAGATTCTGACGACCAAAGTCACAGACGTCAGATTCTGACGACTAAAGTCGATCCCCGCGCTGTAAGGGTTACTATTGTACCTGATATCGGCGTTGAACCCGTGATCCTGGTCCGTGGCGTGCACAGACAGCAGACTGGTTCCCACCTTGGTGTTCTCAGGGATGGTGATGGGGGTGCTCTCAGAGTCAAACGTGGGCGAGTTGTCGTTTTTGTCAGCCACCTGTACGGTGAGTGACATGATGGTGCTCTTAGCAGGGGTCCCTCTGTCTACAGCCCTCACCACCAGGGAGTAGGAGTCCACCACCTCACGATCCAGCATCCGGGTACATCTCAGCACCCCGTCCTGCTCCCCCAGGGTGAAGAGGTCAGTGGGCGTGTCCTCAGGGGGCGTGTCCAGGTGGTAGCGCACCTCACTGTTCACACCCTCATCCGGGTCCTCAGCCACCAGGGTGGTCACGGGGGAACCAGCAGCCTCGTTTTCAGGGAAGCTGACAACACGGGGAGAGACGAACACCGGGAACTCATCGTTAACGTCTCGCAGGACGACGGTAACCTGGAATATAAAAAACAACCACATGACGACCATATACAGTCACATAGAAAATAAAATACAATCACATGACGACAATATACACAAAAACCGGGAATTCATCGGTGGTCCGGTTTGCCCAGAAGACAGAAATCAACAGATATATATGACTAAGAATCTGATTACCAGTTATATTTAACGCGCCTCTGAGCTTTGATCACTCAGGATTTAGACGCTCAGAACTTTCTTCTATTTTTCTATTATTTTTGCTGACAAACCCCCCTTTTGGGGAGCCTCTGTGATCGATTGAATTTCGAATCGTGCGTCTGGAGGGCAGTTTCATCTCAATCATCTCACCATTCTCAGGAGGTTCTCCTGGCCCATGTAGTTTTGCCTACATGTGCACAAAGGTGGCCTAAAACCCCATTAATTGAATTTATTTGACAAACCCACCTAGGGAACTATATACCGATAATTTCCTTGTTGTCTTTTCTTACCAAAGCTGTAGATGAGAGTCTGTCTTGTTGAGGCGTTGTGAGGTCTGTAGCCTGTATATGTAGCTGGTACACCGCCTGGGTCTCCCTGTCCAGTGAGGCCACCACACTGACCACTCCACTGACCGCATCCACACTAAACCTGCCAGACTTGTCACCTCGCACTATACTGTACTCCAGGTCTGAGTTAACACCTGGAAAACAAAATATGAGGATTGGCAAATAAAATGACCATACTCTAGATCAGAGTCAACCAGCTAACACATAAAAACATAATTTGGAATGTTATAATTCAATATTTCATAAAATAGGTATATTTTTCATTTAAAATTATAGCTGGTTGTTAATAATCTTAATTATGTAAGGATGGGGTTTGTTCCTGTCGGAAGGCCCGGGCAGCCCTATTCAGGGCTAGCTATCCCAAATAAACAAACAAACAAACAAACAAACAAACAAACAAACAAACAAACAAACAAAAAGAGACAACCAAACAAACCAACTAATAATGTTAATCAGGTGAGGATGGGGCTTATTGGAAATTAAAATGTTCTTTGTGTAAATCATTTCATATGTAATCTCCCGCGCTTAATGGGTCGTCTAAAATGAACGATGTAACCATTTTTATACTCTGGTGGTGGTTGGATGTGAGGAGAGATTATGACTGATAATAACAGGTGCGGATATGTCCACACACATAGCGCTCAAAGACACACAACAGTAACTGCTTACTTGGAGAGTAAGCTGTTACTGCTGTTTGCCTTTGACCTACAGTCAGTATGCCAGTACTCGATGGCAGAAGAGAATCCTGCAGCTCAAAGACAAACAACAGTAGCTGCTCACTTAGAGAGTGAACTGTTAATGCTGTTTGCCTTTCTTGTAATCCATACACAAACAACAGTCACTGTTTACTTGGAATCAAGCCTTTAAGCGCGGACATATCTTAATATAAACCATGGAGACTAAAGGGTTCTTTCAATTTGAAATCAGCATAAATCTCTTTCCGCTTCATTTAAATACCTGTGTTATGGGTCTACGGTCATTAGAAATATTTTAATTATTTCAGCGCGGGGGATCGACTCTAAACGTCAGAATCTGTCGTCTATAAACGTAGCAATCTGAAGTCTTCAGACGTCAGAATCTGACGTCTATAAACGTAGGAATCTGAAGTCTTCAGACGTCAGAGTCTGAAGTCTTCAGACGTCAGAATCTGAAGTCTTCAGACGTCAGAATCTGACTTCTAAATCCGATCCCCCGTGCTGTAAGTGTTAAACAGTTACTGCTGTTTGCTATTGCAGCCAGTGTCACACTTGGTCACAGGTGTTTCCACATGCATACAGGTGTCATCCCTCATTTGCATATGACCTGGTAGCTTCTCATTTGACCCCTACATACAGTAGGTATTCCCGCTGATCTATGTTGACGTTGTGCGGGTGCAGTGAAGGAGTATTTATTAAAATCTAAAATAATGAGCGCTTAGGTCCCTAGTCTAGATATTATAAATGTAGTTTCCCACATCTTCTGATTATGACGTTGCACAGATTATGAATTCACGACTCAATGTAGACTTCCATTTATATTTAATTCATAATTACATTTTCTAGGACACAACATGCTAGCATAGTTTACATTATCGATTATCTCGATAATTCTGCAATACAAAGCTAGGCCACCGCTCCTATTTTTATACATTGCTTAATTAAAATACGCAGAAAATATACCCGCACAATTATTCTTGAATATGCCATGGGGAATCCCCACTATGCGCTGCAGCCATATCACCAGCTTCGTTGTTCATAATAACATTGACTCATTGCGTTGGTTAACTATATTGTGTGACAAGCAAATAAGTTACAAATATTTCTTAGCGTCACTTTTTGACCAGGACGCAGATTTGAAGCCTAGGGGCTAGCCCAGCAAAAAAGAGGCATTAACATAATGTTGTTCTAATGTAAGCCCGCCGTCTTTGACGTCGGCACAACATTAAAACAACATTGGGTCAATGCCTCGTGTTAGCTGGGAGGCCACTAGCTAATTTTCGTCATAGTTGCTTGAAAACTTGGTTCATTTACGTATTTATATTGTTGCAGACGGCTATGTTTTAAGTGGAATCTGTATCATTGGTTTAAAATAGACGTATATTGAAATATGATAATATTGACCGAAGTATTTTTCACAGAACCTTCATCTCCGTTTAGAATCAACAAGTTTTCAATGAGTGACAATAGATGGGGCGGTTCTAACGTTAGTCCAGTCGACGTTCTGACCAAGCATTTAATATTAGTCACGTGACTCCACCAATATATTGTAATTCTGCGCGCCATCGCTAGAGGGCGACAATAAATAACGGGGTGTTATTTAAATAATCGGATTAACACCCTCAGCTATATATTGATTGGCTGGGTGATGCCAGACCGTGTCACGTGACTAACTGGTGACGTCATCAATGCCCAGTCAATGTGTCAGAAAATATAATTTGACTTTTAACCATTTCAAGCCTGTATTTAGCATTGTCATCTTCACCCACTACAAGCCGCGAATTGCTGTCGCAATTCTCGACTTGTAGTGGATGAAGATGACTTGAAGTGGGTGAAAAATTAAAGAAAATTGCCATGTATTGGTAAAACAGTTTTATTGAAATTGTCATTCTAAAACCCTTTGTTGTAGGGAAATTAGGTCTGTTTTCAGGGATGTAAAATGATGCTTTAATGCATCGTGAGGGCTCAAAGGGTTAATCCACATTTCGCCTTTAATCGCGGTACATGTCCAGTTACCTGGAATAAGTACAAAAATGTGACGGAAATAAATTGTCATGCTCAGATAAGCGCAACCCTGTTATGTTCTTTTTGTGTTTTGGCGGCCGGTGCAAACTCCCTTGATCTCTTGTACTTAATATAAAATAAATATTGTCCGGCGTCTTCGTTTCATATATATATTCGATAAGGTTTGAGTGAAATAATATATACATTTTTATTTTATAAGAATTAAAATCTGCTGACATAATTTTCTGATACATTATTAACAGATGGGATGCCTATATTTCCGTCGGCCTTCTAAGGTCAAACGGAACCAGAGTACTCCCACATTCGCGCAGTGTATGCTGGTTACTAATCCCTCGAGGTTTTATGGTAGCACTCGAATAAAGGCCTTGTTTTCCATCAATCCGACACGCGTCATTCCATCTCACTCACATTATACACAGCCCACCATACACGAGCTGGAGTGAAAATGCATATTACAAAATTAATAAATCAAAATTATTATCATTTTTATTATTATATTTTGACAGCCTTTCAGGTGTAAAGTTAAAACAATATTTATGTTTGATAGTATAAGTATTATTTTTCTCTCGTATGGAGGTTTCAAACGGTTTGCAAAAAAAAGTAGGCCTAGAATAAACTTAAGCTGTGGAATTTCAACATTTTTAAACATTGTCAACTTAAAATATTCCCAATACTGCCGTTTTTTGATAATACCATGAATTAAAATAGAAGTGCTAAATATTGGTTTCACTGCAGGCATAGACACAATACGCTGGCCCCATGATGATCCAATGTTGGCCCACCGTCTACAACGTTGGCCCAGCATTGGGTCAACATAGGGCCAACGTATTGTTCTTGCTGGCTCAGTAGTTGTAGGTGGACTAAGGCGATTGTAAGGCCAGGAAACAGGCGGATTAGGCCTACAGCGTGCATGCCCTATGCCGATCCAATGTTGGCCCACCGTCTACGACGTTGGCCCAACATTGGATCAACATATTGTGCCTGTTGGCTTAGTAGTTGTAGGTGGACTAAGGCGACTCTAAGGCCAGGAAACAGGCGGACCATGCAGTGTGTTGTGGACCAGGGCGTGCGTGATGTGGCGATGGCGTGTAGTCTGACCGTTAACAGGATCCCAGCAAACACAAAACATTCGTATAACATTTATACAACGTCGGCCCAACGTCTTCGACGTTGGTCCAACATTGTATAAAGTCATACAAATGTTTTGTGTTCACTGGGATGTCTTTGGGACTGTTTTGTCTGAGACGCGAGACGGAATCAAACGGCCGTAAATCTGGGTCAATTGATAAATCAGCCGTGTCCACCCAGCTTCCTGGTAGCCAATCGTTCACCGTTTCCTGATTTGCATTCTACACGACCCTTCACGAGTCGTTTAGTCTCTCAGCAGTGTCAGCACAAAATAATAAAACATATTTACAGCCACACGTGCATTCTGCACACTAGATGTCGCTCAGGTCATGTCATCACTGAGGTCAGATTAACCAGCATGCTACAATTGCATTCTCAATGTCGGGTCATTGTTGGGCAAGCATTGCCAATGTCGGGTCATTGTTAGCCCATTATTGCCAATGTTGGGTTATTGTTAGCCCATTATTGCCAATGCTGGGTTATTGTTGTGACTGCATTTCCGGTCTTCTGATCCACAATCGTGAAAAAAAGGGGTCAAGGGGGGGGGGGGTCTAATTGAAACTTTGTGTTAATCAATGACTTTTTAGTCACCCCAGCTATAGGCCCAATATGTGGACTTGACACTCCAAATTGACTGGGGTAGGCCTAGTGCCTCAACTTGAAGCACAAGTCTCTGCAATTTAGAGTGTCAAAAACATAGATTTTTGCAATTTTGAAGATGTTTAGTTTTGAAAAAGAGGGGCTCAGCTTCCCCCACCCGGATCTGCCACTGCTGATGTCAAATGTATCCTCTAAAGCGCTAAATGAGATTATTTTATGCCAGGAAGCAATTACACTCAATTTAAAGAAATGTAGGCCTATAAACTTGAGATTTATTCTATGTTATGTTCAATAATTATACATCTAACGTTATTAATAACACGTGGGACTAGTATGTTGGGCCATATTGAACTTATTAACTTAGCATTTGTATGCTATATTATATGTATTACATGGCGATCGCGGTATGGCTCCTTGCTATGTGCATGATATGTCAACATGTCCATAGACTAGAATGGCGAAAGTGAGTGAAAAATATGTGAAATTTGATATTTCTTGGACAATGATATATATATATATTTCCAGATCTGATTCAGTATTTAGAATCAACGCGAAGCATAACTTTCCATTAAATGCTATATATTCTGAGTCATAAAGTTGCAGCCAAACGTCATTGTTCGATTGTAGGTGAAATGAAGCTAAATATAAATATTAAGTGTCATAAATAGGACAATAAAATACTATTCAGTGGCGGAGAGGCCTCCACAGCAGACGCGAAACATTGGCCCAATGCTGATTTAATGTTGGGCCACCGTCTTCGACGCTGGCCAAACATCAAACCAGCATTGGGCCAATGTCTGGTGTTAGCTGGCGGAGGTGGTGCTACATTTATTGGTGACAAGCTAACGTGCCAACGTAAACCGTCTGAGTACCGCAGCTGGGGTTTAATTTATTTTGAAAATATTGTGTAGCTCCATATTCCTCGAGTTTTTTCTCTCATTAAAGAATAAATATTTTGCTAAGCAATTTCAAGTTTAGTTTGCAATTGGACAAAAATTGCGCGCGATACTGAACAAATTGAGCCCTGCAGCCACACGCTTCCACACAAAATAACGTAAACCGTCCGAGTACCGCAGTCATAAACACACAACTATTTATACGAAATCAGACAAAATGACTATGCTACCATTTTTTGTGTAAATCCAAATAACTGCAGCTGTTGAGGTATTATAATATTAACCCTTTCAGTGCGGCGATCGACATTAGACGTCAGAATCAGTACTTTATCTTGCCACCTACCTGTGTCACTGTCAGTGGCTGTCACCTGTAGGATACTGGTGCCCACTGTCTCGTTCTCCCACACCTGTCTGCTGTATGTACTGGGGTCGTAGATAGGAGCGTTATCGTTCACGTCCAGGATGTTAATGTAGACTGTAGCTGTGGAGCTGAGAGACAGAGCACCGCGGTCCTGGGCTCGAACACGTAACACGTAGTGGGGCTTCTGAAAACAGAAAGAGAGCGAGGTGAACTAGGAGTGAGCATGGCGTGGAGGAGGAGTGAAGGACGAGTGAAGGAACAGTCAATGAGAGACAGGCCACCGCGCTCTTTAACACGTAACACGTAGTGAGGCTTCTAAAAACAGGAAAAAACAAGATGAATGTGGAGTCAAAGCTGAAACAATACATTTTTATGAGCAGTGAACATGGTGAAGGAGGAGGGTGGCGGGTTTGGGACCATCAGATCTTTTGTTTGTTCTATTTACAGTTTTAATGGATGAAAAAATAGACATCTACCAAAATTGACGTGTTCGATTCATTTATCACTGCATAATAATAACCACAAAATAATATTTTAAAGGTTAGAAAAAAATGTGGCATGAGCTCGTGCACCAAATATAGTTGAACTATAATACACGTAATTGACCTGTGAAAAGGTTAAAGGTTAAATGGGACTCGTCGCGTTAACAGCTCCCCTTTACTCTGACCATGCAGGTTTTACCATCAAATAGCCATTATTGTGACAGGTACATATTTTCCACAGTCCGTTATAATAATTAACTACATCTAGCGGTGACGCGGTCACTCGTCAAAATAACGGCTTTACATTTACACGACTTTAATCCTTTAAGCCCCAAGTTAGAGAATCACTTAACCCTAAGGTGCTAAAGTGATACAATTTAAACCTATTTGAAGTTGTGTCTCGCTACCGCGACCCACAACTTCAAATGGGTAACAATTACTGAAATTTGTATAATATGAATAAAGGTAAAAGGCAAAGGTGCAAATTGAACTTATCGTGCACATTGCCATCTCTGTCCTACCAGGTACTCATTTTCACCTGCGTTAAGTGAAGCATTTGAGGTTCGAGTGCCTTGCCCAAGAACATAACATCTTAACAATGTCCCAAGATTGAGAGGGAAGAACCATAATATTTCTCTGAAAATCCTGCACCAAGCAGGATTCAAAACTGTACGGCAGGCAGCGACATCGGCAGAGCGCCACACTCTATACATGTCCCTCTCGAATACAAACATCTGTCAATCTAACGCTTTTAATGTTCATTTCTCTTTCTAATGGTATCGCTTGAAGGTCAAACAAGGTTAAATGAAAAGGCTATAAAGGCTAAAAACCATAGTCATGCTTAGCGGTGTAAGGGTTCACCCAATGCTGGGTTAATGTTGGCCCAACGTCTGCGACGCTGGCCCAACATCAACCCAGCATTGTACAGACATCTTGTGATAGTTTGGTGTGTTTTGCAATTATCTGCTTTCAAGTGATCGATTATTTCAGAAAACAACCATGGAAAATGACTAAAATACACCACTATTTTTTAGACCTATTACTTTTGAATAAATTGGATTTATAAGAAGACAATATTTCATTTTGACGTCGCAAATTTATTTCGAGGTCTTGTTAATTCTAACAGTCGTCGCCACAAAACAGCATTGCGCCGATGTTCTAGGTAGACTATTTTATTTTGTTGAAGGTCATGATGATAGGCTTGCCCGCATCTCCCGCGCCTCGTAACAAGCCTGGTTATCGATTTAGAAGAGTAACGCATTTTTGTGAATACATTGACCATTTATGTCCTATAGCTGAGGAAGAGAACCCTCCGAGCCCCGGAATAATTGTCTGGAATATTAAACCTGCCAGGACCGTATATATATATCATCATATAGGCCTATACGGCTTTCAAGCAAATTTCGAAAGGGATAAAATTCCATTGAAATTGAAAATATAATCAGTGATAGATAGCCTACTTATTGAATGAAATAATGCAATTTGGGTGGTGTCTATTTTTTATGAGTGATAAAAGGTTGAAGTAAAAGGCTAAAAACGACTATAGTAAGAGCTAAATAATAGAGACAGTAACTGAGTAAGTGTTGTTATAGAGATGGTAAATGTTATTATACTCACATCTTCGTAGTCTAGTTTTCCAATCAGAGTGAACACCCCAGTTTGAGGATGAAGGGAGAACTTATCTCGGCCGAGATGGCTCACCAGGGAGTAGGTGATTACGGCATTATCTCCGATATCGGCATCTGTGGCGTGAATCTGACCAATCAGGAGCTCTGTTAGAGCGTCCTCCTGCACGTTGAACGTGTACCATGGCTTGGTGAACAGCGGTGATTGGTCGTTCACGTCGGTCACTCTGACCTTCACTGTCACCTCTGCTGACTGTACACCGTCATGAGCGATCACATCAAGGTCATAATTTGCGCGCGACTCTCTGTCCAAACCGGAAAGAACCTCTAGCTGACCTGAAAACACAACACAAATACGTCAGTACATCCGGTAAACACAACCCAAATAGGTCAGTACATCCGGTAAACACAGCACAAATAGGTCAGCACATCCGGTAAACGCAACACAAATAGGTCAGTACATCCGGTAAACACAGCACAGCGTATCCGGTATAGTAAGCATTCTTCCGGTGATAACACCTAATTTTTACGATACTTTAAACGTCAGAATCTGACGTCAACAGAAGTCAGGCTCTGACGTCCAAAATCCCCGCGTTGTAAGAATTATAAAAAGAAAATGGCCGTAGACAAATAACATAGGTATTTATATGAAGCGGAAAGAGCTCACTGAGTAGTAGTAGTAGGCCTAGTAGTAGTAGCAGTAAATTAATGCCTTACGTCACTTTCAGGCACTAATGGCCATTTAAGTGACATTGTAATATGATAAAAACAGTGCAGTCTGTTGATGAGATGAGTGATGATGACGTGAGGGTGGCAGTGGGGGTGATAGGGCATGGTGGTTGTTGTTGAGAGTGTTTTCCTTTAATCGCCCAATAAGGGGATCTGGGCATGTCTATGGGATTTACCCCCAAGACGTTGGCCTACAGAAACGTGTGCTTAGCTAACTAAGTCAAGATGAATTCAATTTGTATGACCTTTATTTACGAACTCCCTTTATAAAAGAGCTCTTGTTTGACCTTTATTTACGAACTCCCTTTATACAAGAGGTCTTGTATGACCTTTATATAAGAACTCCATTTACACAAGAGCTCCTGCATGATCTTTATATAAGAACTCCTGTTATGCAAGAGCTCCTGTTGGACCTTTATATGAGAACTCTCTTTATAAAAGAGCTACTGTATAACCTTTATATAAGAACTCCCTTTATACAAGAGCTCATGTTGGACCTTTATATAAGAACTCCCTTTATACAAGAGCTCATGTTGGACCTTTATATAAGAACTCTCTTTATACAAGAGGTCATGTATGACCTTTATATAGGAGCTCCAGTTATACAAGAGCTCCTGTTGGACCTTTATATAAGAAATCTCTTTATACAAGAGCTACTGTATAACCTTTATATAAGAACTCCCTTTATACAAGAGCTCATGTTGGACCTTTATATAAAAACTCCCTTTATACAAGAGCTCATGTTGGACCTTTATATAAGAACTCCCTTTATACAAGAGCTCATGTTGGACCTTTATATAAGAACTCTCTTTATACAAGAGGTCATGTATGACCTTTATATAGGAGCTCCAGTTATACAAGAGCTCCTGTTGGACCTTTATATAAGAAATCTCTTTATACAAGAGCTACTGTATAACCTTTATATAAGAACTCTTGTATGACCTTTTATAAAAGCTACTGTATAACCTTTATAAAAGAACTCCTGTATGACAAAGTGAGCACTTATTATGTCGATTTTCAAAGTGCTTTTATAACTGAAGGCATCGGAGCATGAAAGAGAGAAGAGGAGATATTCTAAAGGGGTGAGGGGAGGAGGTTGTATATTACGATATTCTAGAGGGAGGGAGGTATCTTACGCTGTTCTGAAGAGGTTATCTTTTCACTTCACGCCTTAGTCATGTTAGTAAGGACCATATTATGATGTAGCCTATAGCAGAGATAGATCCGTATTGACAACGAGTATAAAGCTCCTCTCTTTGTCATACTATATTTCAACGAAACGTGTACAGACTATCCCAGCAAACACGATATGGTGAGCCACTATTGTGACGATGGTCCAACGGTGGCCCACATTAAACCAACAGTGGCTCAACGTATCGTCCCAGCAAACATGATAGGTTTGCCCCACGTTGGTTTACTGTTGGGCCAACGTCGTAGACGGCGGGCCAACGTAGACGGTGGGCCAACAGTAAACCAACCTTGGGCTAGCGTCTCATTTCAGCTGGGGTGAAACAGTAAACCAACGTTGGGCCAACGTCTTAAGTTTGCTGGGACGTGTTTGCTGGGGTGCTGGTTTAGAGTTGGGCCAACGTCGCTGATTGTGAGCCAGCATAAAACCAACATTGTATTTACTAGGTGTGTTTTAGTAGTAACCCCTCCCTCCCATTTCTCCGTCCATTGCTTTTCCACACATAACAGGCTGCTATGAGGTGCCGCCACTGAATTTCTCAACCAGACATACAGCATGCTACCTGCTATTATTTTTATGGAGAATTTATGCCAAGGGAAAAAAATGTTTGAAAATTATATAATAGCCTTTCTCTCATCTAAGTTGTAACTTGCTAGACATCCTTATCATTGATGTATAAATATTTTGCTAATCAATTACAAATTTGATTAGCAAATGGACAGAATTGCGTAGCATTTTTCTATGCAATACTGAAAAAAATTGTCCCTGCTGCCATGTCCTAAAATGGCGCTTAGTAAAATAGATAATAACAGATTTTCAAATATATAAAATCGATAATTGCGGAATGAAGGTGAAAATGGACCACATGGAATTTTTAAAATACATTAATGTACCAATACAATACGATCGAATGATATATAGTTATCGGGGAAATATTTGCTTTTTCTATGGGTTTCTATGGGTTGAATCTGTGACTGAAAACTACGGTTCAGGCACACAATGGGCAAGGTGTCAACTAGTTCACCTCATTTACATGTGAATTCAGTGGTAGAGTCAACAGACCGAATCGGGGTCTGGTAAACACACACGCTCAAACACGGCGACCCCGTCACACTGTACAATGCTAGCAGTATGGTAGCTGAATATTAAAGCAGGGCACTCATTCAATTAACATACTGTAATTGTCCAATTTATATTCAATCTGTAGAAAACCAAAAGCAAATGTCAGATTTACATTCTCTACACTGGGCTAGAAAGAAAAACAGCAGTAACTGCTTACTTGAAAAGTAAGCAGTTACTGCTGTTTGTCTTTTAATAAACAGATAAAAAGTGGTATCTGTTGATTTTAGTTAGGCCTACTGTTGTTTGACTTTGAAAGTTAAATAAAAGTAACTGCTGATTTGAAAGCAGTTACATCGGTTTTATCCTCGCATTCCTTGTTCAGCCAAACATCAGCAACTGTTCATGTGAGAAGTGGCCCGTTACTGCTGTTTAACTGGCACGGTCCGCAACTCCAAGAGTCTCAGAAGTATTGATGCTGATTCATCATAATCAAAGACCCTGTTTGCAATTAAACTGGTTACATCTACGTCCTAATTAAAAGCTACACAGTACTATAAGGATTAAATGGTTAATGTACTGAGTATTGACCATGTTATTGTGCCCTCCCCCCCCCGTCACTCCAGTCACCCCCGCCCCCCAGTCGCCTGAGGGCTCAGGAGGAAGCACTGCTAACAGATCACCACCACAGAAGGTGTCACCTACTTCAAAGCATATGGCTCATCATTGACAATAGTGGGGGATTTCAACTGCACTACTGTCAATAATCACTCATTCTCAATCCAAGTCCAGTGATGTTAAAAGGTGACATATCACCCCTTATATAGTATGAATAAATTTGTGATAAATAAATCAAAGTTGCCACAAGATGGGGCACAAGTGTTTCCTTATATGGGGTGATTGGCTATCATGTGACCCTCTGGTATGTAGTCACATAGTATGGTATATAGTCGGGGCAATTATGTAAAATAGTGTTTTTACTAATGATTCTACCCTGAATAAATATATTTTATTATTTGTATTACTATTATTATCTTATTTTTCCGCAGATAAAACATATTAACCCTTCCAGAGCGGGGATGGACTTTTTTGACGTCTATAGACGTCAGATTCTGACGTCTATAGACGTCAGTATCTGACGTCTATAGTTCATCCGCACAATGAAAGAATTAAATATTTATAAAGGCGATAGACCCATAACATAGGTATTCAAATTAATCAGAAAGAGCTAACTAAGACATTTATGATGATTTCAAATTGAAAAAGACCCTTTGGTTTTCTTAGTTTATAAAGAAATATTCCAGGTTTGTGAGGGATAATTGTAAGATTTTTTAGTGGGACATCATGATTGAGGTTCTGGTGTTTAGTCAGGTATCATTGGAAACGCATAAGATTATGTATTTCTGGTATCATGGATGTGGCTCTGGTGTACAATGTGAGACATTTCTGGTATCATGGATGTGGCTCTGGTGAGACATTTCTGGTAACATGGATGTGGCTCTGGTGTACAATGCGAGACATTTCTGGTAACATGGATGTGGCTCTGGTGTACAATGTGAGACATTTCTGGTAACATGGATGTGGCTCTGGTGAGACATTTCTGGTAACATGGATGTGGCTCTGGTGTACAATGTGAGATCTCCAGATACAGTGTCCCCCAAAACGTGGCCGTTTTATTATTGCAGTGTGTAATATTATACGGGGAGCATTCTGTCATTGATGGTCGTCAGTGACAGGTCATATAATGAGGGGATCATAGAGTAATTGACTTCACACAGGTGTGCCATAGAGGTATATCAGGGAGGGATTGAGCGCTTACTATGCTGTAGGATATAGTCTGAAAACGATTATATTTCGAGTCATGATACTGGTGTTCCGACAAGATATACTGCTAAAAAGGCTAAGACATATTACTTGTATTTTTAAATAATTATCAGCTACTCTTTAGACTGTTGAGCAGAAATCAATGTAGCATGTCAGACATCACATAACTTTCAGCACAAGGACCGTCACTAGACGTCAGAATCTGACGTCTAAATACGTCAGATTCTGACGTCTAATTAAGCCGCTCCGCGCACTGTAGTAAGAGTAAAATATTTATAATGGCCGTAGACTCATAGCATAGGCATTCAAATGAAGCGGAAAGAGCTAACTATGACATTTATGGGGATTTCAAATTGAAAATAACCCTTTGGCCCCCATGGTTTATATACAAATATTTCAATGCTTTAATGACTGAGAGTCTAGGATCGATGAAACCATACACATCATATGGAAACCTATTTTTCTCAATATGGTTGTTGAAAAAATCATGAGTAGCATTTCTGGAATCTTTTTTTTTACAAGTGCACATATTTAGTTTCAGTGAGGAGTTCTTAATCGATCAAAATGCAAATGTACTGTTTATTCTTTGAAAAGTGAAGACCAAATCAGTACATTATGACGCACAAGTCGGCGTAAAACATGGCCCCATGGAACGGATTAGAAAACCACACGCCGACAAAAGCCGAGTACAATGACCGGAATGTTGGCTTATGTGAGGAAGGTGTTCAAAGTAAAGAAGGTGTTCAACAGTAAAGAAGGGGAGAGAATGTCAGGATGAGAGACGTGTCATGTTAACAATGCCAGAGACACTGGAAAAATAGTACAGGGCTTTATCACTTTCAGTGAGGTATAATCCTCCCTCACTCAGTGATTCATACGTTGCATCAATCCTCCCTCACTCACTCTCACTTATATTGTGCATATATAATGCATAGCTTGAAAATAATTTATCATAAAATTGGTGAGGCTGATGAATGAGGTTTCGCCCAGCGTCGCCTCACTATTGGGACAGCTAACACTGGTCGTTAATCCTTAGAGCACTGAGCTATAAAATTTAAATTTTTAGTCACTTGAAGTTGTGTCTCGCTACCGCGATCCACAACTTCAAGTGACGGAAAATTTGTCTGATTTGCAAAATGTAAGTCCCAACATATATCAGTGGTTCAAGATTGGAAGCATATTTTTCTTTTATAAACTAGTTATACAGGTGCTCATAGAAGGACAGAATGTCTACTGTATTCGACATCAGTGTGCTAAGGGTTAATCAACCAGTGAGAAAACGCTGGCCCAACGTTCAGTGTTATTTTGGTCAACAAATTTAACTTATTGAAATAATCTCAGTCTTTTCTGGTTAGTGGGGTGGGTCCCAAGGCCCTATCCAGGTGGTAGAGGGTTCTTCGGGACTCGAGTTGCCCCTCTTATTTATTTCAACGCTAATCGATTGTCGCTTGTGACACCATTAGGATCGTCAAGGCTGTACTCTCGCCGTGGCATATATAAGGTATACTCTATGGGTGTGAAAATTGTGATCTACATGGTGTTTATATACGACATATAAAATACAGCACTCTCAGTAATAAGGCAACCACCTGATAGTTTAGGATAATACATTATCGTAACTAATAAATCAGAAACGTTTATATTTTAACAAAAGAGAAATAATTTCTGAAATAACGGATATACAATGGTTACAATAAATAAACTACTGGGAAGGTGCCACAAGAGAGGCTGAAATATACATTGTGCAGTCAATTATCACAATTTATTTCGCCTCTCAGGAACTAAACATCTAACTAAAGGCCACATTTATAAATAGAGTTTAAAAATAACTATCGTCAGATCGTTGACCTTGAGAATGGCCATGATTGCTAGGCTTTCAATACCCCTATGATTGCTATCTCGTCATCTATGAACTCAAAATACACTAAACATTGACCCGTGTTGGATTAAGGTTGGCCCAACGTCGCAGACGGTGGGCCAACCTTAATCCTACACTGAGTCAATCCTTTGTATTCACTGGAACACTTGTGTTCTGTGTTATGTTCGCTGGAACACTTGTTTTCTGTCCAGACGCTACGTCAATCTCGAATTCATAAGGGGGCTTTCATTATAATATCTCACCCCGTGGCGATGATTTGGTCTACAACGCAAAATCTGGGTAAGTATGAGTGATCACAAGCTCCGACATTGTAATAATCAATCAGGTACGGCACGCTGTTATTAGGACGTCCGTCTGGGTGTAATAGTCATCATTAGATGACTGTGTACAATAAACAAAGATTGATTGACGAATTTTCTATAAAGACCGTTTTCTCTGATGGCTGTAGTATTTCTTGTGTAAATATCTTTCTCCGATGTCAAGTTGTATTTTTGCCTTTTTTAAATTCCGTGGGTGTTTGCGTGCGTATTTCAGTCATAGTGATGTACGCTCATGTCACAGAGCCAGCTCTATGTACATACCAAGTAATATAAAATCAAACTTAATGCCTATACAGGCGACAAATACTCTCTCACAAATTGACTTTCTGCCTTTAAAAATTATTTCAGTGTCATGTAGTGATATAGAGTACCAACTGAGAATAATAAATTAGAAGGCTGTATTTGGCATGTTTTTTAATAAATTACAGTTGAAATTGTTAACGCAATCGTCAGCTGTAATTACATGAACAATCCGTCCACAACTGATTCCATAGATAACCGTTTCACTATTGTCGTTTTTAATCTGTTTTATTAGTCGTTGCATTGTGAATCAATGTTTAAACATAAAGATTTGCAAATGTTTAGTTTCGAATTAAACAAATATGAGTAATTTTCACCCACTTGAAGTTGTGAGTCGCGGTAGCGAGACACAACTTCAAGTGGGTGGAAAATTAAATAAAATATCTAGGCGGGTAAAGAATGAAATTATGGGTAAAACGCATCCTAAAACTAGTATTTAAATCAGTCTTTTGTTTGAATGAACTATTGTTCACCAATAAATCGGGAAAAACTATATTTGCGACGACACTAAGCGCATTGTTCAACTAATCGGTAGTCATGAATTGAAGATAGGTTGACCTAAATATGAATCATGTGATTGGTTGAGGTAGCTATCTCGGCTACTAATAAAGCTATGATCTCGGTTGAGCTATTTAACGAATCCGGGCCTAGGTAAACGGTTCGTGGACCAGGAATGTAATAACCAGATAATACAGGTTGTTAAGTCGTCCACACGCCGCTCCTCGCTCAATGACGTTGTCACATTTCTCAAATAACTCGTCGTCTATGAATTTACATAAATTATAAAGCTGGCCTGCAAAGGCGAACAGCAGTAACTCCTCACTTGTAAAGTAAGCAGAGACTGCTGTTTGTCTTTGCCCTGTGAATCAAAGACAAACAGCAGTAACTGCTTACTTTACAAATAATCAGGTGAAAGCCGTGGTATGTAGGTCATATGTTGCAATGATCAATACACAAAACATATTATGTTAGAACTTTCTATATAGCCAGGTGCGAGATTGTCATTATGTTATACACATAAACATGATGATTTGTGAGACGTGTATAATCTATCGGGAAATGTAAAATAATAGAGCTATAAAAGAAACAAGCTACACATTAAATATGACAGCACCATGTCTATTAAGCACCATGTATATTAAATAAATAAGTATTAGGTTGTTTACTTAGGCCTATATGTAATGATTTGAGTGTAAATTAAGTTGTACAATAGTTCACAATGATTGAGTGTATGGTTGTACAATAGTTCACAATTATTGAGTGTATGGTTGTACAATAGTTCACAATGACTAAGTGTATGGTTGTACAATAGTTCACAATAACTAAGTGTATGGTTGTACAATAGTTCACAATGATTGAGTGTATGGCTGTACAATAGTTCACAATGATTGAGTGTATGGTTGTACAATAGTTCACAATGATTGAGTGTATGGTTGTACAATAGTTCACAATTATTGAGTGTATGGTTGTACAATAGTTCACAATGATTGAGTGTATGGCTGTACAATAGTTCACAATGATTGAGTGTATGGTTGTACAATCGTTCACAATCATTGAGTGTATGGTTGTACAATAGTTCACAATGATTGAGTGTATGGTTGTACAATAGTTCACAATGATTGAGTGTATGGTTGTACAATAGTTCACAATTATTGAGTGTATGGTTGTACAATAGTTCACAATGATTGAGTGTATGGCTGTGCAATAGTTCACAATGATTGAGTGTATGGTTGTACAATCGTTCACAATCATTGAGTGTATGGTTGTACAATAGTTCACAATGATTGAGTGTCTGGTTGTACAATAGTTCACAATGATTGAGTGTCTGGTTGTACAATAGTTCACAATGATTGAGTGTCTGGTTGTACAATAGTTCACAATGATTGAGTGTCTGGTTGTACAATAGTTCACAATGATTGAGTGTATGGTTGTACAATAGTTCACAATGATTGAGTGTCTGGTTGTACAATAGTTCACAATGATTGAGTGTATGGTTGTACAATAGTTCACAATGATTGAGTGTATGGTTGTACAATAGTTCACAATGATTGAGTGTATGGTTGTACAATAGCTCACAATGATTGAGTGTCTGGTTGTACAATAGTTCACAATGATTGAGTGTATGGTTGTACAATAGTTCACAATGATTGAGTGTCTGGTTGTACAATAGTTCACAATGATTGAGTGTATGGTTGTACAATAGTTCACAATGATTGAGTGTATGGTTGTACAATAGTTCACAATGATTGAGTGTCTGGTTGTACAATAGTTCACAATGATTGAGTGTCTGGTTGTACAATAGTTCACAATGATTGAGTGTATGGTTGTACAATAGTTCACAATGATTGAGTGTATGGCTGTACAATAGTTCACAATGATTGAGTGTCTGGTTGTACAATAGTTCACAATGATTGAGTGTATGGTTGTACAATAGTTCACAATGATTGAGTGTATGGTTGTACAATAGTTCACAATGATTGAGTGTATGGTTGTACAATAGTTCACAATGATTGAGTGTATGGTTGTACAATAGCTCACAATGATTGAGTGTCTGGTTGTACAATAGTTCACAATGATTGAGTGTATGGTTGTACAATAGTTCACAATGATTGAGTGTATGGTTGTACAATAGTTCACAATGATTGAGTGTCTGGTTGTACAATAGTTCACAATGATTGAGTGTATGGTTGTACAATAGTTCACAATGATTGAGTGTATGGCTGTACAATAGTTCACAATGATTGAGTGTATGGCTGTACAATAGTTGTTCTAATATCTGCTCAGATCAACAACCACTCTGCAGTTGATACCAGAAGAACTAGAAGTGAAGATTTGCCGATAGAGAACTATTTCTGTTCTCACAGTTTCAGCAGTAGCCACCAAGGTTCAACTCCGCAGTTTATAAGTTAGGGGCCGGTGAAAGAGAAGGGAGAGCTCAATGTCAGAATGTGTGTGGGGGCTAGGGGTAGGGGTAGGTTGACAATTTCCGTTCTCTGACAAGCCTATCTGATCAGCCATCAGGCGGGCTTTATACCGCGCCCCCGACTAACTGACTTATCACTATTATTAAGCTAAACCTACACAGATATATTGATTGAAAACAGGGCAGTTCGCCTGGTAACATGTGTGTGGGGATTTGACATGTGTGTGGTGATTCCTAATCTCTTTCTCTTTAGAATCAACTCTCACATTATTATTAATGTCTACATATCGATCAATAACATTCAAAATTGGTTTATTTCGCCCCAGGATATTATTCAAAATTAGTTTTTCATAAAACAATTAATGTTAAAACATTACAAAACATTCCAAACGCGCAATATTTCGATTGGAAACTTAAAATGAAAAACGACCACATCTTTCAATCCTTACAACGCTGAGATATGGTTTTATAAAGCATGGAGACCAAATGGGGTGTTTTATTTGAAATAATCATAAACGTCTTAGTTAGCTCTTCCGCTTCATTTGAAATCGAAATACCTATGTTATGAGTCTACGGCTATTAGAAATATTATTTCAGTGTGGGGACCGTCGTTATACGTCAGAACCTGACGTCTACAGACGTCAGGTTCTGACGTATAAAGACGGCCGTGCTCGATTTTGAGGAGAGCCCGGGTGCCCGAAGCTTCCAAATTTACTGCAGGGCTCTCTATCAGCTGCATGACTGTGCCCTTGTGGCTCGCTAGATTATGCCAAAATGCTTCTATTTAACACAGGTCAATTTATTTCGGGCACTCAAATGAAATGATGGGCTCTGTAGATATTCTAGGTGGGTGCCCTGCTGGCTCTCACCTCAAATCTTCCAAAATCGAGCACTGGACGGTCCCACGCTGAAGGGGTCAAGTAATGTATAAGATATACAACTGATAATATAAATAGAGAAAGATAATATTACACTGATCAGCTGTAATATCGCATTAGTGTGTTTTGAAATTCGCGTCGCGCTGGTGTATTTTAAATTCGCGTCGCGTTGGTGTGTTTTGGAGTTCGCGTCGCGTCGGTGTATTTTGGAATTCGTGTTCGCGTCGCGCTGGTGTGTTTGGCGTTTGCGTCGCGTCGGTGTATTTTGGCGCTTCATGTTGGTGTGGTTGGCAATGATAAAATTGCGTATTTTGTATTTTTTTTTTCCACTCGTGTTTGTGCTTAGGCTTCAAAGTAATAGATTTAGTAATTTAGACATATCCACCGACATTATTATATTTTGATAAGATTATCACAATTAAATCGGATTTCTTTATATATTGAACAAAAAAACAAAAAAGATCATTCATACATCAGGGATCATGCCAAGAGGGTACACGTGTGTTTACGGTTAACTGAAATAATTCATTGTAAAACATCAAAGTGTTCAATAGGCTTATTAATAATTCATAAGATGGGTGTGCTAGATATCAAGGGGTTACGACTGGAGTAACAAGTGCATGACTTTGAACAGAGCCCCGTCTCAGCTTGAACAATTCAGTGAATGCGGAACGCATGTCTGTATGACAGTTACACACCCATTAGTCTCTGTGGCATCCTAAAAAAAAAATGCCCTACGTATTTCAGCAGCTGACATTATCAAAATATGTGTTTTTCTTCATAAAACATTTCTAATATAGACCTAACCTGTAAACTTATTTAGTATAAATTGATTATATATGATCGATCATATATTTAAACAACGTAGAATACAGTCACTGTGTGAAACTACCAAAGAAGACATTGTCGGAATTGGTCAAATGTTGAGATTTCGTCCATTCTGTTTAGATTGTACTACTTATTTTATAAATTTGTGGTATTGTCACATTAAGGAACTGAATTGAATTCAAACCAAGCTTTGAATATGTCCAGTAATCTATCGCACCTTATTTAAAAGTCAACCCCCCCCCCCCCCCCCCTGTAGCCCTGAGACGGTTAAATGCGCCACTGATGGCTGGTAAAAGAGGTCTTTGTGTGACGGTGGTGACACGATTACCATGGCAACGCATGGGTGCGCGTGCGCACTGAGCTGTGGAGCACGCGACACAGGTATGTACTGATAGACAAGGGGAGGGGGGGGGGATTGAAAAGACAGTAACTGCTACGTCAAACATTAGCAGTTACTGCTGTTTGGTTTCGGGCCGCAGTATCCTATATCTGCTTGTGTTATACTGCTGTGCAAAGCCAAAAGGCAGTAACTGCTCACTTTTCAAGTAAGCAGTTACTGCCTTCTGACTTTGCACGGCAGACCAGAGAGGCTGTTGTCATAGACCTGAGCTACCTCTACCCCCCCCCCCTGGTGAACCATTCACAAATGAACTATGATACTTTCTTAGCCTACCATCTTTGCTAACACCATTCTCAGGAGGTTCTCCTGGCCCAGTTTAGCCTATATGTGCACAAAGGTGGCCTAAACCCCCATCCATTTCATTTTGCTATCACTACATTCATACAAAACCACCAACCGGGAATATTAATCTACGTCGGATGGTAAAATCGCGACAGAAGGAAACCCAAAGTGGGGATCGCACCCTAATCTTATACAGTGACTTCTAGGGTTCTTTATAGTGCACAGTACCAAGGGCTCTTTATAGTGCACAGTACCAAGGGTTCTTTATAGTGCACAGTACCAAGGGCTCTTTATAGTGCACAGTACCAAGGGTTCTTTATAGTGCACAGTACCAAGGGTTCTTTATAGTGCACAGTACCAAGGGTTCTTTATAGTGCACAGTACCAAGGATTCTTTATAGTGCACAGTACCAAGGGTTCTTTATAGTGCACAGTACCAAGGGTTCTTTATAGTGCACAGTACCAAGGGTTCTTTATAGTGCACAGTACCAAGGGTTCTTTATAGTGCACAGTACCAAGGGTTCTTTATAGTGCACAGTACCAAGGGTTCTTTATAGTGCACAGTACCAAGGGTTCTTTATAGTGCACAGTACCAAGGGTTCTTCATAGTGCACAGTACCAAGGGTTCTTTATAGTGCACAGTACCAAGGGTTCTTTATAGTGCACAGTACCAAGGGTTCTTTATAGTGCACAGTACCAAGGGTTCTTTATAGTGCACAGTACCAAGGGTTCTTTATAGTGCACAGTACCAAGGGTTCTTTATAGTGCACAGTAAGCAGTACCTATTCTCAAAATGTTATCAATGTGCTGTGCCTGTGAAGACAAACAGCAGTAACTGCTGACTTACTGCTGTTTGCCTTAATTTCAGTATAGCACTAGCGAATAGCGTACTGCCCAACAAAGTACATGTAACTGCTGAAGAGTAACTGTTGACTTTCTAGTCCTTTCTTATTTACTCTCACCATCTTCAACCATCAAGTTGTGTGTGGCACGATGAGGCAGACTTGGTTGGACAAGATGTCGCCAAGTTACTTTCGGAAGCAGAGCAGTTTTTCACGACAACCACATAATATACAAATAATACAGTTCGCATATAATTGAAATTCAGTTCTGACTGAAATTACAATGCGCAAAAATGTGGCAATCTGTCACAGCAACCAGGGGTCGTTGAACCAATGTTAGACCACCGTCTGCGACGCTGGCCCAACATTAAAACAGCATTGGTTTAATGACTCGGGTGTTCACTGGGGTTTAACTTTATAATAAGTCCCCCTCGCTCAGTGTGAGAGCAGGAGCGGCATTCACGGAGTCTGTAATTGTCTGTAATTGACCCGTTTACAAGATGTTTTCACAGTGAATGAATTACTGGATCAGCTCAACCAGAACTCAGAATGTCGGCGACAATAATATAATAGACAGGAACGTTCAGCAACACGGGATGTTGAACTAATGCTGGGTTAATGTTGGGCCAGCGTCGTAGACGTTGGGCCACCATTAAAACAATATAGGTACAACATCTTGTGTTTGCTGGTATATTCATAACACGACACTTTACCTGATGAAATCATACATTTTCAGGTTTAAATTTGAGGACATACAACACTAAAAATGTGTGCGCCTTTGAGCTCGGTCCACTGAGGATCTATGCAAGTCTTAATGATTGATTGAATGTTCAGGAAAAAACACATCGACAAAAATAAGAAATATGTATGAAGACATATGTTTTATTAAACATGTTAAAAGATGAAAATAATTTTCCTTTTCTAAGTTGCTAATGGGGTATAACGGGGTATGATGGGGGGGGGTTATAATGGGGAGAGGTATAATGGGGGGAGGGTATAATGGGTGGCCACTGGGGGGGGGAGGGTATAATGGGTGGGGGGGGGTATAATGGGGGATATAACATTAGGAGGTAAAAATTGAAATTATTTACCAAAATTACTATAAATGACCAATATCTAATATTACAGAACTGTAGATACATTGTTGGATATTACAACTAATAGACCTCGATTCTACCAAATGGTGACTTTTTCGCTTTTATCGTGAAGCTGATACGTCGTCTTGGTGAATAGTATAACTATTATGCGACTGATTTCGGCAGCGGGGGAGTCGACTGGTATTGACATATTGGTATAACAAGTCAATCTTGGTATAACTCACATATATGTATATTGACATAATGGTAAAACCAGAAATACATAACAATGCATTTCTGGTATAGCTCACATATATGTATATACTATGCATCTCCGACAGGCCTACATTCTTGTAAGGTATGTTATCTATCGAGTCATCTTTTTATTTGGGCATCAAAGACAGGCGGACCTTGTACTATCAGTCTGTTACCCGAATAACTGACTGTTTGTAATCTGATATCACAACAAATCAACGCTCAGACATTCCCCCCACGTGAACATACTCAGAGCTATATTCTCACAAACAGCCTCTGAGTCAGACGTACTCATTCATTGCTCAATGTTAGCTCAATGTTGGCACAGTGATTCCTAGAATGCAGTATCTCGGCAAACATCTACCCGATGTTAAACCAATGTTGGGCCAACGTCATAGACAGTGGGCCAACATTGGTCAAACATTGGATAGATATTTCGTGTTTGCTGAGATAGACTCTAGTCTCCATCGAAAATAATATTACTCTATAATTTCGCTAAAATTATTGTAATTGATTTCGCGGAAAATAGTATAATAATACTATTATTTCAACCCTACCATCTCGATGAGCTTGATTAAGATGATCAAGATGATCAATGACAGGGAAAACAATGGAATATGTTTCCACGATTATTCACAACCTAATTCATCATACAAAGCAAACATTGATTTCTGTGAGATAAAGATCACATAACATTCCAACATTTGGCGACAATACATTTTTAATCAGTTTGACCTAGCAGATCTCATAGTCAATAGCCACAATGGCTACTCAGGTATTGAGGTATTTTCGCATTGTAACTTGACACCAGTGACTTCTGTCACTAGATATCAGGCACATTATGCCAACCAAGCGCCAGAAAAAAATATTGAGATGATTAAAAAAAATCACTTGTTAATAAACCTCTTTTTAATTGTGAATTTGTTTGGGGTATTTTCCATTCATTCCGACGCAATTACAAAGTTCAATAAGACTGGGGATTATATTCCACATAATAATGAAAAATCATGATCTGAAATATGGACCTCCAGCAGACAGAGTGTCATTTGAGCCACTCACTTGAGTGGCTCAAATGACACTCTGTCTGCTAGAAGCGCAATAAAAACTCACAATGAATTAAATTACCTGATTTCATCGTAGTGGTTTTCAGAAGGTTATATTTGAACTTTTATAATGAGAGCTTTTTGATTTAGGATGCTAACCCAACAGGGGGTCTTACAGGTAATACAACCTTGCAGGACACCTGAAGCTGTAACAGGTGACTATATTCTCACATGTTTATCATATTCACAGTCTGACTTAGAATATGAATTTGAATATGAATTCGAATAGAATGACACAAAAATTCTAAGAAAAAAAAAGAGTGACACTAAAAATCAACGACACTTAAAACCAGTGACACATAATTTGTTTAACATTATTATATTTTGATAAGATTATCACAATTCAATCCACTGAAATAGAAATCCACTGATGATAACCCTCTTAACATACATGACCTGGTCTGAGGCCACGCCCGCTACCACTCAGCCATAAAGTTTCCCCGTCTAGTGTTACCGATCATCGTGGGACTGCATCGTTTTAAATGTAAGGTATGTATGTCATTTTATGCCCTTCTCCAAGCCAGCCCTCGTGGAATCTCGCCGGCCAATTTATAGTGTTTTATGCCGGGTTTTGACACCCGGTGGAGATAACAGTAACAGTATCCGATGACTGAGAAATAATCACCCCATGTCACCCGACACGAGGGGGCGCTACCCAATACCAGGGGGTGGTACCCTATACCCCGCTACTAGACAACATATACTAGGTTGAATGAACTAGCCCCCAACATGACGGACGAAAACATCCCGATTGTGGTTTAATGTTGGGCCAGCGTCGGAAACGGTGGGCCAACATTAAACCATCATTGGGTTATGTAGGTGTTTGTTGAAATTGCACACAGAAATCCACCTAACGCCGGTTCAGCGCTGGCCCAACGCACACAGCGTTGGGCCGACGTTGAGAGTGAGTGAGTGTGATATAATAATAACGCTATTGATGTTCATAACTGTTCTTTCTTTCTGTCAGATTGTGTTTTTTTAGTCAGGAGTTACCATTCTACAGTGGGAGCATTCAGTAGAGCTGCACACACACTAGGAATTCTAACTCCACGCACAATTACCCCTGATAGTGAGTGTAACGACTTTTGTTAGATCCTAAATTCCTCAGCTAAAATAACGCTGAACAAACGTTTCCACAACGCTGATCAGCGTATCCGACGCTCGGCCAGCGTTGTGCAGGCGTTAACATTGTGTAGTATAATTTTGTATTTGTGAGGGCTTTTTACGTCGCCGCGGTCGCGCGTCAGTGGCACACAACCATACAAGCTTTGTTTCTGTCACACAACCCTAACAACCACACAGCTCTAAAGCCAGTAACTGCTTACTTGTAAAGTAGGCAGTTAGTGCCTTTTGACTTAGTGCGGCAGTGTATAAGAGGCACATGTAACCATTATAGATGAGGATATTACGACTAAAATATCTGTTCCTGGTTGTCGGCCTTACCATTTATACCCAACAAACACGGAGCATTCACCCAATGATGTTACATTGTTGGCACACCGTCTCTGACGCTGCACCAACATTGAAACAGCATTGGATAAATACCCCGTGTTTGATGGGTAGCTTTTTCGGTCGGCACGCCTTACCATTTACGTGTCATGTTGTTGGATGTTGATTGGAAATACCATGATAAATAATCGCATAAAATGTATATTCTCTAGAAAACGGGTACTAAAGCATTGCTCCATGTATGCCTATGTCACATGTGATAAAAATTAGATGATTGATTATGTCTATGATTAGAAAAAGATACTCCATTGATGCTCAATAAAAAATGGAAAAATTGTATGTAGAAATGTATGTTTTTCATGGAGATAATATATTGAATTATGTAAAGATGGATGTTTTTCATGGATATAAATTGCTAAGATAAGAAAGAGAAACAAAACACTACTTGAACATTAGTATGTTACACACTGGGATGAGAGGGGGTTCCTCTTGAGACTATATAATAGAAGGCAGTAAGACACAGTAACCAAGCACTGCCAATCATACCTTATTACAAGTCACGGCAGGGGGGGGGGGGGGAGAACACGGCACCCCCAGCAAACATGATACGTTCACCCGATGTTAAATTCATGCTGGGCCAGCGTCGCAGACGGTGGGCCAGCATTAATTTAACATTGGGTGATGCTCCAGCTTTCATATGCGTACTACAACTAGCTTAAACTCATAAGATATTAGTATTTAAACCATGGGGACCAAAGGCGTTTTTATCCATTTGAAATCGTCATAAAAGTCTTAGCTTCATTTGAATACCTATGTTATGGTTCTACGGCCATTAGACATTTTTAATTATTTCAGTGTGGGGATCGACTTTAGACGTCAGAATCTGACGTCTAAAGTCGGAGACTGTTAACTTTCCAAGTATGCATTGCTTTGTACCGCGCCCAGCCCACCATAATAACATGATACAAAGACAAACAGCAGTAACTGTTTACTTGAAAACTGACTTTTTATTGTAGTTTGTGTTTTCCCGCACACAAGCCCAGAAAACACGAGACGTTGACCCAATGCTGTTTCAATGTTGGGCCAGCGTCGTAGACAATGGACCAACATTGAACCAACATTGGCTGACGGTCTCGTGTTTGCTGGTCTGCTCAGCATAATAACACAGTAGACATGGAGTAAACGCCGCCCGTCAAACTTCTCTTTTCAACCGATCTAGAGTTACCATGAAGCACGCAGATGACCTCTGTCAACTGTCAAGGTGAAAAATACACCACCATACAGCAGGGCGGAGACACGAAACGTGGGCCAATAGAGGTTTAATGTTGGGCCAGCATCACAGACGTTGGCCCAACATTAAGCCAGAACTGGCACGTGTTTTCCGGGTAGTCGGCAGGCCACAATCATCATATTAATCAGCCTCAAACAATCACTGATATGGACGACTGTAAACATGGTAAAAGTGAAAAATAATAACTTGTCATTTCTAAAGGGATTAGATTGCAGCTCTGTCTGCGGGCAAAATTAAAACAGCGTTGTATCAGAGTTAAATGTTATAGGTTAAATTTGTGTATCTATACAGTTTTAAATATAATACACAATACTTATATGGGCATTACTGTTAGCTGTTTACTTGACCCTTCAACCCTTTAAGTCCTCACGATGCATTGAAGCATCATTTTACATCCCTGAAAAACAGGCTTTATTTTCCTACAACTAGGGTTTTTAGAATGAAAATTTCCATGAAACTTGTTTACAATACATGGCAATTTTCTTGAATTTTTCATCCATTTCAAATCATGGTCATCCACTACAAGCCGAGAATTGCGACAGCAATTCGCGGCTTGTAGTGGATAAAGATGACAATGGTAAATTCAGGCTTCAAAGGGTTAAAGGCGGGGACCGTCTATAGACGTCAGGATGCGACGTCTGAAGACGGTCCCCGCACTGAAAGAGTAAACTATTTAAAATGGGCATAGAACCATAACAGGTATTCAAATGAAGCGGAAAGAGCTAACTAAGATATTTATGGTGATTTCAAATTGAAAAACACCCCTTTGGTTTTTCGCTTTATATAAAAATATTTTAGCGCTTGAAGGGTTAATACACAATACATATGGGTAATACCAGAAATAGATATCTTATCTATTTCTGGTATTACTCTAGGTTAATACCAGAAATAGATATCTTATCTATTTCTGGTATTACCCTGATATCTTACCTATTTCTGGTATTACTCTAAGCTGTATTTGTCTGTTTTCTTATTCATTATCTCCTTCTACATGGCATGTTCTATTTCAATTTATATTGACATTATTAGCGCATACATTTGTCAACAGACATTTAGCTTTGTTCACAGAAGAAGAAGTTTAGTGTTGGTTGTGTATCAGTGTATTTGAGAGAGTTCTTGTCTCCACCGTTACCGGCGTTGCTGTGTATCAGTATATTTAGTGTTTTTGTCTCTACCGTTACCACTCCCGCCTATTCAATATGACCAGGTATTGTATTCCTGCTCGGGTCAATCCATAAAAACGCACCGATAAGAAAGCAAATCCCGCAGATTCTTTGCTGAGTTAACGTTGGTTCAACGTTGGCGTCATCGATCTTACATCTACTTGTAAAAGTCCAGGATTATGTGGGCGTAACATTAGGCATGTGGCGTACCCAGGATTTTTCTCAACCTATACCTTTATCAAATTTTCACTTAATTGTCATCAATATTTCATTCAATGTCACTGATATTCTCCTTTTTATAGAGGGATCGAATAGAAGATATCAATAACAAAATCTTGACCATTAAAATCTTTTTAAGGCGGAGCAAAAATAAATTCGGTCCTGTAGAAACTTGCTAGATTATGGTGAAAAATGTTCAACAAGGAATATCCAAGGCTCTTCTTCGTTTACAGTATAAGCTCTATCTATCTGTCTATCTACCGGATTGATTGGTTGTATATTAACCCTCACAGCGCTGGGATCGACTTTAGTCCATAGACGTCAAATTCTGTAAGAGTAGGGTTAGGGTTAGGGTTAACCCTAACCCTAACCCTAAACCTAAGAGTAAACATATTTATAGTGATCGTAGACCCATAACATAGGTATTCAAATGAATTGGAAACAGCTAAAGACATTTGTGATGATTTCAAATTGATAAAAACCCTTTAGTTTTCATGGTTTATAGAAAAATAATTCAGTGTTGTTCAGGGTTAGAGACATAGACGTATGAAGCTACATTATAACTGAGATAGTCACCTTCATGGCATGAGCATAAGCGTTTGCCTATTGGAAAATAAAAAAAAACGATTTTGATTCCCTTGTCGTGATTTTCTAAGCCAAGAATGACATAAAGATATAAACATATAACAGGGTTAGATATACAAATGTAAAGATGCCACACCAGGTAGTAGGTTACCCACAGTGGACGATAACCTCCCATTATGACGGTGTGATTATGACGGTGTGATAAGCCAGATGGACATAAACCTATCACAGTGCAGGGTGAATCATCAACAATGCGCGGGGTTTTATTCTCATAAAATGAGTGAGACGATAAAAAGATCGATCAACATTGGCTGAGCGTTGGGCCAGCATTGGTGGCGTTGGGCCAGCGTTAAAACAGTATTATGTCAGCTAAGCTAACAGACAGGATACATTAAACCAATGCTGGTTGAACGTTGGCCCATCGTCACAGACGGTGGGCTAACATTCACCAATCACATGTTGAATGTCTTGTGTTTGACGAAGGAATTCCAATAAAATGTGTCCCAGTTCATCTATTAGTGTTTTAATGGACCATATATTAGCTTGGTGATGATAAGGGGTGGAAGGGGGGGGGGGGGTGGAGATACAGAATCGTGACATTTTTCACAAAACTCACCAACGCTTTGCACCGACTGGCAAGAACTAGCATTCATATATGAAGTTATTGTAACTAGCAAGGATGCTTGGTACTAGAGACGTATGTAATATTTCAAATTATAAAACAAATAGCATTAAACAAATAAAACCATTATTTTTATTTCCAATAAATGAATGATAAATGAATGAATGAATGAATGAATGAATGGATGGATGGATGGATGGATGGATGAATGAATAAATTAATGAATGAATGAATGAATGGATGGATGGATGGATGGATGGATGGATGGATGGATGGATGGATGGATGGATGGATGGATGGATGGATGGATGGATGGATGGATGGATGGATGGATGGATGGATGGATGGATGAACGAACGAACGATAGAACAAACGAACGAGCGAGCGAATGAATGAATGAAAGAAATAGGCCCTTCAGCCATTTGTTTGCACCTATAGGCAAAACTGGTCCAGGAAAACCTCTTGAGGATTATGGAATAGAGGACACTGTCCTGCAGACACATGATTGGAAATTCGTCACGGAGGCTCCCGACAATACTGAATCTCAAGTAGTGGGCGGGGAAGAGAAATTGTTTCTTTGAAACCTGAATACCAGATAGCTTTGCGCATGCTCACTGACTGAGTCAGAACCTCTTAAGTCACCACTAATGATCCCCTCGCTCTCATCACATCACATCTGGTGTGTCAGCACACATACCAGGAGACAGTCATATCACAGAAAAATACTGCTAACAATGCTGCTCTGCCAAGTCAAAAAGCAGTATCTGCTCACTTGTAAAGTAAGCAGATACTGCCTTTTGGCTTAGCACGGCATAACAGTGGTTCATTTGAGACTGGATGACTTTATATGAATAACTCAACACGGGATGTCCGCCCATAGGATGACGGCGTCCGTAGAGGGTGACGTCATCGATATTTTAGGGTGAAATACATGGCAATGTTAACATAGGAAACCTAGAAGACCAAAATAATATTAGACATCAGAATCTGACATCCATATTATAGACGTCAGATTAGGATGTCTATAAAGCTCAACCCCGCGCTGAACTTTTGCATGAAAGATTTTTCAATAATATATATTATTTCATCATTTGAAGTTGGATATAAGGAGTAAAAGGGAAAAAACCCATACAGCACCAAGTAATATACAAGATGGATAATCTACATAGTATTCGCAAAAAAAATCATAAAACCACACAATGGTTGTAGCAAGTCTTTGAAAGACACCGGCAATAGAAAAAGTGAAATATATGACAACATTGTATTATTTTAAAGATTGCAAGCGGAGGATCGATGGTGGATCAATGGTGGATCAATGGTGGGCCACCATGTCCGCCGTTGGTCCAGCATTGGGCCAGCGTTGTGTCAGCGTCCCGTGTTCAGGTTTTGCCATCCAGGGTTACGCCTTGTGTAAATGCCACGTCCACAAAAATAAACAACTCAGTCGAGGTGTAGATTGTTCAGTATAAGTTACAAAACACCGGGTATTGTCAGCAATTTATTTCACACTTTAGGCGAGATGATCGACTTTATAGACGTCAGAATTTGAATGGGACGTCTATAGACGTCACATTCTGACGTCTATAGACGTCACATTCTGACGTCTATAGACGTCACATTCTGACGTGTATATAAACGTCGGATTCTGACGTATATCGTCAATCCCGGCACAGAAAGAGTGAAATAATGTTACTAATAATTAGCGGCCCACAACTTAAATTTAAGAAACCATGATATATTATATTCGTACATATGTAAAACCATAGAGGTAGAACACACATTTTGACTTGACCATCAGGAGCTTTCTGTATACATGACCAGCTAGATATAGACGGCACAGAGTCATTTATTATCGTATTTGATCCCTATTTTCTGGGTTTGACTTTCAGTCTGTCAACATTTCACTCTGTATCTATCAGGCCAGGGGGAGTGGAATGGGTGCTACATGTAAGGCACAGTTGTTCTTGTTCATACGATGTTACTTACTGAGCCTAGGATCTCACTTCCACCAGGCTGGATCTCGTTGCCGGTGGATCTGTTGTGATAGACCCTGTCCTAACATTACAGCGAGGTGTGGCTGACAACACAACGATACAGTACCCGGTACATAAGAAACATTCACCCAATGTTGTTTTAATGTTGGGCCAGCGTCGTAGACGGTGGACCAGCATTAAAACAACATTGGGTCAACATTTCGTGTCTGCCGAGTGATAGCTCTCTCGGTACTGTAGCTACACATGTGAATACGGCCATTTACAAATGTTCACCTCTTTCAGTAATGAGAGCTATTAAAACAGTTGGATCGTTGGGACGAATACTGTTGAATTACGGACGATATTAAAATTGCAGATTTAGGGGGGGGGGGGGCAGCCCCCCAAATCTGCCACTTGAATATCTCCCATAATTCAACATTTTTCGTCCCAGCTTCTGAGCCTGCTCAACATACAATGCTCAAAGTAATACAATGGTCTTGGGGTGTATTTTACTTTCTATGGTATTTTGAATCTGAGACATCCGAAGTAGATATCACACCCTGTTGTCAGAGGGATCGCCCCCCCCCCCTCCCCCCAAAGACAACACAAGTTAGGCATCACAATGATTAAAATGATGCAAAAACTTTGCTTTTGTATGTGTATTTAAATGCCACTTTTCATTGTGTAATACAAGATGTCAGGCTGCAGTAGCATGCACATGAAATTTATACATTTTCTTCCCCCAAAACCATCTTACTTCGGCCCCAGCTTCAAAACATATTGTACCCGCTAGTGACACCCTCAGCACATAAGATCATTCCACTCCAAGTTATTGGTAATATCTGGAGAGAGATGCGGGTACACCACGTCCTACCAAACACGAGAAATTCATGCAATGTTGGTCCAATGTTGGCCCACCGTCTGCGACGCTGGCCCAACATTAGACCAACATTGGGAGAACATGTCTTTTCCCTGTCTGTGACTCCGCCGTCATGTTGTGTGTTGACAGACACTGTCAAGCCTCAGACAGGAATGCTGCCAGCGTCTTCACGATCCAAGGCTGCATGTGGGGCTAGATATACAGGGGGCGTTGGCTTAATGTTGGCGCAGCGCTGAAAATGATGGCCCAACATTGAGGCGACGTTTTGTCGGCAATTCCGTGCGTGGGAGAGGAATACCCAAGGTGATATTAGGAGGAAACTGTTACTTCAAGTCACTGTTGGACTTGTCGATGTTATTACGATGGCTGAGGTTCAAATGAATACAGGGGCTGATGAGTGGGTTTCCCCAGCGTACATTACCCTAACCCTTTAGCCGCCAAATTGTTCAATCTGAATTTTCACTCACTTGAAATTGTGTCTCGCTGACGCGATCCACAACTTCAAGTGAGTGTAAATTTTTCAGATTTGACAAAATGGAGGTAAGCTGTTTTCAAATATTGCTGATTGATTTCACATTTTTTCTTTATACATGTTTGAAAGGTGGTACTTAATGTGCCAATAAAAATGAAAACCCGAATATATGCGGCACCGGCGGTTAAAACGCTGAGCTATTTTATATAAACCAAGAGAGCAGAGGGTTAGTTTCAATTTGAAATCATCATAAATGTCTTAGTTAGCTCTTTCGGCTTCATTTCAATCCCTGTGTATTCTATGGGTCTACGGCCATTATGAAAATTTTACTCTTTGAGTGCGGGGTTCGATTTTAGATGGCAGAATTGAAATGAACGGGGTTTCAGGGCACCTATGCGCACCTGTAGGCTAAACTGGGCCAGGAGAACTTCCTGAGAATGGTGAGATGACACTGCCCTCCAGACACAGAATTCGAAATTCGAGCCCTGGCGGTCTGAGGCTGAGCACGCTACATCTCGGTCACGGAGGCTCTCCACAATATTGAATCTTCACGAGTGAGCGGGGAAGAAACATTTAGTTTCTTTGAAACTTGAATGCCGGAGCGGTGTTCGAACCCGCGATCTCCGACTTTCTAAGCAGGCAGCTTTAACCACTGCACCAGGGCCCCCGCCCTTTAGACGTCAGAATCTGACGTCTATAGAAATATTTCGTGTATTTTACATTGCCAAAGCCATGACTTTAGTTTCAGCACAGGGATCTGCTGAGAAAATGCTATAGCGACGCCGGACGAGCACCGTCATAATGCACGGCCAACATCTACACACGTTGGGCCGGCATTGAGCCAGTGTTGTGGTCTATAGATACCCGCGCTAGGCCCGGCGTCTCGGTTTCTATGCCGCTTCTGCACACATTGTGCCGCCATTGGGCCAGTTTTGGCAGTCATAGATCCCTGTATCTTGCCGCCTTTAATCCTATCCCTCCTGCTTCATGTCCGTCAACACCAGGCGGCAGCACTTCTAAGGCGGGTCATTTGCCACCACTTATTCTGGGTAAAACTAGAACATGCAAGTTTTTCCGACTATCACAGAATAGAACGTTCTTGATCACAGATTCCCTAGTACAATCCATCCAGACACACCCTGGATTAGATGCTCCGGTCCCTTAGCATGATGGTACAGTAAAATCCCCTATCACTGCTCACCTAATACATATCTTGTAAACGGGGCCGGGGGGGGGGGGGGTTGTAGACGTCGCAGGGCTGCATGGGAAGAGCAGTCAATAAGGATCACTTCTTTTTCTGAGGTTGAAATGTTTGTGAATTGTTTGTTTATATTTCTTTTAAAATGACGAAAAAAAAGTGTTATTTTATGAAAACTACACATCTATAAAACTATCTATACAAATGAATGATTTGATTAAACCTTTCAGTGCGGGGACTGACTTTACACGTCAGAATCTGACGTCTGTAGACGTCAGATTCTGACGTGTGAAGGCAATCCCCGCACTGAAAGAGTAAAATATTTCTAATGGCCATAGACCCATAACATAGGTATTCACACGAAGCGGAAACAGCTAACTAAGACATTTATGATGATTAAAAATTGAAAAAACCCGTCTCCGTGGTTCACATAAAAATACTTCAGCACCTTAAAGGTTAACTGAGCATCCCTCATAAACTGTTTTATCGTCAGTCTCAGTCAGGTTTTGTTCCGGTTTAATTTAAACCGCATTTATAAGGTCTTAGGAGCAAAAGGGTGGCTTAGTACTTCGACATAAGGTCCTAGGAGCTAAAGGGTTCTATGCTCCACATATAATCGTTCATTATAACCAGCCAAACAAATAGTAGATAGGACGTAAAACACCCCCGTATAAACACAGTAAACACCGAGTGATTTAACCTCAGGTCAATGTTTTCCCTAGCTGCAGCCTCTTGTATCATATTACAATTATGGATATAAGCAGCAGAATAGGCTACCGCCTGTCAAGCCGGAGATCCAGGGTTCGTCCCCGTTCAAGAGTTCAGGTTTATACAAAGCTGAAATATTTTTGTACTAATCATGGAGACCAACGGGTTTGTTCCATTTGAAATCATCATAAATATCTTAGTTAGCTCTTACCGCTTCATTTGAATACCTATGTTAAGAGTCTACGACCATTATACATATTTTACTCTTTCAGTGCGAGGATCTACCCTGATGACATCGCAAGACTCTGACACAGTGACCTCCATTTTAAATAGATTAATTCTAATACGATCACTAGATTTCGCCAGCTGAAAAAGGGCGAGTTTTAATTGGCACTCGAAAAATTCGTCACAGTTTCAAGACAGCCGAGTTTTTGGGTAGGCATTTTTTTTGTATTTTTTTTTGTATTTGTTTGAGTGTCGTTTTTACACATGCAGATTGCTGTGTACATAAAATGGCAGTCAGTGTGGACGGGTCTGTGGCGCAGCGAGTTGGACAGACTGGTCATGTCGGGTAGTAGGGATCGACTTTACACATCAGATTCTGACGTTTAAAGTCGGTCTCCGTGATAAAAAAGGTTGAAGAAAGTGTTTCTTTCCCATCCACTCATAGAGATTCAGTATCGTGGTGGCCTTCGTCACCACCCAGAGGTAACGTATTTGGCCTCAGAGCGACAGGACCCGAATTTCTAATCCTATATCTAATTCATTCACAATCCTCACGAGGCTCGAAAGTGAATACAGCTAATTTTATTGATTCATTTTCAAGCAACGGATTTTCAAATTCTGACCAATTTTTCTGTGTTTATATACAGTCATAAAACTGCACCCTAAACACTGCATAATCTACATTGCATCTCAGTGGAATTCATAAGCTGTTTGATGTGAAGATATTGGTCGTTTTTTTCTGTGGCTGCGCCATGCTAGACGGGGCCACCGTGTCAGCCTAGGGTGATTAGAACTACATAAAGATAAGACAGTTATGGCCGTCTGTAATGCTGGTAGTGATACATGCTGTAACAGTGCTGTTTTATTGCTGGCACAACGTCTGAGACATTGGTTCAGCATTAAAACAAAACTGTGTGCTGTTGGGTGGTTAAATTGTCTGGTTGTATAGCCATGTGTGTACACATCAGGCGTATTTAAGCGTACACTGTCTGACCAGCGGTGTACACCGCAAGCGTATAGCTGCATACAAGTGATGTACATAGCAGGCAATAGTCATGATAGTCAAACAATACAATGAATTGCAATACAATGCAATGCAATATAATGCAATACAATAAAATGTAATGCATTACTCTCTAGTGCAATCCAATACAGTGAATTGCCATGCAATGCAATGGAAGGAATTTTAAAAAATGCAATAAATTGCAATGCAATGCAAAGCAATGGAAAACAATGCAATGCAAGGTAGTGTAGTGTAACGTAATTCAATGCAATGCAATGCAATGCAATGCAATGCAATGCAATGCAATGCAATCCAATGCAATGCAATGCAATGCAATGTAATACAATACAAGGCAATACAAAGCAATACAAGGCAATACAAAGCAATGCAATACAATGCAATGCAATGCAATGCAATGCAATAAAATGCAATTCAATGTCATGTAGTGGAATACAAGGCAATGCAATGCAATGCAAGACATTAATCCTTAGGGAGGATTAATCCTTGGGTATCTCATTATAGCCTACCTGTAGCTGGTTGCAGCAGGAATCTATTGTCATATGTGTCTTTCAGCCTGTATGTGACTGTACCCTCTTGATCCGGGTCCTCAGCTTTGATCATCACGTCGACCACGTGACCTGGGTTAACATTCTCCGCCACCTGAGCCTCATAAACAGACTGTGTGAACACAGGGGGGCTGTCATTCTGGTCCAATAGGGTGACCTGTACCTAAAACAACAAGGCGGAGAAGATATAAAATATGTAAAAAGAGGACAGTGAATACAGAGAGAAACAGTGAACATGGTGAATGTAAACACAACAGGTTGACATTCCGGTCCAATAGCGTGATCTCTACATAAAAAGAGAGAAAAAATAAACAACCCAAGACACTCATTTTTTCCAAAATGTAAATATTTTTCGCCATTTAAACCTGATAATTCAGCTTCAAATGACAAAATATTCTAACCCTTACAACGCTGAAATATGTATATATAAACCATAGAGACCAAAGGGTTTTCTTCAATTTGAAATCATTATAAATGTCTCTTTCTATTTCATTTGAATACTTATGTTATTTATTGGTCTAAGACCATTATAATCTTTTAGTTCTTCCAGTGTGGGGATCCACTTTAGACGTCAGGTTCTGACGTCTAAAGTTGATCCCCACACTGAAAAGGTTACAAAACAATTCAGCAAGACAGAAAAATAAGGGGGGTAGCACAGGGAAGGGGGGGAGGGCTAGCGTGATATGTAGGCCTACTCAAAACACAAAAAATCAGTTTTATAGTATCTTTCCGTGACGAGGACATTACGGTTCAAAATGAAGATGAAAAATCCAACAAATCCAAATATCCATCAAATCAATAAAATGAATGGGGCTTTAGGTCACCTTTGTGCACATATAGGCTAAACTGGGCCAGGAGATCCATCAAATAAACTAGCCTACTAGTTTTGGGAAAGGGGTCAAATTTAATATTTTGTAATATTTTTGTTCAGCTTGGACGATGGACTCTATTATAAGGTTATTGGTCTAACCATGGAGATGGTGCAACAAGGGAGGGGGGGGGGCTAACTGTATTACGTATAGGATAAAGCCCAAGGAGCTCTACATTCTTAGCTGTGAAAAAGGTCGAGGCCGAAGGCTGAGGCCTTTTTCACAGCTAAGAATGGAGAACCCCGAGGGTTTTAACTGACTTAAAACACATCCGATCATAATGAGGATGCCTCATAATCAACAGCTCGGTCGAACCTGACTGATTATAGTACCATAGATCTACTATAACCACGATAATTGGTATGTACTTGATCAACAATAACTCTCTATTCCCGGCTTAGAATGTCGTGGTGGGACAAAGAAAATAATGTAGCGGTGTGTTTTAACGGTACATAAAGAATATGTGGTGTAAATATCCCTGGTCTAAACCAGAGGGTTCCTGGGGTACATAAAGCAGTGTTGGTAATGCGAGGCTGTGTTTAATCTGTTTAGTGATGTGATCCTCAGAGTGATGGAAGCACAGAGATCTGTCACACGAGGGGGGGGGGGGTACACACACCCTCTCACCCCCGTGTCTCACTCTATGTCTACAGTTGACCCTTTAAGCTCCATCGTGAGATATCATACTCATAGCATGTTGTAGAGTACTTCAGCAGCACAATCATGAACCCGCTGATCGCACCTTCATCTATCAAGGTGTATGCCAAGGACCTTTTGTCTGCACGGGGCAAGATGGCGAATCGCGACTATAATCGTTTTAAATCCGTTTTATTAACCGATTAAATCACTGTTATTGGGAACGAAACGATATATCAAAATATCAAGATTTGAAAATGTCAAATTAAACAAATATGAGTAATTTTCACCCATTTGAAGTTGTGGGTCGCAACTTCAAGTGAAAATTAAAATTATTTAATTTAGTGCTGAAAGGGGTAATGTAAATAAATCGTCCCCTTAGATATGAAAGGGTGTATCGGCCACTTTACAAAGTGGAAGATACACCCTTTCATATCCAAGGAGACGAAATATGCCCTACTATTATGCACAATTTTTCACGAGATGTTTGTTCTCTAAATATAATACATGATATAATTATTAGGAGTGTGAAGAAATGGCTTCGTCCTTGAACACTGTGGACGAAGCCAGACATCGCACCTGTTTGACCCCCCCCCCCCCCCCCCGAGAGACGGGCAACTGGCAACTACATCATCTCCAGAGAAATAATTGAGACATCCTGGAAAATAGCTTCACGGGTATCACTAAAACCAGGATGAACTGAGCGCAACGAAATACTCCCGAGATAACACGTGTCCGGGTGAGATGTGAGCCCGCTAAACGTAAAACACGTGTACGATAAGCAGCTAGAGCCAAGAATATCACATTGCAATACCCTCTCCAGTCCCGCAAACACCAATGTTGGGTCAATGTTTCAACGACGTTGTAGACGGCGGGCCAACATTGCCCCGACATTGGTTCAACATCTCGTGTTTGCTGGGATACACCATACATTCACTCTATGTTGGTTCAATGCTGGGGCAACGTCGCAGTCGGTGTGCCAACATTGAACCAATATAGAATCAATGTGTTCGGAGGGCAACATACTTATTTTTTCAAAACGCTCTTCACCCGTGAAATTAAGTACAAACTTTTGTTACTATTTTTAATGTGGATTTTCCACATTGTTGCGATGCGCAACGTTTGGTTTGCATTTAAAAATAAGTTATATATTATTATGATTCCCAAAGTCAAAAATGTAAAGCTGTTGTGTTTTGAAGATGAATTCATAATTACAAAAGGATAGGAACTTAACATATATATAGTAAAAATTAAATTAAATATAACCATGATAACGTTAACCAAATTTTACATAAAATCGAAATATATCGATATGTAAATCAAAGTCTTGGTACTGGCTTGCATGGAAATATGCTTTATCTTTCTATAAATCATTGTGTGGTCACACGTGTAGAAAATGTGCAAAAATACACAAGAATACACAAAAAAATCTAAATTTATTCACCTTTGTGGGTCTCATTTCTATGCGAATATGTTTTATCTTCGTAATTCTAGGGAGCCTGGTGGGCGTCAAAGGGTGCCCTATACATCTCTTGTAGGGATTAGAGGGTGCCCCATACCCAGTCTGTCATCTGGATTTGATCAACCAGGTCTTGTGGACTGATATCCTAGAACCACAGCCACCCTCTCGCCCCCTAGCGAACATCATAGTGTTGCCGGAAGTGGACACGTGGGAATCCGTGTTAATATAAACACGTGAGTGTTAATATAAACACGTGAGTATACATTATCATGTATATGTACATGAGTGTACACGTACATGAGTGTATATGTACATGAGTGTACGTGTATATGTACACGTGTATGTGCACAGAGTGTAGGCCAACATGAATACACTTATATTATATGAACCGTAAGGTACTTGCTGCATTTTGTATGTATTAATTATATATTATCGATAAAATTCCGTTTATTCTGATTCTTCTTTTTCGCAACCCAAAATGAGACGACGAATCGAGCATAAAGTGTCATGTGAGATAGCGTGGCATTCATTTTACAATTTTGGGTATAATATATAATTGTCGTCGATATACTTTATATATAGTATACGTTCCTCACAGATATTTCTGTGCACACCCCGTCTGTGTACATTTCACTCAGGTCACCACTAGAATTCTAGTACATCTGTTGCGTTTCAAAACACGTGTAGTACATCGTGTACCGCCCGGGGCTAGGTGAACTGTACACCACAATATGCTAGACGTTAGACTGATGTTGGGCTAAACGTCGTGGACAGTGGGCCAACATTAGAACAACATTGGTTGACCGTATTACGTATGCTGTGAGGCCCTATACCACTATACTACACCACAACACAATCTAAAAAAAATAAGACTTTGTTGGTTAATGTTGTTCTAAAGTCACAGACGGCAAACATACCAACATCTCCATGATGTCGGAAATGAAATGAATCGGGCTTTAGGCCACCTTTGTGCACATATAGGCTAAACTGGGCCAGGAGAACCTCCTGAGGATGGTGAGATGATTGAGATGACACTGTCCTCCAGACACATGATGTCGGGTCAACGTGTTATCCGAGGCAGACTTCTGACAATCCCCTAAAATAATTAAATTTGAAAAATCCGTGAATGTATCTTTAATTTACCTTTTCAACTTAATTAAACCTTCAGTGCGGGGATCATTTTTAGACGTCATAATCTGACATCTACAGTCGATCCCCGCACTGTGACAGTCAAGAACACCTCCCTGGTTGAACTTCATATGTTCCCTGGGTGACTAAATTGATTCGGCATAATACACTACCTGAAACTATTCCCTGGGTGACTTGTAGTTACCACAAGTCCAGAGTAACTGTCACTGAGTTAGACCTAGCCTGGCGGACTGACACAAGTGTGATAAGCCTAAATATTTACTTTATTCGCATGTATCCATTCGTATCAGTTTCAATCTAATAGAAATATTTACGTTAAATACTCGTTGGTGGCAATTGTGCCGTATACACAACGCGTAACCAGAGGAAAGTGTCGCAGCCTATTGTAAATATAAATATGAGACAAATAAGTCTGCAATGAGAATGACTTGACTATTTATATCAATAAAATATAATCTGTCTATAAGGGTTTATTGGCGGTAACTGCGTTACCATTGATTGAATCATATTGTGCTAAATATCCACACCAATTATTATTACCCTTTCAAGCTTGAATTTACCATTGTCATCTTCATCCACTGCAAGCCGAGATCGACTTGTGGTGGATGAAGATGACCAGAAGATGGTTAAAAATTAATGAAAATTGCCATGAATCGGTAAAACAGTTTCATGGAAATTTTCCTTCTAAACCCATTAGTTGTAGGAGAATTAGGTCTGTTTTCAGAGATGTAAAATGATGCTTTAATGCATCGTGAGGGCTTAAAGGGCTAATATCCGTACATTTAGAATAGCTTTCTCTATTAGCAGAAATGCATGCATTTCTGCTAATAGTAATATTCTTGCTTTCGAGTTTTAAATGTATCCCAAGGCTAAATTAAACTGCTCACTACCTTTGAACAGTTTGAAGCACCATGTCTGGGAAAATCACAAGGCTCTATTTATCTACATTGTTATATAACCTCGCCAAGTGGATGTTTCTAACGAAGGTTAAATTTCACCTTACTGCTCTAACCGAGGTATTCTGTTCAAGGCTATCGCTATGCTTCCTTCAATTACCTATAATGACGTAGTTACTAAGGTAATGAATATAAATACAATAAACTAAATCCACATCAAATTGCTTAGAACTATTTGACCTTTGAAATTGGTCACTATCAATGCAATAAACATAAAGAGTATTCTATTTGTAACTGCATGAAGTATGAATGACGATTATTCGCACCATTTGATGTCCAGCTCAATGAATTTGAAGCAGGAGTCATTGAGCCCATGTTGGATTAAGGTTGGGCCAGCGTCGCAGACGATGGGCCAACATTAAACCAACATTGGACGAACGTCTAGTGTTCGCAGTGTAAAGAATGCACCCACCGCGTTACATTATTACTACATAGTTATGACCACAGATTTATATATCTTTTATGCCGGTAGATTCAAACAAATTGCCATTACATAGAATAACGTTAGTTTATAACCTGTGTGGTTTACAACCTGGTGTGGATGGAAATTAATTAATTAAATAAAGTCTTCCTGTTTCATCAGGAAATGTTGTATATTTATAAATAGGGTGCATTCGAGGAGTACAGTATATATACTAAAGTATACACTCAACAATATAGGTTCTTCAAAAATAACCCTTCAGTACTATTACCATACAACCCCAGGAGAACCCTGCAAGGGTACTCCTAGGGTTGTATGGTAATAGTACTGAAGGGTTCCTTCTAAAGAACCTATATTGTTTAAAGTATATCACTTTTCAGATAGCATCAATAAGTCTCCACGTGACCTTTACTATTATCATGATTATAGTATTATAAAATGTTGAGATATTTATTGCGTGGTGCATTACGTTTTTACTACACAGATTATTATGACGGGATGAATGGATGATTCAAACTAATTAATTGTTATGGTACAATTGCTAAATCGTCAGTTTCCATTTTCATCTAGTACACGTATATTACATTGTATACTGGACTATTATGTATATGGGCTACAGGTATCGCCATTATTCACCTGCCATAACACACAATACTCGTAAACGTTATATCAATATGTTTCATGTCATTGTGATCTTTATCAATGTGTCCACACCGACTAAACCTACACAATGAGAGATCGACGGTAAAATAAAATGTAATGCATCAATTAACGAATACACATATGTTTCTTGAAAAGTCTTGAATCTGACGTCTACAGACGTCAGATTATGACGTCTGGAGACGGTCCCCGCACTTAAAGATTTCAAAAATATATATTGGCCACAGACACATAACATAGGTTATGATTTCAAATTGAAGAAAAACGCTTCGGTTTTCATGGTTTATAGGCCCTACACAAATATTTAAAGGTTAAAAACTTTTACTAAGAGTATCAATTCTCGTCGAAAATATAAAATATAAATCATGGTATAGTAGATATTACTGTTAAAGTGAAATCGCATGATTATAGGAGGTCGACATAATTGCGTGATAGACAGTGGAATAGCATTGATTATATTGGTCTTAGAAGTCAACAACACATTATATTATCGATCATTCGATGTCAAGGTCACCTTTTAAAATGGCTGCTAGAATCATACCATATTCTACCTGTGTTTTTTGCACGTAAGTATACGTGTGTACGCGTGCGTGCGTGTTCGTGTGTACGCGTGCGTGCGTGTACGTGTGTACGCGTGCGTGAACATGTACGTGACTTTATACAGGGTAGTGTACGTGTGTGTACGCGTGCGTGAGCGTGCACCTCACGTTACAGAGCGCAGCGTAACGTCACGTATTTACACGCTCCATTACACCCATACAAAGACCGACATTCACGTGTTACACCAGGTCTTGGTGACACTAAAGATCTCAGCCGGGCGTTTTTAATAAGTTGTCCTACCCTACACAAAGACAGACATCAGTGAGCAGTTATACTCAATTATGCTGTGGCAGTGTATATTTTTTCAGTTTGAGACGTACTATTTTCAAATCTTGATGTTTAAACACTCAGTTTATTGCCAATTTCATTTCCAATAACTGGGCTTTGATTGTCTAATTAATCAGATTCAACACGCCTATAACCCTGTACCCACTAAGTAAGCCAAACCGCCTGTACCCACTAAGTAAGCCAACTTTAAGTGGATGAAAAATTAAGTCCTTAGCGAGAGAAGGGTTGATATCTATGGCATGTACTAATTTAAAGCGACTGTACCCACTAAGTTGTGGATCGCGGTAGCGAGACACAAGTCAACTTCAAGTGGATGAACATTAAAGTTATATAACTTAGCGTGGAAAGTGTCTATGGCTTGTACGTGAACCAATAACTAGAAGGTGGATCGATTGCCACCCATTGAAATCACCTTCACGTTTTAGAGTGTACTTCACAGAGAAATTCGAGACCTCCGCCACCCCCCTTCTACACCCCCCCCCCCATCAGCCGGATCCCGCCACAAAAAATGCTCAGTGCTCACTATTAGTTTGTTTAGCGGCTTCGTCGTCGTGAACGACCATGTTATGACGGCTAACATGACTGTCTGACTGAGTGTGAACCAGAAAGTATGATTGTGACGTCGACAACACGAGTTGTGACGTCCAGAACAACAAGAGCTTACCATGCTTACCTCAGACAAAATCAAGGAATGCTGCTTTACGTCGCGATTTGCGACCCGTGGCAATATTGCGACAGATCCGTGCCCATATCGCGATAGATTTGTGGCGATATCGCGACAGATCCGTGGCAATATCGCGACAGATCCTTGGCATAGGGCGACTTCTGTCGTGACTATGCCCTATACTTCTTGAGATTACTTCAAGGGTAATAGTAACCTACATAATCGCCTATTGCACACTCTTTGCATTTGAATAGATTAGAGCACTGTTTCTCTGGATATGCACATATATTCTACTCGTAACTGTAGTAACAAACAAACACAGGATATCCACCCAGCGTCGTACACCGTGGCCCAACATTAATCCAACACGGATTCGATGTCTCTTATTTGCCGGGACAGACAATGCTAGCATGAGTGACAGACCCGTGCTGGCATGGGTGACAGACCCATGCTGATATGATTGACGGAGCTGGTTTTCATAATGGATTGAATATGAAGTCTGTCCAGACTAAGCGACCAAAAAAAACGGGCGTGATCCGTGCTCGCCAAAGTTATGAGAAATCTGATCAGCTCGTGTTTATGGCATCTATACGTGTGTCGTCTGCCAATATGAACAATAAGTAATGTCAATTTCATACTTATAGTTAGAAACTAACACAGTGATACACTTTACTATAACATAGTTAACCCTTAGAGCGCGGGGATCGACTTTATACGTCAGAATCTGACGTCTGTAGACGTCAGATTCTGACGTATAAAGTAGATCAAGGCACTGAAAGAGTACAACTATTTATAATTGCCGTAGATCCATAATATAGGCATTCAAATGAAGCGGAAAGAACTGACTAAGACATTTATGATATAATGAGGATGTGAAATTGACGAAGCCCTTTGGTCTCCATGGCTTATATACAGATATTTCGGGGCTGTAAATAAGGTTAAACATCCCGACATGAAATAACTTTTAATGAAAATGTCTAAAAAAGCATGCAACATATCCATTGGGGAAATATCCGTGGCTTCAGAAAACAGTCTGTCTGAATTTGTGAAGCAAATCAGACTGTAGGTGAAGCCCTAGCGCCGTAGGCGCTCAGAGCATTTTATGACACAATAAGGGGATACCATTCAGCCAGCTGTCCAGCAAACACAAGACGTTGAACAAACTCTGGTTTAATGTTGGGCCAGCGTCGTAGACGTTGGGACAACATTAAACCAGCATTGGTTCAATGTCTTGTGTTTGCTGGGTGTGTGTTCATATTCATTCATGTGTTCTGTTATCAGGTTATGTCACCGTGGCAAGCAGGAGGCAGCAAGGGGATCGAGGAGGGACGAGCTCAGAGGCGTCAGGCCCCAGGGTTTGTTATAATGCACAGCAAATCAGACTGAGGGATCTCGGTACTTTTATTCCACGGTGGTGGGGTGGGGTAATTATGTAAACTTCCATTGGTTGATTGTCAGATCAATTAATCATCGTTATCAGCAACACACGCAGCAAATCCTTCCCAGGGTCTGACAAACTAACAAATCATAACATGTCAACTCTTTGAGCGCTAGAGCCTACATCGTGTATTATATATTATAACATGTGAACCCTCTGAGCGCTAGAGCCTACATCGTGTATTATATTATTTATGCACAACGTGACATATCTCAAAAAAAATTCTTGAAATAAAATATGTTACAATACATCACAACCAGGTCGTCATAATCTATCACAATTAGGTCCTTCTCAGCTTCTTCTAAGCAGCATAAAAATTACACTCCGTAGAATAATTTTCTTCCAAAATTGACTCAGCTGAAATCACGATCGCTTCACGACTTGAATTAAAAGCTATATTTAAATGTAGCACTCTGACATAAGCGTTGAACTACATACCTCACGACATTTGTTCGTCATCAACAAAATCTGGCTAATTATATAGGTAGAGGTATGATATTATCATAGTGTATTACGTACTGGTGTCAGGGGCTGATAAGACCATGTACACCTTTAACCCTTTCAAGCCTGAATTTTTCATTGTCACCTTCATCCACTACAAGCCGCGAATTGCTGTCGCAATTCTCGACTTGTAGTGGAAGAAGATGATCTGATGTGGTTTAAAAATTAAAGAAAATTGCTAAGTATTGGTAAACCAGTTTCATGGAAATTTTCGTTCTAAAACCCTTGGTTGTGAGAAAATCAAGTCTGTTTTCAGGGATGTGAAATAATGCTTTAATGCATCGCGAGGGCTTAGTTTACTTGGTATTGAATTATCTATTCAATACGGGAAACATTCCAACATATGTTTTCATCGGAGTTATCACTGCGTCACATCATAGAGTTAATTCTATAGTCACATCACGCAGAATAATTCAATACCAAGTAAACTAGAAATGTTGTTCACATGTTGGCCTAATGCGGGACCACGCCGAGGACGATGGACAACATTATTCCAATGCCGGGCCAGCGCTGTAGACGCTAGCCAGCATTACAACAACTTCAGGACAGCGTATGGTGTTCATATCGTAATCACTACATCATATCACGCCGTGACTTGAATTTTGAAGCTAGTCGGTGTTACGTTTTTATTGAGGGATTTTATTTGCATTACAGTGTACACACCGAGCTTTTATTCAGTTTAAAATGGAAAATCAACAAAAATGCCTTACGTATAAAAATGAACGCGCAATGATTTGTAAATCTTCATTATGACGCGCTATATGATAATTAGACCTAGATCTACTATAATTTGCCAATACAATAATTATTGATGCTTGATGTTGGATCTGCAACTACATATTTGATTTGGAAAATAAAAAGTTATATTCATGCTGAAAAAAATGAACATCGACTATAAAAAAATGCCGGTTGATTAAATCATGCCCCCGATATTAGATCGTCACTTCAGCTTAAATTATTGTATTGTAAGTTTGTGGTTCGCGGTGGCACAACACAATCACCTAAAATGACATGATTCACTAGATCAGATACACTAAAGACACACAGGTCTGTAGCTTTGCTCTAGTTGCATCTTGGCTTAGCCTGTAGTCTTGCTCCAGTTATAGGCATCTGGAGTCTCACCATCTAAGTGCACATAGTGTAATTGCAGTAGCATATGTTTCATTGAAAGACCAGTTGATTGCCTCCTCCTTCGTTTAGACAGAGTAGCCAGTGCTTGTAAATGGAGTCGATCATTCAATCTGCCTGTAGGACTGGCGACATATGTCAAACAACCCATGTGAAGTGTTACCCAAGAATGACGGATCACACCATCTCAGTTAACATGGCTTAATGTTGGGCCAGCGTCGCAGACGGTGGCCCAACATTAAAGCAATGTTGGGTGAATGAATGCCTCCTGCTTGCTGAGACATGTGCAGCGCTACAAGTACCGGAGTTGTCTAACTTTTTATCACTATTCTATTCACAACTTTCTCACTATTCGATTCACAACTTTAACTTGTTTAAAAAATGTTATTTAGTACTATTTTAAAAACATTTTCGTGATTTATTGTCTGATTAGAAACGGTGCGTTTGAATCAACTTTAATGGTGTATACTATAATATTGAACAGACGTATTCTTAGAATATACACGGTGGGAGTAGGTCCGTGATGGTCAGGCATAGTCCTAGAATGTAAACCAGGGAATAATCACTGATGATATGCTCCACATAAATTGTGTAGCAGTTTAGCAGCACCTCATCTGTCAAGGTACTATTCTCCATGTCGAAATCTGCCACACGAACATATTATTCCTTAGCATTTGTCATCAATGCTTCCTAGATCCGTGGTCCTAGAATGTATACGAAAAGGGAGCAGGTCCGTGATGGTCACTCAGTGAGCCCCAGTTATGGTTGTGTACCTGTGTAACTGCTGTACCGGTGTTGTACCGGCATTGTACCGGTGTTGTACTGGCATTGTACTGGTGCTGTACTGGCATTGTACCGGTGTTGTCCTGGCATTGTACTGGTGCTGTACTGGTCAACATAGTAAACACCTGGCCCCCTCCAACATGTCCATCTCAGACTCCCTCCTGATACATCACTGCCACACAACGTGGACAGTGGTCAAGATACAGGTCAGCGAAGACAAACAGCAGTAACTGCTTACTTTACAAGCAAGCAGTTACTGCTGTTTGTCTTTGACGTCCAGCAAAGACAAACAGCAGTAGCTGCCCACTTTACAAGTTAGCAGTTACTGCTGTTTGTCTTTGAAACACAGAAAACACAAACAGCAGTAACTGCTTACTTTACAATTATTTACCGTTATTTGCCTTCGTACTGCACTGTGTACATGGTATAGGGACCCAAAGCTCTGAGGCCTAAATGGATCGTGATATTCTTCACTCGATGGGATGAAGTAAACTGCTCAAGTGGACGAAACATATTATATGCCTACATCATATGAATGTCGCCCGATTAAACATCAGACGTTGGAACAATGCTGGCTCAATGCTGGGTCAGTGTCGCGGATGGTGGACCAGCATTATACCAACATTAGGCGAATTTCATCAGAAAACTATAGGCTATGTCAAATACTCCGAAAACAGTAAACACTCTGGAATAGTATATTTGTTTCCAACTACATGCATTTCATTAAAATGACAAATTGCTCGCAGATACCGGCTGTGTTATATATAGACCTCATATATTCGAGCTGTTTCGAGCTCAGAGTATGTAAAAGATATTACTCTGTATGATTGAATTCCAAGGAAGTAAGACGTTACAATGACTACTAATAATGCAATTAACATATTTCTTGTTATTTATTTTATTATTTATTGATCATTATTGCGTTTATTTCGCCGTTATTAAACCTAGACGTCGCTTCTTTTTGTACTTTTTCAGTTCACTGGTCGATCAGAGGACGAGTTTAACAACAAAGCGTGCCGAGATACACAGAGGACGACTTGGAGAGAGGTCACTGGGGGTCATACAAACATACACAAAATATGGCGACTGTTGACACACGCTGCGACCATTCAGGAAGGGCATGTCGTCAGCATACAGGCGGCTCAATGCTGGGCCAACGTCACATACACTGTGCCAGCATTAAAACAACGCTACACCGCTCTTAACAGCTACACTAAATGCAAAGACAAACAGCCGTAACTTCTGACTTTTAAAGTAAGCAGTTACTGCTTTTTGTCTTTGTTGTGATGCAGGGCAGTATGTCTGTTATATAAACACATGGGTGCGGTGTGTAACGTAAGGCTTTATGAATTCCTCAGTGAGATACTTGTAACTTTAAAATTAAAATAAAACTACATATTTTCTTAACAAAACGAGAATAAACCATGTAAATTTTCCCGGTATGCTAATTGATTTTCCTGTGTATTTATTCCTGCACGCGTTGTTGATCAGATAAGCTGGAGACACACATAAATGAATAATGGAGCCAGGTGAAAAATACATTAAATGTTATGTACATAGTCCGCATAGCTGGCACCTGTATTATTAAACTATTGCATATGGCGCCTGTATGTAGACCACGCTACAGAGGGCAATAGTGGTAACTTATGACTTTTCAAGTAAGCAGTTACTGCTTATTGTCTTTGTAAATATATTGTTGTGCGAAGGCAAGTAAGCTGTTCCTGCTGTTTGCCTGCATATAGCTTAGGCTACATGGCAGACAAATCTCACTCTACTACCAGGGTGATTATTACATTTAGTTGTTAAATGTATGGTCTGTGGTCGGTCAGAGGTCAAACAGCAGTAACGACTCACCTTTCATGTAAGCTGTTACTGCTGTTTATCTTCGCACGGGACGACTGTTACGGTAGCTCACATCAAGATTCTTGCTCACATGTATATAGACAGCACCTTACAACGCTGAAATATACGTGTATAAACCATGGAGACAAAAGCCAAGGGTTTTTCTATTTGAAATCATCATAAATGTCTTAGTTAGCTCTTTCCACTTCACTTGAATACCTATGTTATGGATCTACGATCATTATAAATGTGTTTATTTCTTCAAGTGTAAGAGCGGGGATCGTCTGTAGACGTCATATACTGACGTCTACAGACGTCAGATACTGACGTCTAAAGACGCACTTAAAGACGCACTTAAAAACGCACTTAAAGGGTTAAAGGCTTGTGCAGGGAGTCTAAATTATATGGTGATATTTTAAATAATTTATGCAAACTATTGCCTTTCAACTAACATATGCAAAATAGCATACAATTAGGTGAGATTGCTTTCATGAATGGTCCCCTGGGTCATATAACAGTCTCGACCACTTTGATATTATGGGGACCACCATTCAATGTCCAGGGCAAGGGAGGAGGCTGGAGTGTTTTTTACATAAATAATTTAGGACAGACTCAGCATGAAATAATTAATTTACTTCAAGAACTGTTCTACATAACCATGTTAGACAATTAGAAATTTTAGGGTCGTATCTGCCACTTTACTCACTGCAGTATATTAAAGGGTCATAATTATGTTTTTCTACCACTTCTTGAAATCATCATAAATGTCTTAGTTAGCTCTTTCCGATTCATTTGAATACCTATGTTATGGGTCTACGGCCATTAGAAATATTTTTACTCTTACAGTTCGGGGATCGACTTTAGTCGTCAGAATCTGACGTATACAGACGTCAGATTCTGACGACTAAAGTCGCTCCCCGCACTGTAAGAGGTAATACTAAATTCAAAATAAGAATGTCTTGTTTAAAAAAAACATTATTAATAATTCCATAACACAGGATGAAAAATGAATATTTAGTTCTTAGTTTTTTATATGACTAAATACATGTATATGCCTACTGGCCACACTAATATTTTTGACACGGAGACTAGGTATGCATATTTGATTTTATTCCCACAAAACTTGATAATTATAACATTTACGTCTGTTAAGTGAATAAAATGTGTCACATCTGGAGTTGAAAATGTGATTTTCGCCTGTATTTATGGATTATTGTATCAGCATACATCCACGAAGGCCACCGCGATGTGTGTACAACACAATGTATACAGACCACAGTGCACGCTCAGTCACCTGTATTACTGTACACTATAATCGGCATACAATATTGAATGTCATGATAATCTTTTCAGAAAAAGATGTTACAGTCCGGGAGAGTAGGCTCTATAATCAAGTCGTTTTTCGTTGATGAAGTAAGGTTACACTACTCTATGGTTACTTATGATTGTCATAGACAGACATCTGTGAAAATTATTTATATGTATCTACGAATAAAAAAAGCCTGGCCTGGGCTACATTGAACATCACGAGTTACTTATAATTTAAACGTTGTGCTAACTGTGTGGTATATTTTCAATTTTAATTTTAGTGATAAAACTTTTATAAATATAGAAATTGATAAAATCCCCATAACAGAAAAAAGTCATAATATTTTTGCGTCAGCAATTCCAGCTTCAAATGAATACAAAATAGTGGCAAAAATAAAAGTCAGCAATGGAATGTTTCAAAAATACAATACTTCATCCACATATTGAGGTGCTTATTAGGCCGTGAAGGGTTGATCTATCAGTGGAATGTTTCAGTTAATCCCTCCCGCCGGAGCTGCCGTGTATAGTGTACATGTAGGCCCTACACGTATTGCTGTGTATGTGAATCAATAACTCATCGTATTATCACCTGGTCAACTGTTTACATTCATACAATATCACGTTTACTTGGCCGTAGTATTGTAGAAATGGCATGTAACGTTACTCTAAGTCCCCGACGAATTGACGATCCCATAGATTATCACGTGACAACGTCAGCTGCTCCGATCCCGTCATTCCGTTGTTATTTAAATCGGAACATTGGTCCAATGTTTTTATGCTAATTATAAGCTCCAAATAAAAAAACGGAATCTTAGAGGTTAAACTAAACCTGACTTAAGTTTTTAAAAGCAGCATCAATGTAATGGAACATATCACTAAAAGCAGCATCAATTTAATGGAACATATCCACAGTGCCTGATACCTGGATATGTTACATATAATATTTTATTGATCATTAATAATCATTTTATTTATTTGTGCCCCTATATGCTGCTTAACATGCTTAATTCAAGTCATATAATTTATCCCAGTCCGCTTAGTTTTTAGTGCTTTATCGGATAAAACGGTTAGTTTACATTATTAATTGATTTTGGTTTCGTTTGAAAATATGCCATTAGCGTTTCGAAGCATTATTAATTATTGTTTATAGGAGGGTCGATTCATATATTATAACTCAGGTAAACGATATGTATTTTTACTTACACCGGCGGACATTTTTTATGTAGACCTACTACTTATACATAACAATCAATGTTGTTTTAATGTTGGTTCAGTGTCATAGATTGTGGGCCAACATTGGGTCAATGTCTCGTGTATTTTTTACTTACACGAGTAGAAATATTTAATGTGGTATATATACCGAGCTAAGAGGGGTGTCAATACCCAGTGAAAGATTAATAGCCTGTTTGTCAAAGGCGAACTGCTGGGAATAGACAAACTGTGGTAACTGCTTACTTGAAAAGTAAGCAGTTACCACTGTTTGTCTTTGCTTTATGCCAAAGGCAGACAGTGGTAACTGTGTACTATTAAACTAAGCAGTTACTGTTGTTTGTCTTTGTCAATGACGTTTATGATTGGTTGAATGACCAGGGGGCTTTTAGTTATGTAATGTGGAATTTTATGTTTTCAGCCCGGGTCGATAATATAGTATTTATATCTCCTTCCATAGCTGTTAATGCATTTTTTCAATGCATGTACAAATATATATACATGGAAGACTGTTATTATGTGAAAGGGACTAGCTTACGCCCTAGATGTAGTCACGACTGTCACAAATTCCCAGGGGCATCAAAATTCATTTGAATTCCTGGAACTTTTATTGCTAAAATACCACAGTCAGAGAATATATTAACAACATAAAAAAGTACAATTCTCAACTGGCTCGTTAGACTTGTTAACAACCATGAAGAAAAGTAGCCCCAGTGGCTGGTTTCAGCCACAGATTGACCCCGTACAAAATCGTCTGACATTTCTTTGGGCGGTCATATAGACTTGTCCCCGAATAATCAGGTCAAAAATAGTTTTTTTTAGAATAATTAACATTTCAGTTCCATGCCAGCATGCTCAGCTCAGAGGTCGCACAGTCATTAAAAAGTTATGGACATTTTTCGGACCTTGAGCGTGGGTACCGACTTTAGACGTCTGAATCTGACGTCTCTAGACGTCAGATTCTGACGTCTAAAGTCGGTACCCACACTGAAAGAGTAAAATATTAATAATGGCAATAGACCCATAACATAGGTTACGGTATTCAAATGAAGTGGAAAGTGCTAACTAAAACATCTATGAACATCTCAAATTGAATAAAACTTTTGTAGCTATGATTTATACAAAAATATTCCAGCGTTGTAAGAGTTAAAGGTGTCAAAATACTAGATCTATTTTTCACATTTGAAGTTGGTATTCTTGCATGAGGCGTAGATGCTACCAATAATTAAATATATCTGCCAAAGTTTCAAAAAATACATGTACTTGAATACATTTGTGCGCGGATTTCTTGATTTGAGCAAGAACTTTAATGATTTATTGATTTGTATAAATACGCCAGCAATGCCAGTTCAAAGAATGAAAAAGATAACGAGGATGTAAATGACGTGGTTACACACAGCGGACCGGTTCACATGTGTATAAATGATGTGGTTACACACAGCGGACCGGTTCCCATGTGTGCAGGGTAAACGCGCGTTTAAGGTAGAGGCCCGCAGGTCGTTAAGGAGGCCCCCGAGACGTTAATTAGAGTTTAATGACAGAGTACGAGCTTGTGAAACTGACCATGAAAAGAAAACTATCACATCCAACCCTTTCAAGTCTGAATTTACCATCATAACCTTCATCTACTACAACTTAGTGGATGACGTTAACTTAAACATGTTGAAGTGGGTATCAAAGTAAAAAAAAATACCACATATAGTTGAACCATTTCGTCAAAAAGTGCATTATAAAACCCCTGGTATGAGACATTAAGTCAATTTTCTGGAATGCAGAATGCTGTTTTGAGGCACCTCAGGCTTAAAGGGTTCACCCCCATATATTAAACGTACAGGAAATAAAATTATAATTTTCAGACAGACTATATCACATGCTTGACTTCTCGGGATCATATTCAGACCTAATAATAAATTAATGTACTGTGTGATTTTACCAGTATTACTACACGTTCTCATTTTAAATTGTACAATTTAAAAAAAAAGTTATATTTTTATTTAAACCGTGAATATATTTCTTATGGACATTAATTTTAGTGAGGAAATATTAGCACATAAAAAGACAGTTTAACAAGCCCCGGTGATCAGAGCGTCACGTACACGCTGGCGTCCAGTGATCAGAGCGTCACGTACACGCTGGCTGGCGTCCAGTGATCAGAGCGTCACGTACACGCTGGCCGGCATTCGGCGTTTATATCTAGCGTTTATTACACTATGACACGTCACTCAGCGTGTAATATAACGTGCGGTATAATGATTGCCATGGCAACGATATAATAATAATAAGTGTCTGAAGGTAAAACCACTTCAGTACCTGTAATTACACATACCATGCGAGGTGATACAAAGAAATCACTAGCAACAGACAAAGTTTGATCATATACAGCACGATTTCTCAGGGTTATTTCTCAAATCTCAACCGATTTTCATGAAAAATCGGTAAGGACTATTTGTCCCCCGCCAAATACCGTTAAATTTGCACAAGATTGCATAAATTAATTGTATTGTTCAAATCTGGCATGTAATGCAATTCAGAACATAAAACGGATCTTAATTTAACCAGTTTTTATGGTTTATCTGTTTATAGAGGGACGTCGTAATTAGAAAATTGCTGCATGTCAAAAGGTCTAACTTAAACAATTGAAAATGTCACGGTATTTGCCGGGTGACTCAAAAATATCCATGAAAATCGGTTGATAATTGACTGAGAAAATCGGCTAAAAACATGCGATACAAGTTGATGTGACGGCGAGTGTAGTTGTCCTATTTCCCAGCAAACACGATACATTCACCCAAGGTTGGTTTAATGTTGGACCAGCGTCGCAGACGATGGTCCAACATTGAACCAACCTTTGGGCATCACATCACTGACTGAAACTTTTTTCTTGAAATTAAAAATATTAGTTAATGTTGTTAATGTTGATGTTATGACCAGAGGCAGGAAAATGACTTGAGCTACAACGGCTTACACTATTTTAAAAATTAGTAACGGAGGCAAAAGTTTGCAAACTTTTTCTATTATAATAAAATATACCATGTATACTAGTCTATGTTAGTTAATTATTAATTCTATGAATAGCAATTTTAGCAGGACCCAACCATAAAAATTTACAACATCTCGTGATGAACAAATTAATAATTACGTAATTTGTTTTTTGTTTTGGATCGGATATTGTCCTGCGTATTCAACCGCCCCCCCCCCTCCCCCCACCCCACTTGAGTTAAATAGTCGTAAATGCCACATTACAAACTCGCAAATACGCTCCTTTAATCCACAAAAGTCGTAAATGTCACTTTACAACCTGCACATACGGCCTTTAACTCTAATTCACAGTCGCTTTATTTCGTAATACTGTGGAAGTTTATTTCTAACGTTTGACGTTGTTATATTAATCCGTGATGTCAGGTTAGTCACGCATGGCGGCACTAAACCCGGTAAGCCGCCCTAACCGCTCTAACGATACAGTTACTACCTATACGTGTATAACATGTATAATGATCCCACTTCTGACACCAGGTATGATCCGGTGACTATTAAAAATGGGGGACTTTATAATATTGTGACTTTCTCGTGTGAATCTGCGGAGAGTTGCCAAGGACATACTGGCCGTAGACCCATAACATAGGTATTCAAATAAAGCAGAAAAGCTCTAGAAATGTATGATGATTTCATATTGAAAAATACCATTGACATCGTGGTGTATATAAAACCTTTTAGTCTTTTTGTTTATAAAAAAAAATTGAGCGGCCTAAGGGTTAATTTATTTGATTCAGAATATGTCGTGTGGTACCTAAATGGTCCTACTCATCATGCTCATAGTAAAGGCTATGCCACCTTCAATAATAGAGGTGATGGCGGCTGTTGCTTTCTGTCAATCACAGAGATTATAATACTCTCTGCTTTGTATAAATGGACAATATGTTCTACACTTAGGCCTTTTAACATCATACAATGCACAGTATATGATTCACAGCATGCGAGCCGTGTCAAAGCCAGCCAACAACAGACGTTGGTCCAGTGTTGTTTTAATGTTAGCCCAGCATCGTAAACGGTGGCCCAACATTAAAACAGCATAGGGTCAACATGCATGTATGTATCCACAATGTCAAGACAAGACAGGCGGCAAAACCAGACAAAGTTATAAATGTTTGCAAGAAATTTGATACACAACAACTAAATGTTTGAGGTCCTTCTACTTAACTTCTTTGGTATATATTTTGTTTTAATGGATATAATAAATTTCTTTGTGGCAACCATAACTAAAATAAGGAGGGTGTCGCTTTAAATCTCAGCCTCAAGCCGTCATCACAGGCGGCAAACAGGACAAAATAGAAAATATGTTTGCAAAAAATAAAGTAAAAAATAAATGAAATGAATTGGGGCTTAGGCCACCTGTGTGCACATATAGGCTAAACTGGGCCTGAGGATAGTGAGATGAATGACATGTCAGGATATCAGGATTCGAAATTCAAACCCCGGCGGTCTGAGGCCGAGCTCGCTACTTCTCGATCACGGAGGCTCCCCACAATATTGAATTAAGTTCACCTGTGTGTATAGTGGGGTCATGTAGAGGGGGAACTGTTGGTAAGGACACTACACTTGGGTGTGATTTGCACCACTACTCACGGGACTCAATGCTGCTAATTACCGTCCAGGGTGCACAGTGTCACAGGTTGTAGCGCATAGTGTCACAGCGTGTCGCGATGTGCAGACAGCATTCAATGCTAAATTGGTTTGGGACAAATTTGTAAAGCAGGCCGACTGAGGCAATACGGCGCAACATGGAGTATAGGGTGAAGAACTATGACTGGGGTAATACGGGGTAAGATTGGACAGAGGGTAAAATACTGAATGGTGGAATACGGGGCAACATAGGACGGGGTGCAGAGTACTGTGACTCACGTAAAAAGTGAAAACTAAATGAATGAATGAATGAATGAATGAATGAATGAATGAATGAATGAATGAATGAATGAATGAATGAATGAATGAATGAATGAATGAATGAATGAATGAATGAATGAATGAATGAAGTCAAGCAAAAAGTGGGATTGACAAAAAATGCATAACTCAATTCCCCAGCAAACACAAAACTTTTGTATAACAATTGTACAACGTCGGCCCAACGTCTTCGACGTTAGTCCACCATTGTACAAATGCTATACAAATGTTTTGTGTACATAACATTCATTTGTACATACTCACAATTGAAACAACCAATTAGATTTTTCAACCAATTAGATTTTTCAAAATCCAAACAGCTGTGACAACTGCCTTTAATTAGATTCCAAGTTCAAAGAAGCACATCGTAATCGAACGCAATATGTGATTTTATTGTCAGCATATGCTGGCACACGGCGCTACTTCACAAGTACGGGGGGTGTGGGGGGGGGGGGGGGGGGTGACACTAATATTACCGTCCATTGTTATACATTGTGAGGTGTGGGATTAACCCTTACGACGCTGAAATACTTGTATATAAAACAAAATACCAAAGGTTTTTTTTTCAATTTGTAATCATTATAATTTTGTATTTATTTAGCATTTGACAAATACATATATTTAAAAACAGATATATCATTATAATAGTATATACAACATTGATCGTAGAACAGGCTTATAGAAGCCTCTGCAAGCCAGGCAGCAACTGTATTTATATTCATCTATGTACAAAAAGTATAAGCATAGAAGTATAAAAAATAATAGACATAATATATGTTTCCCGCGCCAAAACCACAGATAAAATAACTACATATTATTATAAATAGTAGCAAAAACACACTGTGGAAAAGCGTAGAAACCCATAAATGTCTCAGCTAGCTCTTTCCTCTTCATTTGAATACTTATATGTTATGAATCTATGGCTATTATATTTTTTAAGCTGTTCAGCGCGGGAATCAACTTTACACGTCAGAATCTGACGTCTGTAAACGTCATATTCTGACGTATAAAGTCGATCCCCGCACTCGGAGGGCTAGGGTACGCACAGCAGGCGTCAACGTGACAAAGGAGGAGAGATTAACACTTGACCTACTGTAGTATCAGGTAGGTTTTCTTATTTATTTGGCCCTTTAAGGGATCTTGTCAAGTAAAAAAAAATTTAAAAATCAGAGAAAAAATGGATTGGCCAGACCCCACAAAGCCAACCCAACCCCTTATAAAATTTTTTTGGGAACATGTACAAAAAAATGTAAAAAAACACACAAAAAAATCCGAGTTGGGGCTTGAACCACCCTCGCAACACCCACTTCCGAGTTTTTCTCGGATGTTTGGATTTTTTTAACTTGGCAAGACTGCAAACGCAATACACAGCTGGAAATGACAAGATATTTTATTCAAGAAAATAGATTTATCCAATTAACTGTGGATTTAAAATTTTAATTGTATTTATTTTTTTGAATATTGCGTGAAAACATATACTATATCATGGACAAAGGATAGCCAGGTTGAAAGATCTCAAAACAGCGGGCCCAGCATTGGATATATGTTGGGCCAACGTCTGCGACGGTGGCGCAACATTGACCCAATGTTGGGTGAGTTTATCAAGAAGACGGCAGTATTCTCTCTTGTAGTCATTCAGTTTGTGGCAGAAACTGTAATCATGGTAACAGCTGGCGTTTACAAGCAGCTTTCAAAGCGTATTTTTTTTATTGGATCATGACAAACAATTTAAAAAATATACTCACTTTAATTTGAAATGGATCGCTGCCTCAGTCTGTTTTATCACGGTATAATTTAATATAATACAATTTTTTTTATAAAAATAGCAAATAAAATGGGACAAAACTGAATGAACTTATCATGTAAATATAAGAGCACGAGTGTTATTTGCTGAGCAGTTTGTGATCGTGATGTTTGATAGCTACAGTGACAGAATCAGGGCTGGATACAACAGTCAATATGTGACAGAATCAGGGCTGTGAGGGCTGTGGGGATTCGTGCTGTACAATAGTCAATATTAGTCAGCGGCTCAGACTATATCTTACAGTTTGAATGGGGATCTGTTGGCGCTTTTAAACATGTTAAAGGTGATCTATCACCCCTGATATGGTATGAATAATTATGTCCTTATATGGGGTGATTGGCTATCATGTGACCCTCTCAGGGGTGATTGTGCCCCATCTTGTGGCAACTTTGATTTATTTTTCACAAATTTATTCATACTATATAAGGGGTGATAGATCACCTTTAACAACCACTTATTTGTCTTTTTTCTCTCACATTGAAGCAATTACCTCCACAGTGTGAATAAAAATGATTTCACAACGCTGACATATGTTTGTATAAACCATGGAGACTAAAGGGTTTTTTTTCAATTTGAAATCATCATAAATGTCTTAGTTAACTCTTTCTGCTCATAACCTCTTTCTGCTCATGTTATGGGTCTACGGTCATTATAAATATTTCACTCTTTCAGCGCGGGGATCAACTTCATACGTCAGAATCTGACGTCTATGCGTCTAATCTGTAATTAAGGCATAAGAAATAAAACTTAAAAACGCATACTTAAGATGACGGAATATAAGTAAATGTTGTTTTAATGTTGGGGCAGCGTCGCAGACGGTGGCCCAACATTAAAACAGAATTGGGTCAACGTCTGAACTTGTACCGAGAAATAACCAGAATGTGGGAATGACTGAGCGTAAAGAATAGATACTAATAAAAACTGTCCACAGATTTTTCTAACTGGGTGGGCCAGTGGGCTCCGCCGGCTCAACCCAGACGCACAGAAAAAAACACCAGGTCAGGACCAGGATTGAGGGGGGGGGGGGGTGGAGGGAGGATGCAAGTATGTTTTTTTATCGGCCACAAATTCGGCAGGAATGTAGTCATGATGTAATCGAGATGGTAGCTCTAAAACTAGGAACAACTGTCCTTTTCTTCCTCATATATGATGACGTGTCTTCATATAGCTGAGATATAAAAGGACAAATTAGTCTGGCGTCTGCTGGAGTGTCAAGCCAATGCTGATTTAAGGTTGGGCCAACGTCGCAGACGCTGTAACAACACTAAAACAGCATTGGCTCAATGTATCATGTGTGTTGAGTTCTATCCAATATATCATTCTAGGTAAAATATTTTTCCAGTTTTTTAGAGCCATAATATCTGATTCAATAAAAAAAAATGTTTTATAGTAATCGTTTTGACAAAAAAAGCTAAAATGTCAACGAAAAACGCAGCCAGTATAGCTTTAGTTTATATTTCTTCATAAAAAAGGTACAGACGTATTTACAATTGAACTTTAATGATTTCTACTGTATTTTTCAGTTGGCAAAGTGATGTATGACAGTCATAATAGCTTTTTTACTTCGTCCTTATCACCCACACACTGCTGGCTGGAGCTATTACGTTTGTTCTAGGTGATGACAGATATATCTCCTAATAGCCATGTCATGTAACGCATTGCCAAGCTCTGGCTGAATGCCGGCCCAGAGTCTACGAGTTTGGGCCACAATTATCCAACTGTTATAGAGTGTACATTAGGATATCGTGTTCTGGACTGAAACAAATTCTGTGACTCATTGATTTCACAGCAAATCAACTCAAATACGCTATGCTCCTGTGGTAACATGATCTGCATAAATAATCTATGCTCCCTCAGTAACACACTGCGACCTTTGACCTCATTTACATGTGATGTATGTAGCCACCTGGTTGGCTGGGATACTTCTACACGATAAACACTGTAGTTTGTCATTTCAACACAAATACACAGTTTGTCTCGCTGTAACGCGATACTAGGGTTTGTATTCCACATTCAGTATCTCACCCCGGCAAACAAGTCGTTATGCCAATACTGGTTCAATGTTGGCCCACCGTCTACGACGCTGGCCCAACATTGAACCAGCATTGGACCGGCGTCTTGTGCTTGCTGGATCCATCAGGAGCTACTCAGGCAGTCCGTCTGCAAAGTAGTTATGATGCATATTTTAAATACCATGTGCTTGTTTAAATATATAAACATGATAAATGACAAGTTGTCGATTTACAAAACTAACCGTGAAACATCTATCTATCTAGAAAAGGTAGTATTGACAATTCCAACCTTCCTAGAGATGTAGTTAGCAAACGCCACCATCCACAACGTGTTGCGGAACATAGTGGAGGGCGAGATCGTTCTAACTATAGAGATGTGGATCCAGAGGGGGGGGGGGTCAGGAAAGGTTGTCCCCCCTCCCACCCTTTGAATATTGATTGTCCAAAAATGGCCTTAGACTTGTTATTTGACAGTGATGGGCTCGACTTGAATAAATAATTGTAAAACAGTTCTGAATAATATTTATTTTTTGTAGTCAGACAGATAAACAGAGAGATATTTTATTGATATAAAGAAAAGTTATTACAGACTTATTCATGTCATGTAGTCTATTGTCAATGTCTTCCGTGGTCTATTTTTAAACTAAAACTTTACGAGTCATAATTTCGATCATGAAAATATTTAATAGCCATGAAAACAAGCCATAGCTTCCACAGACGAGGTTACGAGATTATGACATGTACTGAGCTAGCTCATGGTTGGTACGAGGTTATGACATGTACTAAGTTAGATCATGGTCGGTAGTCTATCCTGAGTTTACATAAGTTCCGTTTTGACCAGTTGCTAGCAACACGAGTACACCTTATTAGAGAGACCTGAAAACAGGAGACATTGGGCCAATGCTGGGCCAATGCCGGCCCACCGTCCGTGACGGTGGGCCGGCATTGGCCCAGCATTGGCTGTGTTTATGAGACACTATGGTTGATTGGTTATCGCTGACTAAGTGTATGTAATGAAGCATGGGTCACAACAGACCAGCGGTGTCGACGGCCATGTCGACGGACGTGTCGGCGGCCGTGTCGGCGGAGTAATGAACCTAATGATACGCGGCGGTAGTATGACGTCATATCACGTGGTACACGCCTACTATACTGCCCAGCGAGGCCAAAAGACAGTATCTGCTTGCTTACTTGTAAAGATTGTAGAGATTTTTTTCAAAATTTAACATGTCCCCAAAAGGGGTCCAGAACCACCTCTGCACTATATACAAAATACAAAATTACAGCGGTTTCTTATTTGCATTGTAAGCATAGTATTTGCTAATTTTTCAAGTAATCAGTTGCCTATTGCACATCAGTAGGCCCCACCCATTAAACAGGAGAAGCTAAAACAAAGTTGGTTTGATGTTGGGCCAGCTCCGCAGACGGTGGCTCAACATTACGCCAACATTGGACCGATCGTTGACGTTCAGGTCTCTATCACATGACAAAGGCTGTCTACATACATGACTGTATCCAGGTATCCAGGACAAAGCTTACATACACTTGGTCTGATACAGTACACATGTAGACGGCGCTCATACAGTAAGTAAACTACTATCCCACTGGGAAGGGGGGGGGGGGTACTGACAGAAGGTGAACATGGTGAATAGGACGGTCAGAATGGCCACAATAGCAATGACACGGGGAAGGGGGGGAGGAGTCACTTATAAACTCTGTAGCACAAAGCATATAGTTTTGGTACCATCCATGGACGCAAGGAGACTCAGACTCAGGGGGGGGGGGGGTCACATAAAAAAATTGATCACTGATCACAGAGATTCACAGTTCAACCCTTTAACCGCCAAATTCTTTAATTTGAATTTTCACCCACTTGAAGTTGTGTCTCGCTGACGCGATCCACAACTTCAAGTGACTGAAAATTATTCAGATTTGACAAAATGGAGGTCAACTCTTTTCAAATCTTGCTGATTGATCAATGATCATGTCACAATTTATCTTTAACATATTTAAAATGTGGTACTTAATGTGTTAATAAAAATGAAAACCCGAATATATGCGGCACCGGCGGTTAAAGGGTTAGAGCAAAATATATATAATGGTGATAAACCGTACGTAAACTATTTATTGAATCAAAACAGGTAAGAAGTAGCCAATCATTTGTATCTTTTCACAGTAAATAACTATTTGTCTGTATGGGGTTATTTTAATCAAATTAGTCCTGGAGGTTCACCTGTAAACTGTTGTAGTTTTTATTAATTAATTATTTTTGAATCGCTATTTTACATCCATTAAAATCTGCAAACTGTTCACACAGTTTTAAGTTTCAGATACATGTAAATGAAAAATACCGCTCAATGACATAATGAAGCACAATTGTGATGTGAAAGTTATCTAATTAAAAGGCTTGTTGTTACATTCACTTGTTATTATACAATGTCCTGGGACATATCGGTAGCAGGCCTTAGAGTTGACTAAGATTAATTGAACGTGTCACATAATCCGACTGGATAATATATGCAGAGAGAGAGCAGATTATACAAAGTCTAAACATCAAGCCTTTCCAAAACTAAATAACCTAAAAGCATCAATAAAAAATGCCAAAATTTAGGTATTTGACACCGACAATTTACTCAACTTGATGCACTACCCTAGTAGCCTACATTTAGAGTATATACTAAAAAATCATTGATTTCTCAATACCCTAGTAGCCTACATTTAGAGTATATACTAAAAAATCATAGATTTCTCAATACCCTAGTAGCCTACATTTAGAGTATGTACTAAAAAATCATGATTTCTCAATACCCTAGTAGCCTACATTTGGGGTATATACTAAAAAATTATTGATTTCTCAATACCCTAGTAGCCTACATTTAGAGTATATACTAAAAAATCATTGATTTCTCAATACCCTAGTAGCCTACATTAAGAGTATATACTAAAAAATCATTGATTTCTCAAGTACATTTTTATATTTTCGTCGAGTAGCCGAACAAATTTCAATCGCCCCCTCCTTTTTTCCAATTTCTGGATCAGCTCCTATACTATCACGATTATAAAATGCAGAGTGGACAATTATTATAAAGTGGGCCGAGTTAAAAGTTACCCCCCCCCCCCCCACCCGATGAAAAGGGATTGTACCACCCTCTAAGCTGCCGTATTATATTGTGTCTACATCAGATGGAAGCAACCATTTGCATTTTGGATCCCCGCCCTAAAGATGAAGCTGTTATTGTGACGTCATCAGAGAAAATCGCCATTTGCATTTTTCCAGACACTCGGGGGACTCTTGGGGTCATTACGCCCCCTTACTCTACCACATAGTGACATCTAGCCCTTTAAATTCTACTTAACGTGTAGTAAATGTAATCTCATAATACCCGCCGTGCAAAGACAAACAGCAGTAACTGCTTACTTGAAAAGTAAGCAGTTACTGCTGTTTGTCTTTGCACGGCGGTCAGTTTGCCAGTACTCGATGGCAGAAGAGAATCCTGCAGCTCAAAGATAAACAGCATTAACTGCTTACTTGAAAGGTAAGCAGTTACTGCTGTTTGTCTTTGAAAATGTAGTATTATTGAAGTCAAACAGCAGTAACTGCTTACTTTATAAACTGAGCAGTCACGTTTTTTTGTCCTTGTGCAGAATACGCGTTACGACAGCTAATGGGGTTTTAACAAAGTTAGCTAATTGCTTAGACAGCTTTGACAATGGAGCCAACCCCCCTTGACGGTAATTGCGTAATAAAGACCTAAGTAGAGATCAGCCTGATACAGCTACATAGACAATAAAAGGCAGTGCGGAAAAGCTGGTTCAATGTTGGGCCAACGTCAAGACGCTGGGCAAACACTTAGTAAACGTTGGATATAACTTTTAATTCTGCTGATTTGCAAGGTATTAACAGATTATTTGTGAAGTCTGTAAAAACTTGCAACAATCTAACTAAAATATATTTTAATTTCAAAGGATTTTATAATTTAATAAATTGACATCAACTACCACAAATAATCTGCCGCAGGCCTAATCAGTGATAAATTGTGAATTATGGAAAGGAAACAGAATGATAAATGTCAGAAACAGAAACACTGATAGTGTGGGGATTATTCCAGATTTCAGGTTAGCTTAACGTCCACTCGGCTTAAAAGCACATATCTGATTATAATTCAAGCAAGTGCAATTGACTGGAAAATTATAGAATCGCACCTGGTTAACTTCTAGCAGACAAGACATTCCAAATACTGATTAAATGTTTGCCCAACGTCGTAGACGTTGGGCAAACATTGAACTAGTATTGATTTTTTTCTGATTGGTTACATAGAAATTGCAATAAAAATGCAAGTACATTCATGATAATCATGATGATGGCAAGCACTAAATAAAATGAAATGAATCGGGCTTTAGGCCACCTTTGTGCACATATAGGCGAAACTGGGCCAGGAGAACCTCCTGAGGATGGTGAGATGATTGAGATGACACTGTCCTCCAGACACAGGATTCGAAATTCGAGCCCTGGCGGTCTGAGGCCGAGTACGCTACCTCTCGTTCACGGAGGCTCCCCACAATACTAACTTTCACACGTGGATGGGGAAGAAACAATTTTGTTTCTTTCAAACCGCCGAGAAATGTCGGCATTGAAGTTCGATGAAGATTATAATTAACTAAACATACGTTTAGTATGGCATATCGCTCTGTAATATATTGGACCTTGATAGTGAAAAGGGCTCAGACCAATTTTGCAAAATCTCAATAATTTTCACACGAGTGGATACAAAATTCAGTTAAATAGTTCGACTGACTAAGCATGTTAAAGCTGGTACATTGCATTTTCAAACGTAAAAATGAGCAATGCAAACAATTTCATTATTTAGCTGGTGATTTGTATTGCTTTTCCATTCAACAACCAACTTAGGTACCTTATCACAAGCATTGGTGTTTTTTTAATGAAACGTGTCTGATATTGAATATATCTGTAGCAGCTAAACAAATAGAGATAAGTAATTGTATGCAGTGGGTCTATTTTTTCTGTTAAATCTACAATGTTCTGTGTCATTTCTCATCACAGTCCCACTCATTCTATTGAATAATGTTCTAAAAATATATCGATTGCAAAGTTCACAAAATATTTGACAGTACATCTATTCAAATTTGATAAAAAAAAGCTCGATGCCTCGGGAATCTAGTCTTGAAAACGAACAAGCGCCAATCTCGTTCCCAATCAGGCATCATCAAATGAGAACAGGCAGCACGGACCCAGGTGCTTCCCCCCCTCCACCCAGGTGCTCTCAGAGATCGCTAAATTAACAGATAAAATCCTGCCGTTGTTTACCTTAGCAGAACCTGCTCGTCTGAGCAAACACTATCAACATAGGCTTCACAGCAGCCGAGGCGCGCTGTGTACCACATGTATAGCATGGCCATAGCGGGAGACTTTAACTGCCGCAATGCCAGGCGCGGCGCGCTGTGTACCACATGTATAACATGGCCATAGCGGGAGACTTTAACTGCCACAATGCCAAATATATATGCTCACAATGGCAGATTTAACTACCGCAATGCCAATATATTAAAATCAGTACATGTTACAGGAGGGGGGGGGGGGTGATAATTCACCCTATGCTCCTGGGATCAAATAAAATGCAACCATAAAAAAATTTAGTAGATGCTCAATTAATCAAATATTTCAAATTTGTAGACGATTATTTGTCATTAATAGTGTGAAACTGGAAATTGTAATTCCAGACTTAAATAAAGGACAAAAAGAAACAAACAATTAAGCGACAAAAATTAACTGTAGCAATGATAATATATAGTGGGAGGACTTAATGATGGCCCCAATCGCATAGCTGTGCATGTACACAGTGCTGCCAAAATAATCATATAATAATTACATAGTTTGTGTTACCCTGGCCTTACTCGATGCAACAGATATAATAAGCACTAATAGGATTCTAATTACTAGTCGCCATTGCCAAATATATAAATGTCATTATTGGACATTTCAATCACTGTAAGCATGGAAAGGCTCATACTAATGCCAATATTAGGCAATAACCCGTCTGGGTACGCCGTGCTTGCCAATAGTACAAAATATGTATCAAAATATTCAAAATGTTCAGCATGATATCGACATTTTTGTCTTCTAATCTCCCAGTTCATTTACCAACTAATTAATTCGCATCATGTATTTATTATATATATAATTATCATTATTATGTTCTGAATCAACGAATAAAAGATTGATTTGTAAATTCGGAATATAACCTACAAAATACACAGTGCAGGGGCGGAGCAAGAATTTTAAAAAGAGGGGGGGTAGATTAAAAATTTAGGTGGCAATCAATGAGGATTATTCAGCCATCTCAGCTGTAACCAGCTACTATCGATATTTGCCAATATAAATCGACTAGGGCAATAGTATAGTGGCAAGTTCCGATATTTTTTTCAATTTTAATTGATCATGTTGATGTTTAGTTTTGTCAAAAAAAAGGGGACAGGTTCTCTGACCCCCCTGAATCCGCCAGAGAGAAATAAATCACTTCTCTATTCAGCTCTTCTGAGAGTGGAAATTTATATTACTATAATCCCTGACGGGAGGTAATTTATTGCCCTTGTTAACCTTTAACCCTTACGACATATTCTCGTACAAACAATGAAGACGAAAGGGTTTTAACAATTTGAAATCATCATAAATGTTTTCGTTTGCTCTTCCCAATTCATTTCGATACCTAAATTATGGGTCTTCGACGATATAAAATATTATTTGTTCAGTGTGGGGATCGATTTTAGACGTCATAATCTGACGTCTAAAATGGATCCCCGCTCTGAAAGGGTTGAGATGTGAAGGACATGTCTGGGGTGAGTTCCTTATGAGATCAAAGGACGATTAATAGTGAGCATGATAAGAAATCACCAGAAAATAGATAGCGAGACAGATAAATTGTATCATCTAGTCCTAAACCATGTAAACTTAATAATTGTGTCTGTGTCATGTGGTCTGACCAGATGACCCTAGCTGACAAAATGTAGTGTTCCTTAACTCTTTCAGCGTGGGGACCTTCTTTATGCGTCAGAATCTGACGTCTGACGTCTGTAGACGTCAGATTCTGATATATAAGACACCCCGCACTGAAAGAACTTAAAAAAAATAATGATCGTAGATCGATAACCATAGTAACATAGGTATTCAAATGAAGCGGGAAGAAGCTAACTAAGACAAGTATGATGATGTGAAAGGCCCATACCCAGGCTAAAATCATCGAAAAATCGGTGATTTTTAGGCTAGATATAGAGACGAAATTCCTGATTTCTTATTTTGGACAACCATGTCAAAAATAAGAAAAACAGGAATTTCGTCCCTATATCTGGCCTAACTGGTGAATGCGCAGCAAATTTTTTTTTTTAAACTTTTGCAGTTCTAGTCTATGGACATGTTTACATCATATGGCCATATTAAGAAGCCAAAATAAAATCACCGATTTTTTAATGATTTTAGCCTGGGTATGGGCCCTTAAATTAAAAAAAACCTTTGGACACAAATATTTAGGCGTTGTACCTGTTGTACCAGGGGTAAAACCTTGTAAGAGCCTATCAGTACTAGACATTAAAACCTTAAAACATACTAGGCCCGGTTTAATGTTGGGCCAGACGGTGGGCCAACATTAAACCAGAAGTGGGTCGACGTAATCAGGTAATTGATGTTTCAAGCTCACTATGACAGCGTCAGAAAATAAACTTCTGAATAAAGAAAGATAAGCCTTTATAATGTATTGTTCTGAAAATATTTATTTTAAAAGCAGCAGAAAATATAAACGTAAATCAGGGTCCTGCCCAGCGTTTGGTTAGTGGTGGGCCTATACAATGTACTACAGCCATGTTTTTTATAATCAAAATACTCAGTTTCCATGTTTTTTCCTACTGTTGTGGGGAGCGGCGTGTCAAAGTGATGGGTGCGGCCGCCCAGGATTGCCAACCGTGGGCAGAACTCTGGTAAATAGCTGATTTTTTTTCCTGCAGTTACCGTATATACACGGGTTGAAGCTAGCTTCAAACCAATAAAATGACAGTATAAATAATAAAATGATAGTTTGTGAATGTGATAGATGCTTAATTAATCAAATAACTAAATTTGGTATGTCTATTTTTCATAAATAGATATATTTTTCATCATTTGAAGCTGGAAATTGCGTCAGCAATTCCAGCTTCAAATGACGAAAAATGGAAACAGAAAATCCAGCAGCATCCACCAACAAATAAAATATGGAGAGGTCCACTGAAGTTGCACAGCGAAATGCTGTTTATGTATTCAAATATAATATGGCATGCATAATTAGTTTTCCATTTAGCATGTTTAGTACCTAATAGTTATGTTATCATTGTTTAGGTTGTGTTCGTGACTAAGGAAGCTGCCAGGCCCGAGGGGGGGTCTAAGCCTGGGGGTGTCTGCACGCTTAGCTAAGCAACCGTGACCTGTGTACAGGTAGCAACGCTGTGGAATTCACGGGGCGACGGGGCGCGAGTGGAGGGTGGGGGGGGGGGGGGGTCATGCTGGCTCTTCAGTATCCAGTGAATTGGTTATGTCAAGAATAAAGAATGGAGTTCAGATCTGTGATCGGGTTATTTTGAGTTAGGTCTACTGTCAACTAATGAAACTCGGATTTATATGAGCGCTGAAAAAATCGATATTATTATTAGTTTTCATAATTTCGAAATCATATACACCCAACTTTTGATTTTTGTAATTTGTAAGTATCAATGATGAACATAAATGCATTTATCACACATTAAATGACAGCTGTTCAGTCTTCATATAAAAAATAATGCGCTTGTAAATTAACATATCATGAATCTTCGCTACATAAAAAAGCACACAGAATAATATGATTTTAACTGCTTAGCAGGCAGTATCATACCCTAATAATAGCAAACATAGGTGTGGTGATCTAAAATACGAATTCATAATGACTATGTTTGGATGGAGGCCGTACTATAGTCCTTTAGTACTCACATGGCTTCACAAACTGTTGTAGAGTGGGTGTTAAAGGGAGACAAACCAGACGGAGCGAGTGCAAATTAAAATGGCCGCTGGCAATAAGCGACCTGGCTGTGCTGGGCATGCCAATAATGCCGTAAAAAGGCAAACAGCAGTAACTGCTTACTTGTAAAGTAAGCAGTTATTATGTTATTTATCTTTGAAGTGCATGTTAAAAGCCAAACAGCAGTAACTGCTTACTTTACAAGTAAGCAGTTACTGCTGTTTGTCTTTAGGGACACAATGCTCTGCGGTTGTTTTTAATGTAAACCTATTCGTATAAGGAAATGAACTCAATATACGACAAGGAATCATAACGTGTCAGGCATGTTATTAATGAGGCACAGTGAGTGAGTAGGACATGACTGCAGGTAGAAAAGGTCTGCCATTTAATTTATCTTAATGTCTATGATATTAACTCTTACAACGCTAAAATATTTATGAATAAACCATGGAGAGGTTACGTTCAATTTGAAATCATCATAAATGTCTCAGTTATCTCTTTCCGATTTATTTGAATACTTATGTTATCAGGTTATGGGTCTATGATCGAATACAGACATCAAAATCTGACGAATTTAGACGTCAGAATCTGACGTCCATGGTTGTCAGAATACGTTCAAGTCGATCAACGCATGTAATACAAATTAACAAAACCCCGTCAGTACTATTTCACCATGTGTTACTACAGTGACAGTGACAATATTCCGTAGTAACAATAAGCATCATTTTTCACCAGTAAACCATCAACTGATCAATTAGTGTAATATGCGCTGACCAATAAAAACCGTTTTTAAAATTATACTCTGTTATAATATATATCATGTATATAGGCCTACATTTGAACTTGAAGTGACACTTTCTCCAGCCTAAACATTTGAGGTCCAATCAGTACATATCATCAGGCACACATATATATATCTGTATCATACTGATACAGTAACACATAAGTAGCATTCAATATCCTTCTTTAAAATCATACATTTAGACCTCTAACTGTCATTTGCGCCACTACAAAAAGTCACAAAAAACACACTTGAGGTCCTAGAACAAGTAAAATAATCAATACAGTGCGGCACATGACACTTTGAAATCCCAGATAAGACCAATATAATTATTTAATTGATTGTATAGCCTGCCAATGGGACTTAAAGTGTCTGATGGGCTACTGTTGAGAATGACGCTATTTCACTTAAGTTCCAGATCATGCAATACAATGAATTAATAAATTGACATGGGACTTCAAGTGTTATACGCGACACTTAGATGAGTGCCGCATCTGACAATTGAGGTCCCAGAGCAGACAAGATAATGAATTGATTAACATGATTAATCTGTCATGGGAATTCAAATGTCAGATGAGACCCCAGCAAACACGATACATTGAAACAATGTTGTTTTAATGTTGGGCCGACGTCAAAAACCTTGGACGAACGGTAAAACAAAATTATTTCAGTGCATCGTGCTGGGACATTCCGAACACAGTAGTAGAATATAGTGATATGGTTTACCATGGGGCATAAAGTGTCAAACACTTGAAGCCCCATAGCAGGTAATATAATGAATTAAAGCCTTACCTGCACAGATTTGACTCTGGGTGTGGGAGCCACTTTGTTTACGGCGTATATTTCCAAGGTAAACATGCTGAAGCCATTCTCTCTGTCTAGTTCCATGGTTGTCCTTATGATGCCTGATGAGTGGTGCACCTTGAAGTAGCGAGGTTGGAGTTGACCATCAGATGTAATCCCTGTGAGGTAGTACTCCACGTCCCCCTGAGGGTCATACGCTGACACAGTGGCTACACTGGTGTCCTCTGCCATGTTCTCAGTGACCTGTCCTGAATAACCAGTCTGGGTGAAGGTCGGCCCGTCACCTTCAGAGGTCACAAACACCGTCAGCTGGAACAGAGCTGATTTCTGGCCTTCACTATCCGCCATACCCTGATCCTGTGCCTTTACTGTGATGTCGTAAAATAGCCCTCCACCCACGAATGGTGAATGTAGGAACAGGTCCCCAGTCTCCTCACGAACCCCGAATATCTGATCAGCTGTGATCTGGTACTTAACCTGACCTTTAAGACCATCGTCAGGGTCGTAGGTTCGAATCCTGGTGAATGAGGTGTTAGACGGGTGTGTTATGGATACGGGCACAGCATTCATGGATATGAATATAGGGGCGTTATCGTTGACGTCCGTGATGAACACGGACACTAGTTTCTCCGCGGATCTCCTCGTCTCTACAGGGAGCGCCTGATCCACAGCCTGCACTGTTAACTTATAGTTATCAGTGAATTCACGATCGATCTCTCCACGTGTCCTGATCAACCCTGACCTGGAGTCAATCATAAAGTGGTCCCCTGGAGGCTCCTGGCTCTTAATGTGGTACCTCACTTCACCATTGGCGCGTGAGTCGGCGTCAGTAGCGATCACTGTGCCCACAGACGTACCATTACTTACACCCTCCCTAATCTCACGTACTATGGTACTGCCGCTGAATCTAGGGGTGTTGTCGTTCACATCCTCCACCTGCACGACCAGCAGCATGCTGGTCATCAGGGGAGGGCTGCCTGAGTCCGTAGCCGTCACGTTCAGGGTGTAACTCTGCACGCTCTCATAGTCTAAAGATGATGCCAGCTTAACCTTCCCGTTCTTATTGTCGATTTTGAAGGTGACGTCTCTGTTCCCATCCACTATATGGTACCTGACCGCAGCGTTATTACCAAGGTCATTGTCAAGGGCGATCAGCTGTGTGATCACGTGATCTTTAATGGTTGTCTCGGGCACTGTGATTGGCTGTTGTACATTTCTGAATGCTGGCTTGTTGTCGTTGGTGTCCCAGACGTCTATATGTAGCTCTGTGGTGGTGTTATATGGCGGACTACCTCTGTCCATGGCCATTATCAGGAGGTTGTACTCATCTACCGCCTCCCTGTCAAGTGGCTTCCTCAGTAACACCTGCCCAGTACTCTCATTCATCTGAAACACCTCCCAGTGGTTAGCTTCTATGATTGTATATGATATGTCAGCATTGACACCATGATCACTGTCGATGGCAGTCACCTGAGCCACGCTGGTGTCGATGTCAGCATTCTCAAACAGGGCCGCCTCGTAAATGTCCTTAGTGAACACTGGGGGGTTGTCATTAATGTCATTGATGATGACCTTCACCTGGGCCTTAGACTGGAGTTGAGGGGTTCCACTGTCCTTGACAATCACCTCTAAACTTATATAATCAGCTTTTGTTGAGTCTAACAGCTCTTCTCTGTCAAACACCTTGGTATTTTTGATAGCTCCTGATTTGGGATGGATGGTGAATTCATTAGAGACGCCGGCGATTGCGAATAGGAGCTCCGCATTGCTGCCTATATCATAGTCTATGGCGTATACTGAGCCGACATACGTACCCACATCCATGCCCTCCACAATACGCATGGTGTACGTCTTATTAGAAAATATGGGAGCGTTATCATTGGTGTCCATCACGTGAATAGACACGTTCGCCAGGGAACATCTGGGTTCGAACCCTAAATCACAGGCTTTTATTGTTAGCAGATATAAGTCCGTGGTTTCTCTGTCCAGTTTGTTGGCCACGTACATCACACCGTCAGGAAAAATACCGAAAATATATTCACTGTTTCCTTTAACAATGCTGTAGGTTACCCTGCCATTCTCTGCTAAATCTGCATCATTGGCCAGCACGGTCACAAAGTGGTCGTTTACTTTGAAATTCTCGTCAATTGAAGCTTCATAGCTGGCCTGTTCAAACAGGGGTGTGTGGTCGTTGACATCGCGAATGGTGATGTAAAGTGTCACCTGGCTGGAGAGACCTCCCCCGTCCACCGCCCGTATCACCACCTGGTGGGAGGTGTCCAGGGACAGAGCTCCAGGGCGCGACAATCTGATCATTCCTGTATCAGAGTCAATACTGAACAGAGGGTTAGGCTGTGTGAGCGTGTATGTGAGGGTACCATTAACACCGTTATCCTCGTCTCTGGCCGCGGCTAGGTACACCTCATAACCATATGGCGAGTTCTCATCTAGCAGGGCGTACACCTCATCCAGCTCATACCATGGACTGTTATCATTTAAATCATCAACAGTTACATTCACCGTCACCTCAGCAAATGATGTGAGTCTCTCAGCCACGATTACCAGCTCATGGTATGGGGTCTGTTCTCTATCTATATGAGAAGAGGTAGTGATTACGCCCGTCTGTGAGTGTATGGTGAAGCGGCCACTGGGATCGCCACTGACTATATGGTACGCCACCTGATCAGCGGGTACCGCCTCCACACGGCCCACGGTACGCTCCTGGTATGAATCCTCACCCCCTGTATCCTCTACTGTAGTCATCTGGTACGCTGACTCCGTGAAGGCTAGTGGTAGCGTCTCCATGTTGGTCACTATGACCATCACTGTGGCTGTGTGGCTGGTTAATCTCCCTCCACCATCAGCACCACTCACTGTGATCACATGCTTCCCTCTCTGTGTACCGTCCATCTGTCTGGTCGTACTAATCCACCCGGTGACGTCATCAATCGCAAAGTTATCCCCTCCATTATCTATGGAGTACACCACCCTGCCGTGTTGACCTATATCCTCATCATGACCTGTGACCTGGACTACATTAGTGGACGAGGCTTCACCCTCCATCATGTGGACGTGGTATAGAGTAGGGTATAACACCGGGTCATTGTCATTGACGTCAGTCACATTGACCTCAATCACCTGTATAGAGGTCAGAGGGGGTTGACCTCCATCTGTAGCTGTCACTGTTAGTTCTATGTGATCATACTCCTCTCTGTCCAATGACCTCTGGAAGGTCACCTCTCCGTTATATAACCCTATAGTAAACATGTCTGTGTAGCGAGCCATGGACTCAGGCGTCAGTCTATATGTGACGGTACCATTAGGACCGCTATCATTATCTATGGCGGACACCCGGGTGAGCCTGGTATCTGCCCCCACCCCCTCAGATATAGACAGCTGTATATGACTGCTGGACAAGTCAGGAGCTTCGTTCTCATCCCATATCACCACCTCCAGCTGCACCGTTGTTGTTTGTGGTTTAGAGTTTCCATCCTGGGCCTTGACGACCAGAACCACTCTGGCTGAGGTCTCTCTGTCTAGATGTGATTTAGTGGTGATAAGACCGGTATCTTTGTTAATAGTAAACCAGTCCCTGTCATTACCTGATGTGATGAAGTAGGAGATTTCTGCGTTTATTCCCGTATCGTTGTCCAGAGCTGTAAGAGCCGCCACGAAGCTCCCAACAGGAGAGAACTCACTGAGGTCAGAGTGGTAGGACTTCCTCTCAAACTCAGGGTGGTGGTCATTCACATCATTCACAATGATCAGCATATTACTGACCGTGACACGCCGGGGGTCACCTTGATCTGACGCCTCCAAGGTCAAATTATACATCGCAATCTCCTCCCTGTCTAACAAACTGGCCACGAGCAGCTCAACACGGGTGTACTTATCAAACTTAACAGATTCCTCACTTAATTTGAAATGTTTCTTGGTGTTACCTTTGATGATTTTGAGTTTTGTTTCTGCGTTGGCGCCATGATCGTCATCACTCATGAAGATAAGGGCCACCGTCTGACCTACATTCGCGTTCTCCTCTATCTCAGCGTAGTCCTTGCCGCCCTTGAACTGGTAGTCAATGACAGGGCTGTGGTTGTTCTCGTCCAGGAGGCTGATAGTGAGGTAAGCTCGCCCAGATCTCTGGTGGTCCACCCCCCTGTCCCGGGCTGTCAGCTGGATCACACAAGAGTTAGGATCACATCCCTCAGCAGATACATCACAGCTATGTGAGCATGAGAGCATCTTGGTGGTGGTGATCACCCCGGTCTGGGTGTTAATATGCAGCTGATCTAACTGGTCACTCTGAGGGTCTATGTGGTACGTCACCTCACCATTCAGCCCGGTATCACCATCTGTAGCCTGTACCTGGCTCACTGTGGTACCGGGCGGAGCGGTCTCATTAACAACAGCAAAATAATCACTCTGGTCAAATATAGGGCCGTGGTCATTCACGTCCTTGATGGAGATGTTAGCCGTCATGTACCCCTTCCTGGAGCCATAATCCTCAGCTGAGATGTTCAGCTTATAATTAGCCACATCCTCCCTGTCCAGTACCACCTGATTCTCCAGGTATATAATGGGTTTAGATCCCTCCAGCATCTGAATCAACTTAAATCTGTTTTGTTGATTACCTCCCACTATTTTGTACGTTTTGATGCCGTTTTTCGTTGTGTCGGGGTCTGTTGCTGTATCTATTATCACCTGTCTACCCTGTTGGTCCGCCTCTGAGAACTCTACCTGTATCACGGGATGGGGGAAGGAGGGCGAGTTATCATTGACGTCTAGCACCTCTATTATGACTTCTATCAGGTGTTTGGTGGATGGTACGCTCTGTACCACCAGGTTAAACACAGACTCTCTCAGTGCCTCTCTGTCTATCACAGTGGATGTACTCACATTACCAGACATGGCGTCCAGGCTAAACTCCTCAGGCTCCTCGCTGAACCTATACTGTAGCCCTAGCTGTACAGGTACCCTACCTACCACAGTCCCCACTGGCATCTCCTCCTCGATCTCCATGTTGACTCGTTGTCGTACCGACGGCGAGTCTCCTTCCTCTATGGCCCGTTTCTCTATCGGTATGTTTACTCGTTGATGTACTGACGGCGACATTCCTTCCTCTACGGCTCGCTTCATAGGGCCCTGGCCTTGACCTTGAGCAAATGTGAGCAGGAATTGCAGCAATAGAGGAATGATTAAACGATATTTAGTCCTAGGTGGAATCCATGAACGATATGTCCCTCGTATTGTCCTTTTATCGTGTTTATAATCGTGTGGGGTCATCTCGCTGGATACACATGTACACATCGAGTGCTGATTGTGTGGTAATTCCATTTTTATTATTCCTAAAGCGCCGGTTTGATATTAAAGGCTTGTGATTCCTTGTCACCTTTCTGTTACCTGTGTCACCTGCACATTACAGGTGAGAGGGCGGTATACATCACTCACACAACGCTCACCTCAAACACGATCAACAAGAAATCCTGAACAAACTCGGCAAATTACATTTTGTATGAATTTTGCACGGCCGCTTGTTGTACACCTGTGTACGCCTTGTGTATGCTCGGCGTATGCTCCCGTCTGTGATCCGGCCAGACCTACCTGTGTCACGCTCACTGAGTCTCACAACAAAAGCTTCTGTTACCAGCACCACGCCACCTATAACGTACACAACACGCTGTGTACACGCTGCTTTGTACAACACATCTCACAATATATCCTGTTTTATTCCATACATCTGTGTGCGGTACTCACGACTCGTTACTGTACATTTTGATGACATTATTCCTGTTTTCTTAGTGACATTCTGTGTTAACACTCGCAGCACACACCGCACCTCACAATAATGATCTGCTCACTGTGCGGAGGGGGGGGGGGAGACTGTGCGGGGGGGCTCTACCTGTTGGCCAATAGGCGCCCAGCAATGCACGGATAGGCCCCGCCCACCGGGTGATTGACACCTACAGAGTTTGGTGTGTACGCTGGGCGCGCTATCACAAAAAAATGAGGCCTTCATCCAATGTCGTTTTAATGTTGGTCCAGCGCCGCAGACGTTGGCCCAACATTTAAACAACAATGGCTTAACGTTGCTGTGTCACAGAGTATTGCATGCAAAGAGCCAACGTTGTTTTAATGCTGGCCCAGTGCCGTGGAAAATGTACCAACATTAAAACAACACCGGATCAGCGCCTACTAGGCTGCGACCCGAGGGCTGCGATATCACAGAAAACGCAACGCTTTAACTATGTTTTTATAACGTTGGGCCAGCGTTGCAAACGGTGGACCAACATTAGATCAACATTGTAGCCATATCTTCTGTTTGTTGTAATAATCCGCCAAATACGATCCAATGACTGGCCAATGCGGGGCCAATGCTGAATCAGCGTTTAAGACGGTGATTCAACTTTGAGCCGACATGGGATCAACGTTAGGTTTATGTCACTTGGAAATTAATCCTTTGTGTCAATTGGAATTAAATTGAAACTGGATAATAGTGTCAATATGAAGTGAACGCTGATTAAATTAATCTAGTAACTTTTGTACCAATTGCCACAATATACTTGAACTGTCTCCCTTATATCAAAGAGCTTATATCATTGCTTATAACACGATCGCCTGCATAATCAATACAATAAGGACACATATAAGGAATAAAGCTCAGCGACAAATAAATACATAAATTAAAAAAACTGCGAAAAAACTATTTATGTTCTAGTAATTAAAACTATATGCTAACGTAATAACACAAGCAAAATTATATAGTGTTTTTGTTTTTATTTTATTTGCATTTTGAGAAAATTATCGCTGAACAAACAGAGTTGCTTAGCGCTTTGGTTCGTAGCGCCGAAATTATATTCACTGGAATAGTAATTTACATCTTGAGATATCGAGAAAGGCGTTGTGTGTTTTTTGCTACTATTTATAACAATATGTAGTTATTTTATCTGTGGTTTTGGCGCGGGAAACATATATTATATGTATATTATTTTTTATAGGCCTACTTTTATGCTTATACTTTTTGTTCATAGACGAATATAAATATAGTTGCTGCTTTGCTTACATCGGCTTCTATAAGCCTGTTATAGCGCAGCACGACCAATGTTGTATATAATATTATAATGATATAATATGTATATTTTTATATCTGTTTTTAAATATATGTATTGGTCAAAAGCTAAATAAAATAAAAAAAACACTCTCAACAAAAGCGCACTGTATTCTAAGTAAATCAAATAATATCTGATCTTTACTGATAAATATATCGCAATTAACCGTCACGAAAATTTAAAAAAAGTAAAAGTTAAATATTTTATTACCTTTGAGTAATTCTTCAACCCTCAAAGCGCTAAATTAAATAATTTAATTTTTCACCCACTTGAAGATGTGTCTCGCTACCGCGACCCACAACTTCAAGTGGATGAAAATTACTAATATTTGTCTAACTTGAAACCCAAACATTTCCAAATCTTGATGTTTAAACGCTCATTTCGTTCCCCAAAACAGCAATTTGATCGGCTAATAAAAAAATTAACCCTTAGAGCGCGGGTACCGACTGAGATTCTGACGTCTAAAATCGATCCCCGCACTGAGCAAGATATTTATCATGGCCGTACACCCATTAAACAGGTATTCAAATGAAGCGGAAGGATCTAACTAACACATTTATTATAATTTTAAATATATATTTGGTCTCTTGGTTTATTTAAAATATTTCAGCGCTTTAAGGGTTAAAGTCGACTATAGTGTAACCCCTTGATTAACCCTTTCATTGCGAGTGTCGCCTTCAAGAATTTACGAATTTTTTTACAGCAAAAATATCGAGAGAATGTTATTAAAATGTGAAAGTAAAAATGAAATGAATCGGGCTTTAGGCCACTTTTGTGCACATATAGGTTAAACTGGGCCAGGAGAACCTCCTGAGGATGGTGAGATGATTGAGATAACACTGTCCTCCAGACACAGGATTCGAAATTCGAGCCCTGGCGGTCTGAGGCCGAGTACGCTACCTCTCGGTCACGGAGGCTCCCCACAATACTAACTTTCACACGTGGATGGGGAAGAACCAATTTTTGTCTCTTTCATGTCGTTATTTACAGGTGATACATTATAGAGATTAAATGTGAAAGTGTTGATCTCTATAATGTATCACCTGTAAATAACGACATGCTCAGTTTTTACACGTAACAACACTTTCACATTTGGGCGGGGGCCCTAGGGTAGTGGTTAGCACCGCTGCCTTTCACGCCAGAGTCCGGGGTTCGGTTCCCGGTCTCGGCGGTTTGAAAGAAACAAAAATTGTTTCTTCCCCATCCACGTGTGGGCCAACATTAAATAAACATTGGTTCAACAACTAATATTGTTTGGGAATACAACACTTGCAGACGACGTCACGTTCATATGTATGGATGTATGGATGTATATTGCTTTACGTCGCTTTCTGCACATTGAGGCAATATCTAGGCCTATACTCTTATTTCGAATCACTTCAATGGTTCTTTATAGTGCACAGTACCGTAGACAACACTGTACACTCCATACCTTTGAACAGTTTGGAGCATTGTATATGCACAACCACGATGACAAATATCCGGCCCGACCGGGATTCGAACCTGGTACCTCCAGGTTAGAAGCCCCAGTCGATACGAATGAGCCATCGGGGCCGGCTTCACGTTGTGAATAATAACATGAAAAATAAAATACACACAATCGATGTGATTGTCCAACTAAACAGCGTTAATTTATTTATTTAATATATGTTTTCAAGAAGTAAAAAAACTGAAAGCGCGAGGTTTTCATTTAACGTCATAAAACAAGTTGTTTGCGATGAGTTACGACGTGCTTACTGCATGTTTCTTTGGAAAACCCCGCAATAATTTTTTTTTTTTTTCTGAATTTTGGATGTGTTCCAATCGATTTTGTAGAAATTTTTTTCATTACAATGAAGATGGTAATATATTAGTGTATCATTATGTTAAAAGTGGTTTAGGACAAGAAGAAATGCTGATTTGAATTATTGAATAATTAAATAATGCACATTTTCATTACCACCCTGTCAGTGAGAGTGGAGTTACGTCGCATTCTGCATTCTGTGACAATATTGCGACAAAAATAATTTAATTATTGTAATTGGCGAACATTACATTCCTGCAGTTATCTCTCCAGCAAACACGACACATCTACCGTCTACGACGTTGGCCCAACATTGGTCAAACATTGGGTAGATGTGTCGTGTTTGCTGGGTCTGTTGTTTAGATTGAACGCCCAGCTCACTGTGGCCGTGTTAAGCGACACCTGGCGAATGACGACAAATACTGACAGGCCCGTCGCTGTATCATGTGCTTTCTGGGTTAACAATGTTGGGTAAATGTTGAGACAGCGTCGCAGACGGTGGTCAACATTTAACCAACATTTAACCAACATTTAACCAACATTTAACCAACATTTAACCAACATTTAACCATTACAACGCTGATATATTTTTGCATAAACCGAAGGTTTTTTTTTCAATTTGAAATCGTCATAAATGTCTTGTTAGTTAGCTCTTTCCGCTTTATTTGAATACCTATGCAGGGGCGTAGCCAGGGGGGGGGGGGGGGGAGGGGCTCTTTTGGGCACACTGACATCGCTGACGGGCATATCTACAGCAGAAGTCACATATTCTGCCACTGCTGCGTTGTATGTTTTCGGCTGATTTCACAGGAAATAATCATCCAACATTCGCCATGTAGGCTCTAAATGGCTAAAAATATGAGGCTCCTTTATCATGTTTATAACCCCATTTATTTCATTTAGTTTTTATTTCGAAATTTCACTTCATGTCAAATGGTCTAACTTTCAAAATGCTCACCTTAAATTCCCCTAAATTGTCAGGGTTGTTGTCGTAAGACTTGCAAAGAATGTTTACAAAATGTGTTGAGAATTGGCTGAGAAATCAGCGAAAAAAAAGCAATTTTATTAACAGGTCTAATGTCAGTTGTACTATAGCCCCTACTAGGCCTATGCTTTTTTAAATAGCAAAAGATGGATACAGCTGGTCCTAGTCTACATTGTAGATGTCTATGCGTGCCCACTATAGGCTGCCTATCATTGTACATGCGTAGTTAGTTAGTTAGGGAACCCTAGCGCCCGAAGGGCGCTGAGAGTGATTTTACGACAAATCAAAGTTAATCCGTAGAGTAAACTCCATGTAGCCGACCATTTTTGCTATTTAATGACTTGTTTTATGATGCTGGGGATAAAACTTTGAAAAAAGGTAATAAGATAAAGATAATATATTTCGCTAACGTGATTTCTATATCTATATGTCGGAATGGGTTGTGATGAGCTGGTATGGCACTAGCTATCTATGGTCTATCTCCTGAGCTGTATCAAGATAGTATTCTTATTTAATTTTGGGCTTCTTTGAATGGTCAGCATGTACATGCGTAGCCTATATCAGTCCATTAAAGAGGCACTTCCTCCAGTAGCAGTCTAGTCCATGCTAAATCGCCCCAACGTAGATTAAATTACAACATAAATATTTCTGTGCAATCTATTCAGAAAGTCTTTGAAAGTTTTAAAACAAAATCTACAAAAATAAAAGTGGGAGACATGTTTAAATAAAGAGGATTTGAAGTTGACCCTTAGAACAGAAATTGTCTATGTTTTTTTGTCAATGTTGATTTTAAAGCAAGGCCCCCTACATCTTCTTGCTCCTTGCAAGATCTATATTATTTATTTAATTGACCCTTCATATAGAGATATAATAATTGCTTTCCTGGAAACTTTTGAAATCCAAGGCTTCAAATGGTGCATTGGGAACAAATATGGACTTTTTTGCCGGCGCTACCCCCCCCCCTCTGGATCCGCTACCGGATGTCGGAGGCAGGCTGTTTACTATATTTCACACAACCCGCCACAGGCGCAGTTATTTAACCTTTGCAGCATAGTCTACACGCACATTTTTGAGATTCTTCTAACTATTGTTCTGTAGATACGCCTAGTGAATCGATTCCCATTGAAGTAAATTATGTTGCAATTAAAATTTTCTCCAGATCAAAGTGCGATTTGAATTGACTATTGTTACAATGGCAACAAGGCACACATTGTTTCGTTATATATCCGCCATACCATGGCACAATGAAGACTCAGCACCCTTGCATGTATACCTTGACATGGCTATCCGCGATGATGAAGTTATCCATCGCTTTGCAACACTCAAGACTCCTAAAGGTGGTTGTCATGAAAGCGACTCCTGAGAGTCTTTTGACAATCTCTCACTTTTCGAAGAGAATAAACGACTACTACTACTACTACTACTGAAAATGGTTGGTAATTTGGGGGTGTGATTAGCCTTAGGCCACTATGATTATTTTCTCTGTTTTAGATGAGAGAAAAATCTAATGAGGGAGAGCGGGGAAAACACATTGAAAAAAAATTATGGAAAAGTTTATGAGGTTGAAAAAATTAATGAGGGCGATAAAATAACATAGCTGGAGGCCTGGATCTATATTTTTCTCTCTCCTGATTTTTTTTTATGTTTTATATCGGAAATTGGCAACCATCCAATGCGCGCACTGGGCAGAAAAATAACACATGTTTTTTGGCAATGCGCGGCCTTAATTCTAAGCACACCATCATCTAAAACATGTAGCATTTGGATATCAATAAAAAGGAAAATCATATAAAAAATGACATTTTTCGGTTGTAGCTAACCAATAAATTTAGATCCAAATGACCTCAGAATGCACCATTAGACACATAATATTTCAAAATTTCATGGGCGGCATGCCCCCAGACCTTCGGGCCGGGCAGCCTCTTCGAGGCTGGAGAGGTACAGCACAAATTCGCACCCCCCCCCGCTGAGAAATCCTGGCTGCTACGCCCCTGCTATGTTATGGGTCTATGACCATTATAAATATTTAACTCTTTCCGCGCGGGGACAACTTTAGAGGTCAGAATCTGACATCAGATTCTGATGCCTCATATCGATCACCGCGCTGATAGGGTCAACCAAGAACTTTATATAGATGGACAGACAACTTCGCACGCCGCCAATCACCAAGGAGATCTTATTAGTGTTGGGATCCCCTCTCCATATCCCGCGAGTAGGATTTTTATGACCCTCATTCTCTCATTATCATTAGCCACAACCGCTGATAACCGAGCCTATATTTACCCTGATGCATGCTGGGACGGATTTCACGGCAGTGAAGATGGTGTTGTAACATCGGCATGTCAGCAATACGTTATACCTTGTCCCCAGGTACACATATACCTGGGGAAACAAGACCGTAGGTCTACATATATACATTTGAAAAAAACCAAGCACATTTTTACCTGATAATTATGGTATTGTTCCTGGCGTTGATATGACGAAGAGTAATAGAGGGGAAATTTGTGAAGCAATGCCACACATGGATTGAACAATTACTTTGGATATTTCACAAATACAGTCTTGAATTAAAGGTAGTAATGATAGTGGTGCCGATTTGCAAGTTGAGTACTCCGATCACATATGAGGCCTGGATGTTCGTCCCAGATTCTAGCAAAATTATGTATAGATGTGAATAGTTGGATCATTCTTAATCACATCCTCAGCCATATCATTTGAAACACAAGAACAGGAAAAACGGTGGCTGCATCTTAATTAAGTTAGATGAAAGCTTCTGGGGTTGTAGTAGGCTACATGTCACCGAAAAAACAACAACATTGCGAAGATATACGGAATTTGGGTCTGATGTACTGGTTGAACGAATTCGTAGTATTCACCAGATAATAAATATCAATCCCCTATCGTTCCGTGTATACGACAGGTTTTAAAAAATAAATGACCCTGGAATAATGTTGGTCGTTTTGGAAAATTATGTTACCTGAATGCAGACCTGCCAGAGATACAGTAACGTATTGCCAGAATTCTTTTCGCATGAAATACCAGAATTCAGTCATTCCCTTCTTTATTTTCACCAAATTTGCAAACCTCACTTTGATAGGCAGCTTGATGATATTACTAGAAGAATTATCGGATGGGACATATGTACATAGCATTACATAGCTTACAAGAGGCGGACCGGGAAACGAGGGATCAAGATCTGCCCAATAAATGATCAAGCGATTCACCCTGGCTCAGAGAACAAAAAAGCCAATGTATGCAGATCTTTTCATTAAAATACCAGTAATAATATCGCATTATTTGCAACCTGCAATATGTTCCGTTAAAAAAAACTATATGTATATAATTTTTACTACTTTTTATATCTATTTTGCGTTTTCAATGTACTTTTATCTGATATATGTTTCTTTACTTTATCATAAGTTATCATAATATGGAATAATGTTGTTCTACATTTATACGGAAACGACAACATATTAGTTTATTTATGTACATACGATGTAAGCCCAACCATACCCAAATGATATGTGGTCAATGTAAATCTCAAACATGTGTATGATTTTAGCAAAATATATTGAATATGCTTCTCATTTATGGGTTAAATTCTGTTTAATTTCGATCAAAATGACTAGTCTTTACTGACATACGTCATGCAATATCAATTGGATGACGTTCGGTGCCATATATATAGTTACATTGTTATTATTTTTTGATCTACCTCTTCACGAAAAAGCAAAGAAATGTGCTTAGTATCATTGTTTTTCGGTTGTTGAATTGTATTAGAGCCTATTTTCCATTGTGCATTCATTAGACATGGGATGATGACAATAATACATATGTTGGCAATGGATATCGCTAGTTTACATCAGATTCAGTTATTTTTAATATGTGATACTCTTGGGGCGCATGGTACGGGGAACAAATTCCATCGAGCCCAATCTTACATTCTCAGAGTCCTGGCTGGTCAGCAGGGGTTGATAAATTGAAGTTAGTAACAGGGATGATTTCTTTCTTTCTTTCTTTCTTTATTGATGTTCACAGACAGTGTCAAATAACGATGTGCTACCTCGCGACAGAGAATGACGACCAGGCCATATCGGCCGGTAAGACGAGCGGCGGACTAGAAGTCTGTCTCCCTTGACGAGTCAGACTGGAATGGTCGAGAAAGGCGGGCTTTCAGCGCATCTCAAGGCCCAGCGGAAGCGGGGGCTCATCAACCCCTGATTCCGCCCGGCCCGAAAAGCGAATTCGGTCGAGGAGACGGTATCTGCGTGTCGCCGTCGCCACAATACTATTGAAATTAGCATTTCATTTAACTGATTATTTCCCACAAGAACGTAATTCTATTCAATATATTAGTTATTTCAAGTGGCAGCCATTTTGGATTTTGCGAAATAAAAATTAGTTTTTATATTCAATATTTAATACGTGATACCATTAACATTAAAATTTCATTTAATTGTCAATTAACTGTTTATTTCCCACAAAAACGTATTTTCATTAAATATTCTGGGTATTTCATGATTACAGTCGCGGCCATTTTGGATTTTGCAACATAAACACTATTTTTTAATTTCATATTTTTTATATATGATACTATTGAAAATAACATTTCATTTAATTGTCAGAACATAATTTTCTTGACTATTCTGGTTAGTTCGTGGGTGAAATGGTGGCCATCTTGTATTTTTCCAGATTGTGCAAAAGTAGTGGGAAATTCACGCTAGCTCAATGGATGAATCTTTTTATTATGTCCTTCAAGAGCAATGTGCAGAATTTTTGTCAACCCGGTAAAAATAATTTCACCAACGAATCTGACTATACAGTGCACCTTGTACACACGAAAAACTGACCCAATGTCGGTTCAATGCTGGGCCAGCCTCGCAGATGATGAGCCAACAACATGCCAGTACATGGTCGGTCCAGTGATAGAACAGCCATAACGAGGCCTCGAACCAATGCTAGATTAATGTTGGCCCACCGTCTGTAACGCTGGCCCACCGTCTGCGACGCCAGTACACCCCCGATCCATCACCGTGGCCCAACATTAAACTTACAGTGTCATTCCATCTGGGTGCTGGGCATTGGGGCATGTTATATTCGGACGTGTCCATCTAGGCGACAGGCATCGGGGCGTTTAATATATATAACTATGTAAAATTAATATATTTTTCAACCTAAGCTCTCCCCATAAAACGTACATTACATTACAAGACTAAACCCATACAGATTTTGTGTTTGTGTTTTTAAAAAGTTACCTTTGATCGTCATAAAAATGTCATTTTAAATGAGGAGCAGGGCGCTTACCATTATACATACGTTTATTGTATAATTAAGCGCACAACTATACATATGAACGTAATGGGTATTGTAATAAATAATACAATATTGCTGCTGTAGTTCCGTGTGTGTATATTTGAAATGAATTGCACATTATTACCCAATAATGTGAAGTAATATGCTAACCGTAGAGCTTCGTTTATACTTATTAAAGGAAAGCAATGCGATAATAGCAATAAATCCTATAAGGAAAGGAAAAGTAGGCATACGTTCAAATATTACAATATCATTCTCTGGCTATTTCACTCAAACTTATAATGAGCGAAACCGTAAATAATTGTTAAAGACAGTAATAAAAATAATCTGAAATAAAATCAACATAAACTACATTTTATCCTGCTACACATGAAGAAATAAGAATTAAATATGATTTTGGGTTTTCCTAATGCCAGTAATCTTACTCATCTACCAACCAGCTTGTTGAAATTCTGCCTTGATATGGAATATATCTGGATCTGCCTTATAATGGTTTTCATCTCACATAAATGTCAGTGAATGTGAAATACAACTAAAGTGTTAATATTTAAGATGTTTTTTTTCTGACCCAATTGTTTATCTGACAAGTCAAAACTGAAATTGAATCCTGATAAAACATACTATCTTGTGTGATCTGCGTCACATTCGCAGACATCTTTCCCGTGATGCTACCAAGACGATTGCCTTTGCATTAATTCGCAGTTGACTTGATTATTGTAACTTTCACTTTCATAATATTGTTGACACGGATGTTACTAATTGCAGAGCGTACAAAATTATCCGACTAATTGTGTTAGTAATGCCCCCCCCCTCATTTTAATAGATCAGATCTTCTTTTAACATCATTGCACTGATTTGTGTATAATATTCTTTCGAGCACTCACAATTCACAAACCCTCATATCTGTTAATCAATTACTGCTTCCAGGCAGCTTCTTTCTACTGTGCAAAAACTGTACTTTTTTAAACCCTATGGTAAATAAAAAAACATTTGTTTAAGACAATGTTGATCCTTTTGTCAGTCATGAAATATTGGACGACAAATTATAAGTTTTCATTTTTTGATTAAAATGTTAAAACCTTAGATCACTGAATGTCAATATTCCAACAAAACTGTTGCCACATTTTATAATTGGATACATTCAGGACGTAACACATGTGAAGTTTTGGTATGTTCAACCAAATAGACATAACATTGGAGGTAGGAAAGCTACTCATATTTGTTTGAATTAATATTAAACATTTGAAATTCTTGATGTTTAAACGTTCATTTCGTTCCCAATAACAGTGTTCTGATCAGCTAATAAAATGAATTTAAAACGACATTAGCCATATTTAACAGGTTAACCCATTCGAATCTGACGTCCATTGAAATACCAGTTCTTAACTGGAAAAAATACTTAGATATTGTGTTTTAGCCACTTCCATAGATCACTAAATCCAATTTGCACATAGCCGGGTTTTGCCCTAAGTTAAAAATTTTTGCCAATTGTTCACTTTCTATGGCAACTTGACAGCTTCCCCTGAGTACTGTACCGGTACTACATGTCATGACTCGTGGCGATAAATTGAGCTAGGCCTAAATTTGTGAGACTCGTGAAAAAGATCAGACATGTTCTTGGGGGGAATAAATGTTGTGCTTCTTCACAGTGGTCTCTAGACACTCTGACTGAAAACGTAATTTTCATCTTCTTATGAATGAAAAATAATCTCACTTAAAAAAAACCCTGCTATGAGTCATGCTTAAAACAACCTGCTATAAGTCAACCTTAAAACAACCTGCTATTAGTCACGCTTAAAACAACCTGCTATTAGTCAAGCCTTAAACAACCTGCTATTAGTCACCCTTAAATCAACCTGATATGAGTCATGCTTAAATCAACCTGCTATTAGTAACGCTTAAAACAACCTGCTATTAGTCACGCCTAAAACAACCTGCTATTAGTCACGCTTTAAACAACCTGCTATAAGTCACGCCTAAAACAACCTTCTATAACTCACGCTTAAAACAACCGACTATAAGTCACCCTTAAAACAACCTGCTATAAGTCACGTTTGAAACAACCTGCAATAAGTCACGCTTAAAACAACCTTCTATATGTCACGCTTAAAACAACCTGCTATAAGTCACCCTTAAAACAACCTTCTATTAGTCACGCTTAAAACAACCTGCTATAAGTCACGCTTAAAACAACCTGCTATAAGTCACCCTTAAAACAACCTTCTATTAGTCATGCTTAAAACAACCTGCTATAAGTCACGCGTAAAACAACCTGCTATAAGTCACGCTTAAAACAACCTGCTATTAGTCACTCTTAAAACAACCTGCTATAAGTCACGCTTAAAACAACCTGCTATAAGTCACCCTTAAAACAACCTGCTATAAGTCACGCTTAAAACAACCTGCTATTAGTCACGCTTAAAACAACCTGCTATAAGTCACGCCTTATTTGAGATCTATTACAGCACATCACTGATCAATTTCAGTCAAAATTTCTGTTGCGGAAAAACAGTTCGAATGTGCCTAAGGGCGTCGTTGCCTGGTGGACCCCGCCAATTTCATTGATGGCCGGGTCAGGCCAAGGTTCTTAGTCACGTGACTTTCATGCCTGTGCTATTGAGGCCGGTGAATAATTTTCCGGGTCAAGTCATGGGAAATGCGTCAGAGAGGAAATACAATACTGTGAACAACTCTTCATCCGGGAAAGTGACCTTTCAAAAATGCCTGAATTCGGGGATTACCCTTTTTCATCTAAAAATAGCAACAAGTCACAAACATTCGCCACTGGTGTATACTGGAATTATGTATATTGGTCTATACATTTTGACCGAGATATTGACAAATTCAAGTTTTTCGGTAATGGCCGCCATTATTGGCCTCCTACCAATTTCCAGTATTCGATTTGCAAGGTTGTGCACCTAGGTTATTATCCTAAATATATGTAGATATCATTTCAGGTGTCCAACCTTTTACAACACACCGTGAAGAAAACATGATGTTAACCCACTGGGTAGTAGTTCTACATACCATACAACATAACAGTGCCGAATTATAATGGGAATTATATGTGTATTTAACTCTTTTATCTCTGTCATACACATGTAATGTATATGGTTCAACTTTATACATGTTAGTATGTGCATTCAGAACAGTGTGCAGATGAAAAACTAATTCTGGGAAGAAGTCATTCAAATAACTATGATGGCATAGATGGATCACACAATTTTGCCAAAATATCAAACTATAGAGATCAAAAAGACTTCAAAAACCTCTAAAAAATCATTTGACAGTATAATGATGTTTGGCATTGTATTCCTTGATCCCAAAAACCTTAGTCTAGCCACTAAGATCGCTTAGATACGTAATTCTCTGAAATTATATATATTATCAGGCATTCAAATCATCATTTTATCCAAAAAAGGTCAAGTTGTGCACTTTTTGCTAAAAACGTAAATGTTGGATATTGTATTTCAATAGTCACGTGACCAATGACCTTCCAATGGCCCCAAAATCGTCAAAATTGCATTATGGGATCTCAAAACCCAAATGTAAAGCTAAGCAACACATTTCTAGGATTGCCGGAACTGTGTTGATAGCAGATTACTTTTTTTTTGGCGGCCATTTTGGAAATATGCAAATCAGGTAATTAAATATGCAAAATCTTGAATGGTATCTGGCAGATTTAAAATCTACGGGAAAAAAATACAATAGAAACCGTTGAGAAAAGTTTGACAGACATGTTTATTAGATTGGTTAGGATATATCCCTGTCTAGAGTTGATGGGACACTTTGTCAAACGCTTTGCTATAATCCAAGACTATAATGTCAGTTTGTTTTCTATTTTTTTACCTAAGTCACGTATGATTGTCACTAATAGAGTTTCTGTAGATATTTTGGAGTGAATCATGAAGCCAATCATGAAGAATGTTGTTGTTTTCAAGGTGTTCCATCAGGTTCCTCACCACTATGTGTTCCAACGGCTTACATCAGATGCAAGTAAGGGATACAGAGCGATAGTTCGAAAGCTTATACTTTTCACCTTTCTAGAAGATCGGGGCAACGCTAGCTTACCTCCAATCTTCAGGAAGTATGCCAGAGTCTATTATTGAAAATAAATGTGAGCGGAAGATCGAGTTGTTCTGAAAATTAATATAACAATCTTGGAACTACTCCACCAGGGCCTGCGGCCTTGTGAATTTTGAGGGATCTCAGTAATTTGGTGAGCCCAGGCACAGTGATAAAAAAGTTTTGCATCTGTGTCCCATATCATATGATTCGTTGGTTATTTTTTCGTAAGAACTGACTTGAATTGTTCCTTTAGCACGTTTGCCTTGTCTTTTAAATTTAAAAGTATTTTTCCATCCACTTCGATATGTCCAACCCCAGAGGAGTCTTTTTTTGATGCGCTTAACCATGGACCAGAGCTTCCTTTGTCAAGACTTGGGTCAATTAGATCAATTATATTTTCAGATCTTTACATTTGAGTGTGTTTTCTTCTGATTTAATATTTGTCATGGTTCTAAAAGCTTTGTGTCTTTTTTCATCAGTGAAGGGATTTTTCTGTTGACCCATGGGAGACGATCCCGTTTTCTAATTTTGTGCTGTTCACCTTGTGAATTAGCGCTGACCGGCCTACAGCGCTGAATTGTATACAGCAGCTGTCCTGCCACGAACGTTGACAATTCCCAGTTCAATGTTAAATGACGTCATCGCACGTGGTATGTGCCGTTTTTCCAGTGCGCCGCGCACATGTTTCTGTGTTGATCAACAACTTCTGAGCATGCGTCTTTAGCGGACAAATTCTCTTTACATAGATGTCACTCATGTCACACCGGCAAATATAAATATAAATATATTTAATTATAAGCAAGAAGATGCTAGATTGGCCATAGCTCATCAGATTGAGTCCAGAGTAGCAATTCAAAGTTGGTATCAAAGCCACTTTGATACTCAATTCACGGCTCTGTGTTTAGCCGTTGTTTACTCGGCTACTTGTGAAAGTGCTGGTGATGATGATGCTGAGAGGGGGGGGGAAGCTATAGTAGAATTTAAACAAGAAAAACTACTATCAGAAAGTGAGGACGAAGTAGTTACCTCACTTGTGAGAGAGGACATCGAGCTAAGAGAGTCTGATGAATTTAGACAGAAGTTGTCAAAAATAACTGTCGATGGGTTTGGGATGCCACAATTAAGACGGTACCAGCTCATACTACTGTCGTATATGCGGTTATTCGGATGATCATTTTGCGAGTCTCATGCATTTCATTCTAGTACTCAATGGTTGTCTTTCGGGATAATCATATTGAGCTAATCTATGTAAATCCAGTCTGCGCTTCGCAATTTCTATGATAACCATTTTATTGACGCACGTGTTTTCCTCCTATCTAATATTCCAATTAATTTCTGTGTTAATTAACTTCTGAGTTATTGCTCATAAGTACAATTACTTCTGTGACGTTTTGGTTCCATATATGGACTTGCGGTCACGTGGGTTCTTTCTGGCGTCTTGATACGTTAGCGGGTGGTGTTTGGCGGGGATTATGTTGCAATCTGTGCGGCTTTTCAGCAGTTGAACAGAATCTCTGGACAAGAACACACGCTCCTCATCTTGGCGAAGTTAAGTGCGAAAATGGACTAATTCACGCAAGGGCCTTTGGCCCGCCACCATCCATCAATGTTTTGAGCTACAATGGAGCTGTGAGGCAATGGATTTATATGTTGAGTTTATGCTTTTGTTGAGTTGAAACGTTTTAATAAGTATATGAGTTTCTGATTGGATCTATTAACCTTATTTATGAGACCTGCCAACTCACTTCACCTGCAACCTCATCGTTGCTTACAACTGTATGTATTGAGCAATAAACTATCACAAGCAATATAGTCAGTAATATGTCATAATCAGAAATACAACCCCAATCTAGAAATATGACATTACTAGCACCCATTGTAGGCCTATTGTACATTTGTTTTGACACTCCTTGACAGTCACAACATATGCCCCAGTCCGTCCCCCTGTCAATCTTAGGACAGTGTTTCTATGTTGTTTCCTTGCAAGGCACTTTACCTTTAAATGTTTCACTTGACTCAGGTGAAAATGAGTACCTGGTATAGAACAAAAATGGCAATGTGTAGGCCTATGATAAGTTCAATGCACCGAAATGGCTGCAGGACTGTATGCTCTCTGTAGAGTTGAAATGACACACAATTTAACAGGTCCAGTGCAGACTGGGAGTGAAATGTAAAGTCAGATGATAGGTCTTCAGACTTGATATCAGACTATCCGGCTTAACCTGCACCTTTACCTTTTTCCAGACCTGGAAATAACTGTCATGAACAAAACACTTTTAAAAAACGATTGTCATATTGTGATATGATTTTTTTTCGCAGTGCCCATACATTTATCGTACTCCCAGATGTGTTATCGACCATGAGTCTTGTACTGATAACTTCCTGTATCGACCAAAACTTGTCAACAATTCGTTTTGCGGTTGCGAATTATTGACGTTTACTAACGCATTGTAGTCTAAATAATTTAAATAATTTAATTATCAGTTAAACATGTGGGTGGTCAGGCCTCCGGCTCGGCCTGTATCTGGCGACGCATACCGATCTGAGCCTTTATCGACCAAAAAGCAGTGCCATATGCATATCTTATAGGGCATAATGTTTTACATTACATTACTTTGGAGTTTTTACATAAAATACATCAGGTCACCTGTTCAGTCGCTTATTAATTTGGATACGGATTTTGAGGCCAGAACTAAAGTTTCGTGGCGTGAACTTTCTCTTTGGTCCTGCCTAGGGTCAACAGTTCGGGAGACAAATCGTTCTCATACATTGCTGCTAAGTTCTGGAACCAGCTACCAATCCCCATTCGAGCAACTGAAAACCCTTTACATTTTCGCTCATTAATAAAAAAACACTTTATGTCATTGGTAAAAACTGAAGAAGAAAACATCTTTATTTAGCCAGCTAATTTTTGTTCTAATGGTTGGTAGCTGCGTCCAGGTCTGCCTTAGTCAGCTCAGTCTTGGACTAGTCCCGTGGCTGAGCTGCCTGAGGTAGGAATAAAGTAATTACTTATATTATTGTAATTTATCACTGGATATATATTCTAGTCTATAATTTATTTTTCGCTAATTTATATTATGATATGCTTATTCATGTTTTTATTGGGCATCATCCTTTTAATGTGATAGGCCTATGTGACACCTTTAATATTTATTTAGGTTGGAAATATTTCCATCCTCACTCTTGCCGCTGCCATCTTGCCAACAGGGACCACTGTGGAAATAAGATTTTGTCTTTCAGTGTTTTTATCCCTGGTGGCAAGTATGGTGGCACCCTGTATTAATAAATGGTGATGTTTACATGTACTTTTCACTGAATAAAGCTATCTATCTATCTATAACTAAATTCGTGCCGAAATCACAAAGTGGAATAGAGTACAACAGCGCAGTTAAGTCAGGACGAAATTACCACACTCTTGATGTTAGGCGCCGCCTATGGACCAAAATCATATTTCATTGGAAATGTAAATAAACTGTATAAAACAGTGAATTCAAACTCAAAATGCGCCAATATTGATGGGCATTGGTTGTTAATCTGTTGTTGTAATGATAATAACAAGCTCTTCAATTTAGGTACATACAAAAAATATGCCTTTGAAAGGTTAATAATGTTAGTTTTTAACTGAATTCTGGTAGTTGCTTTCACCATTTTCTTCTATTATCGACCGCCGTCACGAGTGACTGAAACACTGACAAAGCTCCACAGTAGGCCATTTGATTGGGTACGCTGAGTGTATTGAATTGCGGCCATGCCCAGTGTACAGTGTACAGTCGAAGGTGATCTGTTCTAGGCCTAATAATTAAAATTCAGTTAGTTAAAGTAGCTCCATCAACCAAGTCTACAAGATCATTGAATTTCACATTTGATTTCTCAACCAACCAATTCTCTTGAAATTTTACACACACTATTTTCCATTCATGTTGTGACTAGATCTAGGGCCAATGATTTTCCACGATCGCGGGAAACGGACCGGATTCGCGGAATATACCATGTGAAACGGAATTGCATATTTTCTGACGGAAACGTCTTTAAAATTATGAGTCCAAATCCACTTATTTCACTCTTTTTTTTAATAAATTTAACCCTTATCCTGTTGATCGCGGCAAATGCCACAACTTTGACAGTGCCGATCGCAGCATATGCCGTGTCTATCGCGGCATTTTCCCGTTTCGGAGATCCATTGCAATGGAGTAATTCACTAGTTTTATCCATTTTTATTTTTGACAATTATTCCCGCTTGTACCAGAGATATTTCATACTCTGCTTGTACCTTCTGGGACTAAAGTACGGGTAGGATCGTTCCGGTACAATGACGTATGAGCACACAGTAAATGAACCGGAGCTTGGCGAAATCGGCCGAGGACTCCCGAATCACAGCAAGCGTGCGTGGTATGACTTAATGTTGGGCCAGCGTTGGCTAAGGTGACTGCTAAATGACAGTAAAATCAATACCACCGCGTGTGCGTTGATGGGTCAGCACTTTTTCCAACGACGATTATTATACTATTCAATTTTTTTATTATTGCTTGGCATAGTTAAGATACTAATTTATGCAGTTATAATATGAAAAAATAATGTTTTTTTGTGTTTCGTTCTGTTGATGATTAGCAATCAACAATTGTGTTATTATTCAATTACATGTCCGAGTTACTTGTAGCACACTCAGTCACTGTAGTCAGTAGATTAATTGTAGTCAACAATCTGTAAAAATTGCGCTGAAACGGAATTCACTAAAATGGGAAATGGAAAATCATTTTTTTTTAAACAGAAAATCATTGGCCCTATAAATGTAGTCTACCCTGGAAGTTTCGCGAAGTTTTGGGAAAAGAGTTTCTTTTGTACCCCCTGGGCGATAATAAAGGTTTCCGTCATTCAGTATGGGCGATTAAATGTGATAACTGAATGACGGAGGGGTACAATAGAAACTCTGTCCCTTCCCGAAAACCAGCCAGAAGAGGACCTGTAAGAAACATTCAGGGTAGTCATTAGTGATGGGAATTGGTTGGGATTTCATAATCGATGATCGGTTGGAATTTGTTGGCACGACTGATTGATGATCACAGTTATTCGGTTTCGTGACGTTTTTTTGCGGAAGAATAACATGGCACTAAGAACAACACACAAGTTCTCAAATCCTGTTTCATTCACATTAAAAATAAATCGATTGATGACGTTTGTAATCGATAATCACAATTAGATAAGTAAACGACCAATTATCGATCATAATCGATCATAGTCTAACTAATTACCATATTTTCCCTGATAAAGCGCCCCCCCCCTTTTTCAGATCACCTGTATGCTCAGAAAGTCAGATGGCTTGAAAAATTAATCAAATCTATCTGCTGCTGTTACTTGTTTTACCACTGGGCCAAGGTCTTACAGGTCAGGGCTCAATTTGACCGGGTGCCGCACCTAAAATATCGCTGATTTTGGTGTTGCGCTCATAAATCTTGATGTTTAGGGGCGTTGCACCACTAAAGTTTCAGGTGTTTGGTCGCGATGCGCAAGTGGGATATCAACTATTTAGTCATGTGCAGTATATATATGTATCTTCACGTAACCAAATTTGGGAAGAAAGTCAAAATATTGAAAAAAAAATATTTACAAATTGCCAACACGCCCTTATTTTATTTTGTTTACGGGCACATATATTGGTCATGTAATTTGAGCCCTGCAGGTGGACTAGCATTGAATAACACCTGTGTTTGTTAGCTGATTAATCATCACCACAGTGCCGTCTGTCGTGAATACGACCCTCAGTTCCCAAACTATTAACATTGTACACTTCACACACAAGTTATTGTCCCACTCTCGATCCGTAGGATTTGGTGATCATCTATTTTCAGAAACACGCATTCTGAGAGTAAAGTATTGAATATTTCAATTCTGTTTTAATTCTTATTTGGCAATTATATTATTGATCAATTCGTGTGTTTTGCGTTGAGTTAGAGTGTAGTGTGTGTGACACATTAACAGAGCCATAGCGTGCACAAGGTCAGTCTTGATATGTCTCAGCTACCTTGTTCTACTAGTAGCGCTGCGACACAGGACATAATTCATGCTTAACACATGACGACCAAGCCATGGCATTGGCCCATTGTTGCATTAATGCTTTGTTGATTGTCCAGCTGCTGCTGCAGCATTGAACCTATGCTAGCGCACATACACGATGTCAATATACAGATCGAGATGAGATGCATGCGGGCTACCACCATTCAGGACTGCCTGATTTGGTCGATTTTCTGAGGCCTACACACTGTTTGCAATTAGACATAAGAAATTTAATCAGTTAGTCCACGTCTTTTTAAAGCTTTCATGTCACCTACGCATTTACTAATGTACATATTTAAATACAAATACCATATTTAGATATCGTCTTGCCCAAATAAGAACATTCCAAGAAGAAATGTGATGATAACCGCATCGCTGAATGCGTCATCTATATAATGGGCCTTGGCTGCATAACGTGTCAGCCTGTATTGACACATCAGTGATAACTACAACTAGCGTTTACGAGTGGCGGCGTGAGAGTGGATGGGGGCTAGCACGTGCAGTGAGCTCTCACCAATGTCACGTGGTTTAATGACAGCGAATGCGTCTGTGAATACAGATTGGCATTTTCGTGCACATAATAAACGCGCCCCCAACTGCGTCTCCGCGCCCGGCTCGTTTATTAGGGATAATACGGTATATCAGTTATCACCCTCCCATTCAACAAAAAAACATGACTTAGACTACATGTTAAAAACAGGATATGTGGAGATATATGGACACGGCCGTTTTTTTCCCCTATTCGCATTGGCGAGCAGGTGAGTGCAGGTTATGCACACTGCTAAACTACACCTAAGTAAATACCAAAACGTCAAATGGGTCTGTTTCTCGAAGCGAAATGGACAGAATTTAAGTTGGGGTGGGGTGTTGAGAGGGGTTGGTGTTCTATTACCCTGTTAAACCGCCAATTTACAAATCAACATAAGACTATCTTGTCATCATCACAATTTTATATTATCATACATAATTAAACAGAATATTGTAAATGTTTTATATTTTATTTATGTTTTTTCAAAATTTATTTTATACAGCTCATATTTTAAAATGTCACAACTTTGTTTTAAATAATATTATAGCCTTGTCGCTTGCTATTTAGGGCCTACAACCTAGCCGAACGTGTTTTTTTACAATAACACATTATAAATGAAGAAATGTAAGCATTATGCAGGAGTCGAAATAAGCGCTATCCCGTGGCTAATAAAAAATGGTCGGGATAATCAGTCTGTATAGTAACTATCCCGTCGGTATAATGCGACTTGGGGTGCTTATTTTATCACACAGCTGGTCCGAAACTTTGCCGTATTCGAAGTTCCTTCATATTTCTTAGGAACAGATGATGACGATACATCGAGGTCTCTTTGTTTTAGGCATACTTCTATTGAAATGTTATAAGCTAACATTACAGGGAAAAATTTGTTTGAATCTTATTGATTAGCAAGTTTCTCTTCCAGGTTGTAACTTGCTAGGGCCTAAAAAAAATATTGTTTGTTTCCGATTTCCGACCGACCCTATCAAAACATGTGCGACCCAAATTTGTTTGATGGATTTCCCAAAAAAAAAAAAAAAAAATTTTTTTTTTTTTTTTAAGAAATCAAATTTTTTTTTAGGAAATCAGGGATGAGTCAAAGTAACTCTGAAAAACGTTACGAAAAGGATAGTGGGGTCAAAAAGTGTTTAAAAAACAAAAAATCGTTAAGTAATGTACAGATAAGACATGCATGAAAGTGAATTTGGCACCAAATAAAATAAAATAAAATTTTTACCTACCGATTGGTTGAGGTGACAAAAATAAAATAAAAAATAAAATAAATTTCCTACCTACCCACTGGTTAAACTGACAACAAATCGGAAACAAACATATATTTTGTTTTGGCCTAGACATTCTTACGATTCATGTTATCTGTTCAAGTTATCTATCTAAGTTATCTGTCTATGTTTTTTTTCCAATATTTACATATCCTCACATCTAAACAAACATCTTATTCACAACACCAGTGTTTTAAACGGCTAAATAAACAGATCGTGGGCAGATTAACACACTTAGCGCTCCAACGTGAAATATTGTCACAACATAATCCACTGAGCAGCCTTAGGGTTATAATGCAGAGACAAATTTGTTCAGTATCGCATAGCAAAATGCTACCCAATTCTGCCCATTTGCTAATCAAATTTGTAATTGATTAGCAAAATGTAATCTGAAATAGGCTAGAGGTGATGACACACGATTCAGATTGGTGTGTCATCACCTCTGGCCTATTTTATTACACGATTTAGAAAAAGACATGTTTTTCTGTTAAACCTGCTGAATTAAGTTAACATCATTAATAATTAGATTATTGAGATGAAATCGTCGTATTTGTGTTATACTATTTTATAACAAGATTTAAAAACTTGCAAAAACAACACACTCTTGCTATAATTCTTTATTACATAATTCAAAAAACTTGTGAACAACACCACACTCACGCCATGATACTTTATTACCCGATTTAAAAAACGTCTGAAAACTTCATTACTCGTGCTACAATATTTTATTACACGATTTGAACACGCTGCATTACCTTAGTTTATTATGTACCGTATTATCCCTAATTAACGCGCCGGGCGCGAAGACGAAGTTGGGGCGCGTTTATTATAAAATGCTAATCTGTATTTCACGGCCGCATTCGGCCGCGGCGCTGTCATCAAGCCATGCGACATTGGTGAAAAATTGACTGCAAGTGCAAGCCGCCATCCACTCTCAAGCCGCCATTCGTGCACGCTGGCAGCAGGTGTAACTGGTGTGTTAACACAGGCTGACACCTTATGCAGCCACGGCCCGCTATATAGGCAGGCTAGACGACGCGGTTACCATCATATTTCATCTTGGAATGTTCTTATTTGGGCACGACGATATCTAAATATGGTATTTGTTTTTAGATACATTAGAATAATAGAAATACTTCGCGACATACTGTATGAATGCTTTAAAAAAGTCGTAGGCTCAATTGATTAAATTTACGTCTAATTTCACACAGTGTGTAGGCCTCAGAAGTCTGCCACAGCAGACCGTCCCCGATGATGACATCATCTCTTGCCGGCCTTAGCCCGCCATTTATCAAATGGTGGTATATCATCTCCGCAGGGACATCATGTATACATGTGCGAAAACATTGTCAACATTGGTTCAATGCTGCAACAGCATTAATGGACCAGTGCCATGTTTGGATCGTCTGGAGTTAAGCACTTGTCAAGTCCTGTGTCTCGGCGCAACTATAGTAGAACAAAAAGATCCATACCTCACATATTTGGATGATCAGTGGACTCCAACTGCTGACTGCCAAAACATGAGGGAGCGCGATAAACAAGAGCAGACGGTTTTCGTGTCATCAGAGGCTTCAAATCTTACTTAGCATTAAGCTTATACATTGGGTAGCATTAATACGCCTGAATTTAACCTGTTAACAGGGGCGCTTACACGTAAATCTGTCTGACTCAATGATCACTGAGCTAGTGTGATGGACAGTCATTACTTTCGTTGTAAGCAAACCTGACACGCTGTCGTTATTCTGACACAACTCAGCGATTACTTGCCCAACACACACAGGTGTTATTCAATGCTGGTCCACCTGTACGACATTGGCCCAGTGTTAAAACAATGTGTACAACAACTAGGCTACATATAACAGTAGCATACCGCGTTTACACCCACGCTCACAACACACTGACCGTGGCCCAACTATGTTGACACAGCTACACGCAAAAGGCTGGTGTCTGGTAGATTTTTCCAGGCCAGCTGACTTTCTGGGTATACAGGGTACATGAAAAACGAGGGGGGGGGGGCGCATTTATTAGTATGCGTTTATTAGGGATAATAAGGTAGTTGAATTTCTGAGATTAAATCGTGCAAGTCATATTCATTTAAAATTATTCTATTACACGTTATAATATTTAAATGAATTCATGCTCAGATATGAAATGATATACTGTTGTTTTAAAAGGGTGCCGTCATGTGTATTACAGCTTGTCGGCGACGTTGCTTGAATGTCAAGCGTGAAGGATTGTCACTATTTATAGGGTGGGCGCAATAACTTCAAGTGTTTTATGTATCATGCTCAAATTTGTTATGAATGTTCTCAGACAGAGCAATGCTCTTGGGGATTATAAAGGGTGTAATCCAAGATGAGCCTTGTGTATTTCTATCTCGGGGGCAGGGCCGGGTGGGGGATTATAGCATAGATTTTTCCCAAAAAATGAAAAAAAAGTGTAGAATTTTGGGATCCATGGTTGCATCGTGTTATATCTGATTCGTTTAGTACCGATATGTGCTATAACGCATAACTACTGTAAATAAAATTACATTATGTTGATACTTATTGGCGGTTTGACGATCTAAAAATGTGGACTATTGCAGTTTAAGTTCGGCTTCGTCAGCGTTGGCATCCACATTGGCGTTCCCGCCGGCATCGACATTTCCTGTTGGCTGCCTGGGAGTATTTTGTTTGAAAATTATTGAATAGTGATTTTTCTTCAATCTTTGACTGACATTACAGCCGTATCAATAATGTATAAATATTTGCCAAAATAAATGGGCAGAATTGCAGCTAGTTTTTCCCCATAGAATATTCCCTAGGTGGGTGTGATAACTTCAAGTGTTTTATGTATCATTCTCAAATTTGTTATGAATGTTCTCAGGCAGAGCAATGCTCTTGGGGATTCAAGAGGGTGTAATCTTAGATGAGCCTTGTGTGTTTCTATCGTGGGGGCAGGGCGGGGGATTATGGTGGCCTGTGTTATTATTGGTAGGAGGTCATCATTTCCGCTCTTGGGGATTCAAGAGGGTGTAATCCTAGATGAGCCTTGTGTGTTTCTATCGTGGGGGCAGGGCGGGGGATTATGGTGGCCTGTGTTATTATTGGTAGGAGGTCATCATTTCCGCTCTTGCGGATTCCAGAGGGTGTAATCCTAGATGAGCCTTGTGTGTTTCTATCGTGGGGGCAGGGCAGGGCGGGATTATGGTGGCCTGTGTTATTATTGGCAGGAGGTCATCATTTCCGCTCTTGGGGATTCCAGAGGCTGTAATCCTAGATGTCTGTCAGATGAGGTTTGTGTGTTTTTATCATGAGGAGGGATTATGGTGACTGTTTGCCACTTGCAATGAATTTCATTAAAGAGGTTGATTAACTAGTTTATTGTGCAAAAGTGCACCAATAGTCATTGTTTTAGTGTGTTTCATTAAAGTTTAGGGTCTATTCAAAGTGGAAGACATTTTTATCCCCCGCCCATAGGGGAAGGGGGATTTTAGTCGTGACAGGATTCTTACCTGCATCACGTTTTCTTGTGAGCGAAAGAACTACTGGTCAATTTGTTTTTTTAATTTCAACATCACATTCCTAGAAACATGGGATGTACAAGTGATTTTTCAAAGGTGCTTTTAATATTCAAAATGGCCACCAGAACTCCAAAATTTTTTGTGAGTGCAAAACTAAAACTTAAAGTCAGAAATTATTTAAATTTTACTATAACATTCCCCACGATATGGAGATGTGCTGGTGATTTTTTTAAGGTTTTACTAAAATTCAAAAACAAAAATTAGTCGGAAATAAATCACATTTTACAATCACATTACCCACCATCTGGAAATGTGCAGGTGATTTTACTGAAATTTAAAATGGCCACAACAAGTCGACTTTTTAATTATTTGTGACCGCAAAAACTCTAACCTAATTTATGGCGGGGTATGATATAGGACTTCAGGCCTCTTGTTAAACTTGCGGATGACCATTATCTTCTTGCCATATATCCTAATTCCATATGTTTATATTTTGTAGTTTATGTAGATAAAATAATTGTAATTTTTGTTTGTTTTTATCCAGGATGGATGCAGCGAGTAAAGAAGTGCTAGAGTCGCTTTACAGGTTTCAGCAGGATGGGACCCTGTGTGATGTTAATGTTGCTGCCTCAGACGGCACCGTGTTCATGGCGCATGCGGGCATCCTCGCGGCATCTAGTCCGTACATGGCGAGTGAACTCGCTAACTGTCAAGCTGGCCATTACCACATAGAGACATCGCTGTCATCGGACGAGCTGCAGCACACGATACAGTGTGTGTACACTGGAAGTAAACCACAGAATTACTTGTTCCCGGAGTCATCGGATTCTAACATAGAGCTGCTTTACAGCTCGGCTGATGGGCCGTCCGATGATGTCGTTCATGTTCTCAAATGTTTCGCTCAGCTCGGTTTGTTTTGTGACACAATGCTCTACGGCCAGAACGGTCAAAAAGAGTTTGCCCATTCTTATATGCTGGCGGCAAAGGCAAGCTTTCTAACAGAAGGAATCAAAAGTGGTGGCTGTGTATCTATTATCTGGGAGGCGACGGATGCGGGCATTGAAGTGGAGGAGATTGATAGCTCCGCGTTGACGACTCCTCATCGTAAATCTGACGAGCTGTGTGCCATAGCCGCACAAATGTCAAAGTTTCAAAACGACACAGAAGAGCATGAAGATACAGAAGAAGAATACAGTGAAGAAGAAGGCGATTCACCCAAGATGCATCAGTGTCCGGATTGTGACATGTCATTTCGCAGAGCATATAACCTCAAGTTACATGGCTATAGTCATACTGGGGAGAAACCTTACGTATGTGAACTGTGCGATAAAAAATTCAGTCGTCCAATGTCGCTCTCAATGCACGTGTGTAATTATTGGGGTGAATACAAACCGAAGAATTCCATCCAGAATACAAAATATCATTGTGAAGAGTGTGATATATATTTCCGCGGGTCATACGAGCTTACTTTACATAATATTCAGGGGAAGTGTAAACCGCCTAAAAAAGATACCACTAATACGACGGTAAATAAAGTCACCAAACCAGCGAAAAAATCAAAGCCCATCAAGTCTGAGAAAGCCCCGCTCCATTCACCCGTTAAAATCAAGACTGAAAAACCTTTTTATCATTCAGATGTTCCTCCAAATCGCCTTCAATGTGACCATTGTAAGAAAACGTTTACTAAGAAAGAAAAACTACGTAAACACTTAAAGAAGCATAAAGACGAATTTTTATGTGAAATTTGTGGTGCGACTGTCCGTAAGCAAGCAAATGTAGAGAAGCATATTGAGCAGCATGTTAAGAGTGCTCTCAATGATTCGACGGACGATTCGTGTAAGAAGCACATTTGTTCTCATTGTGGTTTGTCTCTGAATGGTAAAGTAGAGTTACAATCACATTTGTTTCTCCACACGGGAGAAAAACCCTATGAATGTACCATGTGCAATAAAACATTCACTCGGCAGAAATCACTGGCAAAGCACCTACGTAAGCACGACCTCGACGACGTGAACCAGCTATTAAATTCTCAGAATCAGGATCCGAATGACCCAGCTTCTCAAAATAAGTATCTCTGCTCATGTTGTGGTTTGTATTTTCGTGGAGCTTACGAACTGAATGTTCACGTGGTGCAGAAGGCGGCCGCGGTGGCAGCGGCGGCACAAGCTAGTGCCAGTAATAATACCATGATGAAAAATACAGCTCCGACTGCTCCTAAACAGCTACTAGACCCTTATAGCGCTGGTCTAGCAGCCTCTACTGCTGGGCACCCTGTTGCTAACCATACCATGTTACCTAATGTGGCAGGTCATCAGGCAATGCCACATCAATACGGCTCCTTGGTACCAGACTCGGCCACCGAAGGAGCAAATAACATGTTATCAAACACGGGTGGTGTACCACAGCAGGGATTACAGCATCAGTACGGCGCTGTGCCGCCATCGACGCCCACCAGAGACATCAACAGCCACTCAATGATGAGGGATCCTAGCGTGCCTCAGGGATTCCCCCCGTATCAATATCCTCCTTCATTCTCAGCCTCCGTGGACACAGACGGTCGACCAATACAGCGACAAAACAATCATTCACTACTGTATAATGTACCTCCCGCGTCACCGATGGTACAGGGAGGTCTACCTTATGACGCCTCTCTTCAAGTGGCTCCCACTCACGCTCAGCAGCTACGAGACATCGGCCAGAGTCTGGCTCAAGGCTGGATTAATGACAATGCCCCGGCAATGGGGCAACATTGGACAAATAACTCAGAAATCGCACCAAATTTAAGCCAGCGCTGGGCTAACATGTCCTGCCTGATGGGCGCTAACACCCCATCTGTGTCGACCACTAATATGGTGCCGGCACACCAGCATCAGCCCCTGGCATCGTCATACCTAACTACAGCTAACGATGCCACTATAAATAATGATACTCGCATGTCTAACTCTAATCCTTGGCAGTCAAACTATTCTGGAATGGTTCCCGCCACACAGATTCCAAACACCAATGTTTGCCAGCCTAACTATCCTGGAGTTGTTACACAGACTCAGGGTTCAAACTCTATTGCTTGCCAGCCAAATTACTCTGGAATGGCTGCTGAGGAGATGGCGAATGCTTGCCAGCAGGATTACTCTGGGATGGTGGATGAAGCGCACACCTCTAACTCTGATCCCTGTCAGACAAATGTTACCGGCAACACAAAGAAAGCCAAAAAATACAATGCCAAAGCCGAGAAACCTGAAAAAACAAAAAAGAAGAAAAAAACAAAATCCGGGGATCCTACGAGTGGTTCAATGACAGACACAGATGATGGGCTTCATAAATGTGATGTGTGCGATGAAATATTCAGCAAGAAACAAGTACTACGCAGGCATATGAGAGTGCACGCTTCCGGGTTTTTATGTGAAGTTTGTGGTGAGTCGTTCAGGAGACATTCACATTTAGAAAAACATCTTGACGTACATGTGTTGAGCCATATTTCTGAGGACAAGTACAATTGCCCTACTTGCGGTTTAGCTTTCAGTGGATCGTATGAGTTGAAGCTCCATGAAGTCATGGAACATTAGAATGTGTACAAAGTCAACAGAGAATGGGAGGTGATCTGAAATGTCAAAATCACCTCCACAAACAATGTATATGTGTCACATCGAAGGATTGTGGTTAGAATTTCTGCAATTTCAGCCTAATATAAAAATATTGTAACATTTGGTAGCAGAAACAATGTCTACCATACTCAGACACCACTGTCACATACGCATTGCTATAAACCCAAAATATGGAAATCACCCATGATAATGATAATGATATCATTTCACGTGTCACTGCATATTTCTGCACAAGAGTTAATGTTATATAGCCCTTTAACCGCCGAAACCGAATATATTTGTTTGTTTTTTATTTTTTTAGTAGCACATTAAATATCAGTTTTTGAACAGTTAAGTAGAAAAGGGGACTGAGTTAAATCAACAAGATTTCCAAATTATTGACCTCCATTTTTGTAAAATTTGGAAAATTTTCACTCCTTCAGGGCTGGAAATAAGAGCGTTCCGTTTGTCCGGGACAACTAAATCGCAAGACGGACAACCCATATTGCTCTGATGGTTGTCCGTCTGGACAACCAGATTTTCATCCAGCAGTCACAGGGACAGTCACTGACAGTGAGCTGTAGCTACTACTAGACTAGTCTAGTTATGTCCAACCAAATTTTGCCCATCATTTTTTTGACTGCCAAACATAGTTAATAATTGTGGTCGTGATCAAAATTATAGTTTAACTTCTGTTCTAATTTTTGGACGGACAACTTAATATTGTGATGCACAACCAAAATATTCCGCTGGACAACCAACATTTTGAACCTTATTTCTAGCCCTGTCCCTTCAAGTTGTGGATCGCATCAGCAAGACACAACTTGAAGGGAGTGAAAATTCCAATTAAGCAATTTAACCGCCAAATTATTCAATTTAAATTTTCACCCACTTGAAGTAGTGTCTCGCTGACGCGATCCACAACTTCAAGTGAGTAAAAATTATTCAGATTTGACAAAATGGAGGTCAACTCTACTCAAATCTTGCTGGTTGATGTCACATTTTATCTTTACCATATTTAAAATGTGGTACTTAATGGGCTAATAAAAAATGAAAAGCCGAATATATGCGGCACCGGCGGTTAAAAGGTTAAAGACACAATTGGTGCATAATAGCTACTCATTTAATATTATTTGATAATGTTACAGCTAAGCTGTTTGCTGGCTTTATACTATAAAATGATGGATGCTTTATGGATGTACGACCATTATCAATATTTACCCTTTTCCGTGCGTTACTTTTTTTAGTATTTCTGCCATCAATGGTCTCTTCCGGCACTGAGTGTGGTAATTAACACAAATTCAGCAAAAAGAATCATTTTAAATAAATAGTAAATCCTTTAGGTTTTTATCTCTCAGTATTTCCTTTTTGTCCTCCCTTAGTTATGTTTGAGTTATTGTTTATTCTTTAAGATTTCTGCTTGTTTCAATGATTATATATATGTTTTGCAAATGTGTTTTTTACAAAAATGGTCCACGTCACAAAATGTATCATTATATCTGTTGTGTGTGTTATGACTACAGATTTTTTTGGATTAACTATTTGTATTGTGTGGTTTGCTATAGGAAAATAATATAGCTAACGTGGATGAGCTATTCCAGTAAGTAACAAAACTGTTTTGCTTCAGGACATCGAGTTGATTTAGATGACTCATGCATAGTGAGTTGATCATGTGGCTTCAACCCTTTCGTTGTCGGGGGGACGGTTTTAATACATCAGAATCTGACATCTGTAGACGTCAGATTCTGATAAAGATGGCCCCCGCAATGAAAAAATTGACACATTTATAATGGTTGTAGAACCATGACATAGGTATTGAAGTGACTCAGAAAGAGCTAATTAAGACATTTATGATGATTTTAAATTGAAAAAAAATCCTTTGGTCTCCATGGTTTGTACAAAAATACTTCAGCGTTGTGAAGGCTAAGGAGACCCCTAGAGAGTGAGAGAGTGCTGATAGCCATATTCAGCATTTCGAAATGTCCTTCAAAACATAAAATTTGAATAAGAATGAGCATTGACCCTTCTCCTGCTCTGCCCGTATATATACGCGTTGAAGCTAGTTTAATACCAAATAATATGCCCCTGAAATTGATAAAATAGCTTGAGATAGATGTTCAAATAATTCAATTTGGGAAATATGTCTATTTTTCAAAAAGTTAATCAAATAATTCAACTTGGGATGTCTATTTTTCTTATAAAGATTTATTTTTCTTCATTTGAAGATGAAAATTGCCTCAGCAATTCCAGCTTCAAATGACGAATAATAGAAACAAACAAGATATGTTTTCTTAGTAATTTTTACCATCTTCAAGTTGTTTGTTGTAGTATCGAGACACAATTTTAGGGGGGTCAAACTGTAGATTCTATTACTTGGGACTTCATTTAAAGTATTTTTTCATTTTTTTTGAAAATATGTGACTATTGTGGATGTTTAACCCTTAAAGCACTGAATGTTTTTTTGAAAACCATGGAGACCAAAGGGTTTTTTCAATTTGAAATCATCGTAAATGTCTTAGCTAGGTCTTCCTGATTCATTTGAATACCTATGTTATGGGTCTGCGGACATTTTTATTCTTACAGTGCAGGGATCAACTTTAGTCGTCATAATCTGACGTCTGTAGACGTCAGATTATAATGACTAAAGTCGATCCCCGCGCTGTAAGAGCTAATGTGGAAGAGCAGCCTTTAATTGTGTGTCTCTAATCGTGAAGTCCAATCGATCCATAATGTATATTTTGCATCTTGAGATTTTGTAGCTAGAATGTTTTCTGTCACTTTTTTAAGGCAGCAGCAATTTTATGTTTTGTTACTGAATCTGTATATAAGTTTAAGAGGGAATGACTGCAATATGTATTTTGTTGTTTGACGGTGGATGTACAGAGAGCATCAGTGAGCAGAAACACAATAGCAGTACTAGAGCTGCTCCAAACACTCCAGCTTGCCATCGTGTAGCTATATTACATTTAAAAACATTGAAACTGCTTGAATTCTTCAAATATATTGAAAGTGCTTGAGTTCCCCAGAAATTCCCTGAAAATCATATTGAAAGTGCTTAAATTTTATAAAAGATAAATTGAAAGTGCTTGAATTCTACAAAAATTACAATAAAAGTGCTTGAATTTTACAAAAAGTAAATTGAAAGTTTTCTACAAAATATTACAATGAAAGCTCTAGAATTTTAAGAAAATTACATTGAAAGTGTTTAAATTCTACAAAAGTTATTCAAAGGCTTGAAAGAGCTTGAAAAGTGGCATGTTTAGCAATAGATACTTAAAAGAACTTGAATTTTGACAATGTATCCATATACCAAATAGTGGTAGAATTATGTATGAATGATTTTATAGTGTCAGAGCTATCCTGCCTGTGGTCAGTTTTACTGTGAAATCATTCTTCACTTATATTAATGTTGAATTCCATGTTTGAATTGGTCCTTGACAGAAATTCATGTGTTCCTCGAAGTCCTTGAATTTTGTCTTTGATTAAATGTACAAGCTGTATTAGTTAAGATATATACAATCAGACTGATTGACTTAGGTATTTTTCCATGGTTGGTAAATGTCCCAACAATTGTTTCGCTAATCAATTTCAAATTTGATTAGCTGATGGCCGAAATCACATAGCTTTTTTCGGTACGCAATACTGAACAAAATATTCCCTGTATATACAATCAGGCTGATTGACTTAGATTGACTTAGATGGGTTATGACAAATCTGTTCTAATAATCATGGATAAATGTCCAACAAGTGCACAAGTGTCGTATTTAACCCTAGAGCTGTGTGTTTTTAAATTTAAATTTTCAGTCATTTGGAACCGCAAAACACAACTTGAAGTGAATAAAATTACTTGGATTTGTGAAATTAGGTCACAACTTATCTCATCATCCCTGATTTGATATATATTTCACTTTTCAGTGCACAATTTTGGAAGAAATTTCAACTGTGACTCGTATCTTGTAAAAATGAGGAGTCCAACCCAATTTCAACGAGTCCCAATACTGAAGAACAAATGTCAGCAAAAAGAAATGCTTCTTCAGTATTAGGACTAGTCGAAGTTAAGGCATGATTCTCTCATATTTTTACAAATGAATTTAAATTTCTATGTAATATCATTCTGTAATGTGAATTAACATATTTTTAATCAGAAAAGCCAGCGTGGCTACAGGCCACACAAGGGTAATTAATAAAGTGTGTCCAGCATGTTTAAAACAACAGAAGGCCGTGCGGACTCGTTTCAAAATTGTACACTGTTTTTTTATTTTAACTAAACAAGTGGTAATGAAATTACTGTATTCAATGTGATGTCAGTGCTCCATGGTGTATACATTTTCAAGCAAATGTCGAATGAAATAAAAGACCACTCTGAGGTAGTGGTAGATGATCCAATAATTAGATTAAGAATATTGTAATCTGAGCAATTAGGGCTCATGTGTCAAAGTTTAATGGTTCTGTCATAAGGATTGAATACCTTGGTGAGATTGAACCCTTTCAGCTCAGGGACTGTCTTCGTCTTCACGTAAGATTCTGATGTTTAAAGAGAATCCCCACATTGAAAGAGTTAGAAATTTATAATGTACATAGACCCATAACATAGGTATTAAAATGAGCTAACTAAGGCATTTAGGGGGATTTCAATTTGGAAAAGCTGGTCCCCATAATTCATGCATAAATATTTCAGAGCTGTAAGGGCTTACTCTTACAGCTCTTTCTGGTGCATTTGAATACAACTGTACCTATGTTATGAGTCTTAGTCTATGGCCATTATAATGTGTTGATTCTTTTAGTGCGGGGACCGACTTTAGACGGCTGAAAGGATTAAAGCCATTCAATTGCTATGTATTAATATTTATATATTACTTTATAACATCATGCCGAAGCTGCCAGATACTATAAAATCTTTTTATATACAAATTATTGTTGTTTTTGTTAATGGAATGTGTCTTTAAAAAATATTACCTTGAACCTTGAGCGTCCTGCAATTAAATTTGTAAAATGTATGAATGCCAATGTAAGACAACTTGATGGATGTTTTCCCATCTGTTATTCAGTCATGTTACAGATTACTATCAATCTTTAGTCATATTTAGTTTTGTTTAATTGATCTTTTATCGTTTTGTGGGAGTGCTATGTTGAGCAGAGAGAAATTATCATATATTAATTTGATAAATGGACACACTAATGTCCACCCTCACAAATTCACTTGGTTCGCTCTTGTTTTAATGCAACCTTAATTGCTAAATGTATGAGGGATGGCACAAAATAATTCTACAAATTTAGGAAAATCCTAGAATTATTCACAGCTGCTAGGAAACATTATTATAGATAGATGTCCTGAAACACAAATAATAAACATTTATTCATGAGAGGAGGGTATGTATAGATATGTATGTGTGCTTTGTGTTTCATAATTTTTATAGCGTTTTCATATTTCCTAGATTAATTAAGTAGCTATATATATATACATTGTTACATGTCATGTTTCAATTTGCAATTGAAGGGTGTAACTGCCCTTTAAGATGCCAACGAGACAATATATCTTGGTATGGAACCTTGAAGGAACCTGTTTCAGCACCAAAATAATGCTTTGTATAAAATCATCAAGCTAGGTGCTATTAAGGTATTGTTAATAACTATTATTGTTAATGTAGAGCTCTCATGGAAGACCAACGCAGACACATATTTTGATTGTCTTTGCCGTGTCCTCACTAATTTTGCTTAGTAATACTGGTGGCTGTGTCAGTGTCAGTTCATGTTACTTTGCTCGTCTTGTACTATGATAAGAAAAAAGGGACAAGAAATCTATTTTTGACAGAACAAGCCATAAATATAGATAGTTATATATATTATGTATCCATATGTTATATATATATATATATATATATTAGTTAGGTAACAGTAATTTATTTAGTAGGTATAGACCTCTCTTAGTATTAGATATTAGTGTCACACTCAAGGATTCTGATAATGATGATGATGTTAATTAATAATCATCTTATGCTTTAAAAGTAACTGTGTTCAAATATACATTTATAAGCGATTGTTATGATTTTGTTCTGTTGTTAGATGACTTATCCCCAGCGAGGATGTGAGTTAATTTACTACAGTTTATTGTCCAGCGAACATGATATGCTCACCAATGATGGCCAATGTTGGTTTAATGTTGGCCCAGCGTCGCAGACGCTGGACCAATGTTGAACCGATATTGGTACAACATATTGTGAAGTTGTGGAAACTTGATAAACCGAGGTTAAATCAATGTTGGGCCAGCGTCGCAGACGGTGGACCAGCATTGAACCAGCATTGGTACAACACATCGTGTTTGCTAGGTGGATTATCACAGTATGTACTTATGTTTGAAATAACATGGCAGCAGAAAAAACTGATATATATATATCCAATTTAATTCATAAATGCGTGTGTATTTTGCTTATTTTTTAGTATAGAATTATCATTTATATGATTTAGTATGAGTAACAAATCCAACATTTGTTATTATCATTGTTACAAATCTATCTTGTAATATACAATAAGAGACTTTATAGTAATATAACTTGTAGAGATCTTGAAATGATCAGATAAGTAATATTTGTTTGAGCTGTATAATATTTAAGTTAAAATATAGGCTAGTGACAAAATATAATAAACAAAATGTTATATGGCATCATCTACTGGCATCAGAAAATGTAAAAAATAGAACAAAATCTGTAGTTTATTTTTTAAGCCATCATCTGCATTATTATTTGAATAAAATCTCTTGGGTATTTAAATGATTAAATTTAAAAAGCAAAAGTTTTAACCCTTCTCCCGCTATAACCGTATATTACATGCTAATTTAACCCTTGTGGTGCTGAATTAATTTTTCGTCATTTGAAGCTGGAATTTTGAAAAATAGATATCTCCTAAATTGAAATATTTCAATAACAGATTACCTCCCACAAACTATTTTATCAATTTCAGTGGCATTCTCTTCGGTTTGACACTAGCTTCAACTCGTGTACATACTGTCACAGCAGGAGGAGAGTTTAACCAAATAAAATGGTCAATTTTAAATATTTGCATTGCAGAAATTTTGTTCTGTCACCACAAATGTTGACCACTTGCCCAAATCTGGTTTCTGGTAGATGCTCAAATAATTCAATTTGTGAGATATCTATTTTTTATTTATAAAGATAATTTTCGTCATTTGAAACTTGAATCTGCATGAACAAATCCAGCTTCAAATGAATGAAAAATGGTAACATATATTTCAGCAGCACAAAGGTTCAATGAATGGCAAGTAGCACACACTGCCCATAAATAGATGAACAATTTAAATTATTGTTATTACATAAATAATCTAATAAAGAAAAAATCCCTGAATATTGTGCTATTTTATATTATTATGTTTTCGTTGAAAAAAATGAAGAACAGGATTAATTTCTTTTTCAAATATTAGCCTAAAAAGTGCTAATTTGAAACAATTTGTGTTACTGGATATTTTTAATATGTTATTGCACTGATTATTTTCATGCCCACATTATATGTTTGCAAAGCCAAAAGGCAGTATCTGCTTGTTTTTAATGTGAGCAGTTGCTGCCATTTAACCCTTGTCCTGTTACGCCCGTATATATACGATGTAAAACAGATTTAAGTCAAATAATATATCACTGAAATGGATAATATATATGCTCAGTTAGTCAAATAATTCAATTAAGAAGATGTATATTTAAAAAAAAAAATACATATTTCTCGTCATTTGAGCTGCAAATTGCGTTAGCAATTCCAGCTTCAAATGATGAAAAATACAATAGAAGTAATTCAGCAGGACAAGGGTTAAAGGCGACCTTAGCAGGACAAGGGTTAACTTTGCAATACTGTAGTATAGCTCTATCAAGCCTTTATTATACACCCCTCACTCCTTCTGTTTGTTTGTTGAGTGTGAAACTCACAACATTTTGCATAGTTCACATCTCTAGGCGTTATGTAGATCCATAATGATGATACCAGTCACGTGTCACTTTATGTTGTCCCAAATAATGTAGGATAGTGTAGCTGTTAGGATACTAATGTTACATGTACTTGTTTTTATATACACCGACTCCGAATAAATTTAATTGTGTGGTTGTATCTGTGTTGACTGTTATTTTGTTTTTGCCCCCCCCCCCCCGTCGCCAAAGGTGCAACATAGGGAGCTATAGAATCGGCCCTGTCCTTTTTTATCCCCCGCCCACGATGCAGGGGCGGGGGATATTGTCATCACCATGTCTGGCTTGCGGCCGTGCGTCCGTGTTTCGTTTCCGGACAATATCTCTGAAACCATTAGCCGGATTGTTTTCATATTGCATACACACATCCCTTAGGGGGTGTTGATGTGCCTTTTGGGGGGCTATGACCTTTGACATAATTTTTTACCTTTGATTTTGAGGGTATTATTGACTTTAACTGATGGCGAATGATAAGTTCAGTTTCTGTACGATATCTCAGAAAGCGTTAGCTGGATTGTTTTCATACTGCACACACACATCCCTCAGGGGGTGTAGATGTGCCTTTTGAGGGTTATGATCTTTGACCTAATTTTTGACCTTTGATTTTGAGGCGATTATTGACTTTAATTGATGGCGGATGATAAGTTCAGTTTCTGGACGATATTTTGCAAAGCGTTTGCTGGATTGTTTTCATACTGCACACACACATCCCTCAGGGGGTGTAGATGTGCCTTTTGGGGGTTATGACCTTTCACCTAATTTTTTACCTTCGATTTTCAGGCCATTATTGACCTTAATTGATGGCGATGATAAGTTCAGTTTCCGGACGATATCTCGGCAAGCATTTGCTGGATTGTTTTCATATTGCATGCACACATCCCTCAGGGGGTGTAGATGTGCCTTTTGGGTGTTGTGACCTTTGACCTAATTTTTTACCTTTGATTTTGAGGCCAGTATTGACTTTAATTGACTGCAGAAGATAGCTCGGAAAGTGTTCGCTGGATTGTTTTCATATTGCCACACACATCTCTTAGGGGGTGTAGATGTGCCTTTTGGGGGGATGTGACCTATGACCTATTTTTTAACCTTTGACTTTGAGGCTATTATTAACTTTAATTAATGGCGCGGATATCGTTAGCGTCAGCGCTCTTGTTACCTCTTGCGTTTGACGGTTGGGCCGTCCTTGAGCATTTCGTTTCCGGAGCATATCTCAAGATCTAATTGTCTTCAAATTTTACACACAACAGCTCTAGTTGTGCCTTTTGGGGCATATGGACTTTGACCTACTTTTGATTTAGTACTGTGACCTATTTAGATGTTTTAACATACACTTCGGTTCCGTCCGAAGCAGATCTAAAAAACTAATCTCTGGGCCGATTACTGACGTATTGCACATAGGCCTACATGATCTCTAGGTCCCACATTATGCCTTTTCAAGTTTTTATGCCTACTGCGGTCTTGAGACATTATGTTGTCGGGTTGTCTGTGTGTCTGTCCGTCCATATTACATTTTTTTTCAAGTGGGAGGTAAGGCAGGAAGAGTGTGATCAAGGCTGAAAAAAAATCAGACAGGGTGGGGAAGGGGGGTTTAACAAATATTACTTTTGGGGTCTTTTTTCGTTTAATTCAGTAGCCTATCTGTATGTCACGTGGCAGTACGCACTATTGTGCTATCGCGCAACGGGTGCTTTCGCACCACATTGTGGATTTTCTGGGGTCTCGCCGGATGGAAACTGCATGCGCCTACGTCCATTGAGGTTCTTTTACGTCCAACTCTAGTTCAGTCGGACAAGCCATCTGAATTTCGTGGTTCTCTGATACCCGGCTAAACCAGCCTACTAGCTCACATTGCGTGGAGCCCGGCGGCACTGACATCCATTTTCCCACGGCGACTGAGAGGTGTAGGTTGTATTCAGCTAGCACGCTCGGGTGATCACAGTAGATCCATTCCTCTAAAACAATAGCGGTCAGTGTGGCAGAGCCTTGCGATGTGATCAGGGTAGTTCTCTGAGACCCACGACACAAAATCGCTGCACGCATGGCCTAGTGTATATGGCACCTTGTAGCCCCAGGCGGTCACCCATCCAATTATGGACCGGGCCCGGCGTTGCTTAATTTCAGTGATAGAGACAACACCGAATTATGCCTCTCTGGATTACATTTCTTTTAAGGCGGGAGTGGGGGGTCAAGGCCAATAAATTTTTTTTTTGCTAGGGGATCGGGGGGTATGTCAAAACACATTTTAATAAAAAAAGTAAAAGGGTCAAATCAAATTTTTTTTTTTCAATAACCACTTCAGATTCCATTGTTTTTAGTTGGGTCACAACAAATTTAAACAAATAAGCAGAGGGAGGGGGGGGGGGTAAAGCCAAATTATTGTAATTTCTTTTTTTTAGTAGCTTCATCAGATTTAATTTTTTTCCGGTGGGGGAGGGGGGGGGGGCAGGTGGGTCAAACGAATATATTATATTACTTTTATTATTGTTTTTTAAAAAGGCATCTTTTAATTAAATTTTTTTAGTGGGGAGGCAGGTAGGTCAAAAGGATATTTTTATTTAAAAAAAAAAAATATATACGGCATCTTTGGTTTCAATTATTTTTGGGTAGCGGGGGAAAGGTACGCTGTAGGTCAAAGAAATATTTATTTTGACTGTCTTAAAAAAAAAGGGGAGCGTCAACAATGGAGGCATAGTCATCGGCGTCGATAAACCTTTCTAGTTCGACTTTGATGTTGTCTCAGCACTTTGGCCTAATTTATAACATCAGTACATCGAAGTAAACTATTTTGTGCAATATGAAACCGCCGAAGATAGCTACACCACTACTATAAAACAAAATGTGAGGTTTCAGGGGAGGCTACACGTACCCTGAAAATTAATTTTCGACTAGATCAAATTCAAAATGGACGCCTATCGACCATTATTCACTTTCACATATTTTCACGATATTTGGTGAAACTTGCTAAATAGCTAGACCATTACTATAAAAAAAAGTGAGTTTCAGGGAAGACTACACCATGAAAAATTTCGACTTGATCAAGTTCAAAATGGCCGCCTATCGGCCATTATTTACTCTCACATGCTAGATACTTGGTGAACCTGGCTAGATGGCTAGAGCATTACTATAAAGCAAAATGTGAGGTTTCAGGGGAGGATGCAACCTGATTGTTTTGAATTCCATTGAATTAAAAATAGCCAACAGTCGATCATTATTTACCTCAGTAGGCCTGATCGATATCGGGTAAACCGTGCTAGGTAGCTAGAATCTGTTATCGGGGAGGCTGTGATAGTAACCCAGGTTCAGTTGTTTGATATAACTGATTCAATCATTGCACATTTTTAAACATGTTAAATATAATAATCAGAAAATAGCTAATGTTAATTTGTTTACATATTCTTGCACATTATATAATTCTTAGGTTTCTACTCTTTCCAGAGGTTTTTTTGCTATATGCAGTACAGCTATTTTACCCTTGGTTTTGGTGTGGAATACATTTAACCCTTGTCCTACTGAATTGTTTCAATTGTATTTGAAGCTGGAATTGCTAACGCAATTTCCAGCTTCAAATTGCGAAAATATAGATATTTTTCGAAAATATACATCTTCTAAATTGAGTTATTTTACCAACTGAGCATCTACCACAAACTGTATTGTCCATTTCAGTGACATATTATTTGGCTTAAAATATGCTTAAAACCGTATATATCCGGGTCTAGCAGGACAAGGGTTAACTTGCTACGATGACGCTGTTTAATGGTATTTTAAGTTGGTCTGGTTATGATACATATTAAAATTATCCTGTGCTTGTTATAGCAGGCCCCTATATAATATGTTGTCTGCTTTTAAATTTACAGTAAATATGTAATGTTTATATTCATATGTCATGTATTTTGTATATTGAATGTTTTGAGGGCTCCAATAAAGGAAGATGGATGAAAGCTCATTTTTGGTAGAAAAAACTTGATCAAATTCAACATGGCCGCCTATCAAAAGTCTGGCCCGCCTCAATGAGGCGTGGGGCACAGGTATCATACAATTCATGTGACGAAGGCATGAAATTAAAAGCCAGTTAAAACAGATTAAAAGAAAATACTAAGACAAATTAAATTAAACTTATCTAAACATAATAAGAGTAGGTGTGATATGCCTGTAGACAGATAATCATTATAAGAAATACAATTGTTATAAGCATTTGACATCCACGTCTAAACAATTTCTTACAATTATAGTATCATCAGAACTCTGAAACAACTTAAAACAAAGTAAAAAACAAGAAATTACACTCCTGACAACTTAATAGAAATATCTCGATATGCCTGTAAAAAATAGTATATAAGTCATAAGAAATGGATTTATTACATTTATTTCATTGGTGATTGTAATAATATAGATATTTAGCATTTTACATCTTCGTCAAATTAATTTTGCCAATTTATTCAAAGTAAATGTATTGACACAATTCATTAAAGACTCCCAGCTTGAACTCATTTGGGTCATTAATTGTGATAAAAGCGTGGGGGCAGCTGTGTTCGCTAATCTTGTAGTTCATATTGTATTGTATTGTATATTTTTATTATGATGACATGTACAGACAAATCACAATGACAATATAAATATGTTTACAATGTAGTACCCAGCCCATTTGGGCTTATAAGTCACTAAGTCACATGTAAGTAGTAAAAAACATATATGCTGAACGAAACAGCCAAAAAGTAAAATTATTACACAATATTGTAAATCCCAGTGCTGAAGACGGTGGACCAACACTGAATCAACACAGAGTAGATACCCTCGCAGCAAACACGGGACACCCACCCAGCGCCGGACCAATGCTGGCCCATCCTCAACTACCCTGGCCCAACACCGGGTGGACGTCCCGTGCCCACCAGACTGTGTTTGCTTGAACCAAATATAATCATCAGTAACGTTAGGTACAAAAGAGTCATATCTGTCACTATACATAGTGACAGATATGACCCTAATACCACAAAGAGACATAATATAAAACAAAAATACGTTATATATTGGTTAATGTTAATACATATCACCTGTTGTACATATTATGGGTAAGCCTATCTCATGCCTGACAAATATAAGTACTTAGAAATCTGCAATTATATAGTTGACATAATGAGTTCAAACTTATCAGATGTGGCATTTACGGGAAAAATATATTTATTATTCATAATTGTCTCAAATCATTATATAAAGGGCATTCACATATAAAGTAAACCTCAGTTTCTACCACACAACATATTGCAATTTTGCTATATTCTGTCTTCAGGGCTAACCCTTCTGAAACGTCCTACTTCAATTTCTAATGGTAAAATTCACTGTCGTATTTGTGAAATTGGTGAACTTGCTTTTCTCGAGAAATTTTTGATAAATATTCTTCCTCTTTAAACGAGTTTTCGAAAGTAATATAGCTTCTCAGTTTTGGTTTAACTAATATTTCGCGCTGCCATTCGCGCTTCACAACACCATACCACAATATTTAAACATATTTCAAATCAATTTTTATTAATAAAATCGTCTTCCTTATCAACCAACTGGAAAATTTATTTAATTTCATTAATCCAACTGTTTCCATTACCAAAATTATTTGCATATTCCCATTCAAAAATATGTTTTGTCAGCCTGTTATCATCTAAAGAAAGCAAATGATTCCATAGTTGTAACATTTTTAAGAGTCATCTATATTTTGGTAATACCCATCCCACATCACCCTGTATTTCCACTACTGGGGCTCTGCTATGTACAGCCAAAAAGTAAGCTAGGGCACGAGTTTGAACGCGGTTACATTTATGATACTATTTAAATCCCCATAAGGGATACTGGGATGATCGCTATTAGTAGTACTTTTTGCCCCCCTCTGGGGAGGGTCATTAGGGATCCGTTCAGTCTGTTAGATGCTGTGTACGGCATTGTACGGGAGCACTAGTCTACAGCAATCATCCAAGGGCAGCTGCAGCCTCCTCGTATCTGGCTATAATCTTCGGGCAGATTGTCAGTGGCGTACCCTGGTTCCTCCGCTTAACAGCGGAGCCAATGCAGCACCCGCATCAGTGCTGGCGCTAAAGTAGGCCGTGGTAACCTTAAATAACCGGCAATAGCGTGTTTGACATTAGGTCTTTCACGTGGGATGAATGGAGTTACCCAGAGGGAGTGATCCTTCCTATTGTTACTCTTGGGACTATCTGACCCAAGGATAGCGGAGCTGCGCAGAATGCCACAGAGTTTCATCATTAAATTGTACAGCGAAACTCAAGTCTCCGGCCGTCTGGGCATGTCTGGGGGTATATCCCCTAGACATGCCCAGAACCCCTTATCGGGCGAGCAAAGGAAAACGCTCTCAATAACCCACCATGCCCTATCACCCCCACCCTCACATCATCATCTGTACATCCTTCATCTCATCAATTGACTACAACGTTTTTATCGTATTATAATGTCACTTAAAAGACCTTTTGTGCCGAAAAGTGACATAAAGCAATGATTTACTACTACTTAAATCCCCATACACCTGCGCTATATTCCATTACTGGGATAACCATATAGCATTAAAAATCTTATGTTTTTTAGTTTACGGAACTTACTTATAGTGCTCGGCCTGCAGCATCTGCGAGATGATTTGCACATTCAATAAAATCGTTCATGAAAATCAACTCTGAGCTATTTATATTTACATACATAATCAATAACATTTGTTTTATAATAACATTTATACTGACTCATTTTTCGTCGTTTAGCTCTGAAATAAACTATGTTGGTTTTGGTGAGATTAGCACAAACACACCACCTCCTGCACCAGGAATATACACAATTTATCATTCTTTGCAATTTCTTTTCTGAATCAGAAATAATAACAACAACATCCGCATATAACAAAATAGAAACACATCGACCATCTATATCAACTCCACATTTCAAGGCATTTAAATAATCAACAAGGTCATTTGTATATAGAATAAACAGGGTAGGCGATATAGTATCTCTTTGACGAACTCCATTAAAACTTTAATAATATTATTCGAGTGACTATTAATTCAGAGTTGTGAAATTGTACCAGTATACAACGACTCGATCGCTTTATAGAAGTTGCTATCAACTCTGTTTATCAGTAGTTTATATAACATTAAATTTAATTTATATCAATTGAGTCAAAAGACTAATACCTTAATAACTGAGTGGAAGATTAAGATCATCCATGGAAGTTTAAGGTAGTGGTGTTATTATAGCTTTCAACCAAACTGATGGTGTATATGTGTTTTCAAAACATAACGTGAAATTTTTGTATAATACAAAAAATTGTCGACAAAAGTTGAAAATTGGGAGGTGGTCAAAACTTTGACCCTACAGGTACCACCTAGTGAAATAAAATGCACCATAATACACCTGCGAGTCAATCAATATATTGGATGTAATATACAGAAGGTTTTGTGTTAACTGTAGAATTATTCTGAAAAATTATAGTTTCTTTGTGTTTCAGGGGGTTTTTCAAAGAAAAACGGGGTGAATAGAAACAAATTTTTTGTCGCTATGGCAACCATAATCTTTTCACATAGGTTTCAATTTTTCTGTTGAAGGACACACATAGCTGGGTGATTTTCCAAAAATGAGAACATGTGCCTACTTGTAGTTGCTTGGGTAGAATACACACCTCAATAACTTTCCTACTTTTCGTTCCTATTACCCCCGCCGTTCCTGTTCACTCCATTCTATTATTTTAAAATGGTACCCTGGGATTTTATATAAGTAGATTTTTGTTTTTATATTTTCATGGGAAATGATCAGTAAATTTTTTTTAAATTCACTCGTTTTTACCTATTCACCCTATGTTGGGGTCACAAGGATCTGTGGTAGCCATTTGCTTGATATTCCGATTTCCCCATCTCGGGGGTGAAAGGGAACGCGCAGTATTATTAAAAAAACAAAAAAAACAGGTGTTTTTTTTCGAAAATGCCACCATAAGATACCTTATGTGTATGGACATAAACCCCCCGAAAAAAATGGAGAAAAATAATAGGCACCACTACACACACATTCAAATGCCAAAATCGTTCCTATTCACTCCATTCTACAGTATATACAGTGCTACCTCGATATAATGCCAACATTTGGACTCTGCCATTTTTTAGCATTATGGCGGGGTGGCATTATGGTGAGGGAGGTGATTTAGGCCTGTGGAATATGTGAGCTGATTAACATTATTTCTGATCTATATTGGCTGTTCTAAGGCATTCTGATTATAATAATAAAATAATAGTAAAAAAAACAAGAACACACAGCAATATCATTCCATAGTATTGTTTTATTTAAAACTCTTTTTGTATAAAAAACACATTTATTTATTTATGTACGAGAGAAAAACTCTGTTAATACTGATTGTTTGGCATTTGAAGTCGAGTTTGATCAATACGCTTTCTAAGCTTAGTTATTAAGGCAGAGATTAAAGACAATAGGTGAGACATTCAGCTCACACCACGTCTGGTATAAGTGTTATTTGTCGGCAGGTTATGTGAGTGTGGGTCACACTCACTAAACCCGATGACATTTGTAACCTACTTGTGCTCGATGTTATATTTTGACTCTTTTTATTTAAACTCATGAGTCTACAATGAGTATAAATCAAAAGGGTGACACTACATTGATCTACTGTCTCTTCTAACTCTCGGGGTGATATATTATTTTAAGTTTAAATCAGGTATATTATCCCACAACAATTAAATCGTGTTCATAAATAATTCAGTAGATTACATAGCGAAATTCTCAGTGAGCGTCCGTGAACAATATGCCAATTGTATAGGTCTATAAGTCGTTCGACCAATGTTTGCGATGCTGGGCCAGCATTGTACAAACACTGCATCAACGTCTCTTGTCTGACGAGTTAATATTTCATTATGTCGCTTCATCACTCATCAATAGACTGTTTGCACGAGTCGGCGCGTGAACAGTTTGTCTGATTAAAACAGTTCAGCGTTGCTCACTGTGTGGCGTGTTGTCATTGAACAGTGTGTAACAGTTGTCTGATTAAAACAGCTCGGCGTTGCTCACTGTGTGGCGTGTTGTTATTGAGAAAGGTGTATTGGTAAGTTTAGAAAGGTCTGATGATACAATGAGAAACATTTATATAAAATAACTCATTTTAGGGCAGATGTAGGCGCATACCAGACACAAGATACATTAAATAAACATTGGGCTAACACAGATAGACACGATAAGTGTCATACCCCAACTAGCCACCCCCCTTATCCATTGATCATGACCAATCACAGTTACCCCCCCCCCCCCGCTCGACCTAGCTTGTGAACGCAGATGCCTATCCCAGCAAACAAAAGACGTTGACCCAGTGTTGATTTAATGTTAGGCCACAATTGAATACGGTGAGCCAGCGTTAAATCAGCATTGGATCGACCACTTGTGCTTGCTGGGATGGCTGTTTGAAAAAACAACTAGCCGGAGCACTTGTGTTATTAACTGTTTTTTTATCACCACTGTCACGCTTGCCTAAACTCGTAAAGGCATACCCAGCAAACACAAAACACTTGTACAACGACGGCCCAACGTATTCGACGTTGGACAAATATTGTGCAAATGTTATACAGATGTTTTATGCTTGCTGGGTATAGACCTAATGCAGTGTATGTGCAATGGACCGGTGCAGAGGTGGCGATCGCTAATCACGGGCGCATGAGTGTTTATTTAACAGTCAATGATGTCTGCTGATGTAAGAATAAGCCTGTTGGTATTGTGATCGGGGGAAAATACATGGCAAAAAGGAAATTGGGACTTGAAAATCCTTGGCAAAGGGCGGACACCACGGTTGTCATTGTGCCGCGGGATTTAGCATTGGCGGAAATTCTTTCCAGCCCTTCACTTCCCTGCAAACAATTTCACGTTGTAATAACGTCCCCACAACGTACAGCATTCGTACTTAGGACGTAACTCTGTGAACTCCCACGTCCTTAGGACGTAAAGCATAAATGTAACGTTATTAGGACGTTCTGGGGACGTTAGGGTTAATATGACTACGTCCTCAGCACGTCCTCGTTACCTTCATCCATGAATGACGAAAATGGGACCTTAACGAACGTTATAATACGTACATTGTTTGCAGGGTTGGCAGTAGGTGAGGTTGGCATTATATCCAGGGGCGATGCAATGAGGGAGCACTGTATATAGCTGCACATGAGCTGAAGGCAATGTCATCGTCTACATAAGGGGTGGTATTAAGAGATTAATAATGGTCAAACTCTGCATCGAGGATGGGGATATTATGACATTTAGATTTATTATTATTCAACACTTTCTTGGACTCATGGATTTTAAAACACAAGTTTTATGTTTGAATTTTCTACGGGCTTAAAGTTTTTTTTTCATGTTGCTCTTATAGGCTTTAGTAGATCTAATTAAGTTTGTCTTATTTATATAGGACTTGTTTCTTCTAAAGGCATCTTTCTTATTTCTATAATTAATGCGTGATTGCTTATTACATTCTTCATTGAGACATTCCATGTTTAACACTAAAATTATTATTAGCCTATTATTATTATAATGTACAGAACAGTTTCGCTTCCTCTTGCGGAAAGTAGATTTAGCAATTAATTGCTAAATGTTATTAATATAGTCTCTACAATTTTATTGACATCAAAGTTGTTATATTCAATTTCTTCAAGTAATGTAATAACTTGTTGCATATTTATATTATTTACAAACTCTTGCTTTTTTTGTTGAATTCCATATAGGCCTATACATCCTTGTCCGGTCCTGTTTTCTGTTGAGTCAGAGGAACGTTTTGCTAGAGGGGGGACCGTAGCAGTAGTCTACATGCAATTTTCAGACTCAATTTTTAGTGCAGGGGGTAAGCCTCTCAGAATGTGGTGTATATGTGGGGACCCTAGGTATAGTGGTTAGCACTGCTGCCTTTCACGCTAGAGAGTTCGGGGTTCGTTTCTCAGTCTCGGCGGTTTGAAAAAAACAAAAATGTTTCTTTCCATCCATTCCTAAAACTCAGTATTGTGGGGAGCCTTTGTGACTAAGAGGTAGCGTGCTCGGTCTCAGACCGCCAGGGTTTGAATTTCGCGGTGTGACATCTAGGATTAAAAGGGGCATGGCGCCCCCTATCATTAGGGGCATCTTATCAAGCACGTTGTCGGGCCTCAGTTCACCCGGTAGGGCATTTCCATTACCCACCCTCCCCAACTAAGGGTATAGACAGAATCAGTCAAGTATGTAAACATCGCCAGTCATTACCACTATGTACACAGGCCGTTATCAGGTATTGTGTCATATGTGTGAACGCGCGACATCAGTGACTGGGGTGTTTTTCACTGTCGCAATGTCCCGGGTGGGTTGAATATAACATAACAATGTTCAGTTCAAAGAGGCATTTCACTGTCTGCATGTTAGAAGGGCAACATGGCGCACATAAAGGGCAACATGACACTCAAGAAGGGCAACATGGCGCTCATGAAGGGCAACATGGCGCTCACAAAAGGAAACATGTTATCAGGTATTGTGTCATAGGTGTGAACGCGCGACATCAGTGACTGGGGTGTTTTTCACTGTCACAATGTCCCGGGTGGGTTGAATATAACATAACAATGTTCAGTTCAAAGAGGCATTTCACTGTCTGCATGTTAGATGGGCAACATGGCGCACATAAAGGGCAACATGACACTCAAGAAGGGCAACATGGCGCTCATGAAGGGCAACATGGCGCTCACAAAAGAAAACATGGCGCTGCGCCATGTTAGAAAGAGATGGATGAATAAATGTTTTGAATCCTGTGTCGTCTCACCATCCTCAGTAGGTTCACTTGGCCCAATTTAGCCTATACATATGTGCACAAAAGTGGCCTATATAAAGCCCGATTCATTTCACTTAGGTAGATAAATGTGCCAAACTTGGTACAGATCGAGAAAGGTTTAAACCGCAACCTCGCGGTTTAAACAAATCCAAAATAGCTGCCATTTTCGAGAAAATGCCCTCCACTGGGAAATTGAAAATATTATAACATTCTGAATAAAAATCTCAAAGTCTCTTTTCTAGTGTTTTTGTTCTCTTGAATCCACTGGGGTGGGATGTTTTACAATTCAAGAACAAGGTCATCCATAAAAACATTTTCAAGGTCATATAAGACCTAAAAAATGTGAACAAGACTGCTGACGCTGGAACATCCCCCACCTTTAAAGCCATGCAGTGACACATAAACAAATAGGTCAAGGGTCATAACCCCGAAAGGCAAATCTACACCACATAAGGAATGTATGTGTGCAATATGAAACCAATCTAGCAAATGGTTTTCGAGGTATAGTCCTGAGGTCAGACAGGCTGCTCAAATATCCCTCACTCTAGCTCTTGGGCGGGTGATAAAAAAGATATAGCCCCATTCCTAGTCTTTAAATCTTTTCCCTCCAACATTCCTCAAATTAGAGTATTAGGTCGGGTTTTTGGCCAGCACTAGCTAACCAAGCTAGCTTGTTCGGTACCGTAAAATGGGGTGACTTGGGACGATGGGGTGACAAATCATTAAAATATTATTTTAAAATATGACTGCAATGACAATTTCTATATTAAGAGTCATATTTTTATAATAACAAAGACAAACTATTGTTTATGTGCCAACTGCATTATATTTGGCGGGAAGACATCTTCCATTTGAAAATAGTGAGCATTTTAGGTGAATGCAATTTTATGGACATTTCTGAAGTTACTTCTACTTTTGACTGGTGTGTACATTAAAATTTGATGACTGAATTATATTTTGGATATGAAATACCCATATGTTTTAAAAAGTTATGTCAAGAATAAAAATAATATCAAAAATAGTCTTTTCCTGTAAAGTCACGATTCATGAATTTTAAACAAATACATTTTTGAAGTGGGGTGATTTGGGGCACATTTTTCTGTAGTTGTTATGCACCTTTGTCACCGCATCGTCCCAAGTCACCTCATTATACGGCACCCATATCTTACAGGGTATATATTTTGGTGTAAGCATGCAATTATGCTGGGGTATATGTCTCTGTTATATTGTGATATTGTTGTTTATAGTATGCTCATGCGTATTTTACTTTCAGTTGAGCTGGTTACATTTTATTCTGTTTGTTGCTGTTAATTAAAAATCCCCACAAGAGTGTCCCAAGTAACCCCATGTGTTATCTGTTTGTTTCGGTAGTGTCACATACTGGAGTAGGCCCCTATGTATAAACTAATTCCACCGTGAATGGTATAACAAAAGATTGGGGTTATATCTTTCTGTCACGTAAATTCCAGCATGATTGGCTGAGAAACGTGTTAGATATATATACACAAAACATCTTAAAAAATGTATTATGACCTCAAATCACACTTGTAAAATTGGTATATTTTCAATCATTAATTCTAAATACAGAGCATGGGTTAGACTTTAAATTCAGCACTGAATAATACATTTAGCTTTTTTATACTTATTACACTTTAAATAGATATTTATGGAGACATTCCCAATGAGAACTGTTAATTTTAAAAATACATTACATGTAGGCCTATATGTCCCAAGTCACCCCATTTGCGGGTTGACTTGGGACACTTTAAATTGAAAAAAATTGTGTTCGAACAGCATAACTAAATACAAACTTATATTGAACGATTCCAGTGATTATAAATGTTGAGCTAAAATCATTTATACAGTCATATTGGAAAATGCCTTAAGTGTGGATATAAAAAACAGTTGAAATCGTTCCAAGTCACCCTACTTTACGGTAGTGATGTAGGCTAATCTTGCAGTTCAATCATTCCACAATTAATGGAGCAGCAACAGAGAATTAAAGCACGGCTTCCATACCGGTAAGTTTCCCATTCACTTCTGATAGAGGGGTAAATGATACAGTCATCAGCAAATAAGCAGTAAGTGTCCTATTCAAGACTCTATCAGGGAGGTCGTTGATATAAATCAGAAAAAGAATGGGCCCCATGACAGTCCCTTGGAATACGCCCTACAATTAATACAGCCAAATTGAAAGATAATGCCTATATTTAACCATGTAGGCCTATGGAATACCCTTGATCGAATTATCTGTGGGAACTCCTTAGTGTATATCGCCTATTATTCTAGGCCTAATTAGAATTAGACACATGCTTTTGTCTAGATTTTTCAAAGCTGCATGAAACTCAAAGTTGAAGTGATCATCCCATGTAGGCCTAGGCCTATTTTTACCCCAACATTTTGTTCAGTGAGACTTTGGCCTAGAAATGTCAAAATGGCAGACCCTGCTCATGAAAACACCGTATGAATCATGCTTAATTATAATTTTTGCATGCATTTAGATGGGTATTTTATCATTAGGAGGTGATCTGATCAAAGGCAACAAAGGGACCCTTTTTATACAACATTTGAGACTCGCAAAGTGGCCAGAACACGGAGAAATCGGAGTTTGTTATGGCCACCGCAGCGCTTCTTCCAAGCCGATGCGAATCGGCGTCGATGTTGGTTGCCACTCCACTCAGCAGCTACTTCCACAAGCTCTTCGACAAAATACCAAATAAAGATATGAAGTGAGTGTTGTGGCACATTTTCTAGGCATTTAATATTCATAGATTTTGAAGGTATAGTCTATGTCTTAGCAGAATTATAAATTATTGAACCGTTTGGCTTTGCTTTGATTTTTAAAATTAAATTAATGTAACAATGACGCCAATGTGGCAAGTCTCCAAGACAATATCAGAATAATTTAAATTAGACTAGACTACCGTCTGTTTCACCAGATCCTGGGAGTAGCCTTTTTCTAATTTGCGCTGTCGTTCTTTGAAATTCTCTGATCATTTTTTCATCTTCTCCCAACAGCCCTGAAAATTTGGTGGATTTTTTTTGTGTATTAGGCCTAGCGAAGTTAGACCATTTGGCATGTAATCAATTTTCAAAATGACATCTTTCTTTAACACCATTACCGTGAAACAAGAATTCATGTATGCCAAATGGTCCAAAACTTCCAAAATACACAACAATAATTGCACCAAATTTTCAGGAATGTTAAGGGAAAATGAAAAAATGATCCGAGAAAAATTTTGTGAATTTTTTTTAAAGAGCGACCGAGCAAATTGGAAAAAGGCTACTCCCTGGTTCAGGTAAAACAGTTTGTAGGCCTAAAACATAGACTATTTTATAGGCAACACATCATTAACACTAACAGTGTTGTATTATTTCATTTTTTAAATGATTCAAAAATCCATCATATTCGTTCTATAACACTTAAACACACGATTTAAAAAACACCACACTTGTTCTGCAATATGCTTAAGTAGCCTTAGGCCGAGTCTAGCCTTTATTACACGATTGAAAAAAAAAACAGTCGCACCAGGAGGCCACGAAATAAGGATTGTTGGCCTGGTTGTCCGCCGGACCACCAGGTCAACTTTTCAGGTTGTCCGCAAGATTTTTTATTTGTCCGCTTTCAGGACATAAAAACATGAAAAAAAGAAGTTTATTTTTCAAAATTTATTAATTTTAAAACAATAACTGGTGATTCCCTGCGAATCTCCCACGTATTTCAGGTGTTAGAGGGTTAATGTGCCGTGCACAGAAACTATTTGCATATTTCTGTAAATCTTTATCAATTTTTGACTGCTTGTCCGACGGAAACTCTGAGATTGATACTGGGTTGTCCGTTGGCAAAATAGATTATTGTCTCGGATGCCCTGAATGCCCTTATGTCGTGCCCTGTAAGTACTGTTGTTCCAAAAGGGTGCTATCATGTGCATTACAATACCACTTGCTGGAGACATTGCATGTGCATCAAGCGTGACAGATTGGGGATATTTATCATATTTATAGCAGGATTAACATTGAAGTTAGCGGGAAATTTCATGCTCAAGCAGATGTTTAATTATTTATAACACAATTTTTCCAGTAAAATAGTGAAAAAGTGTAAAATATTGAGATCCATGGTGGCATTGTGTTATATCGGGGTGCGTGTAGTAGCTATTCGTGCTATAGCTATAATGGATAGCTAGGCCTACTGTATTTACACTTTGTTAGTAAAAGAAAATTAGTTAAGGACATTAGCTAATAAGCTTAAAAATAAGCTTGTTTCTGATCACCCGGCTGGGTGGATATTAATGCTGCAGGTTAAAATCTTTTTTTATAGTTTTAACTGAAAAAAAAATTTGGGTGAGTCATTTTCCGAAAATACTTGGTCAATTGGTTAATATGCAGTGATTTGGTTTCGTCTAAAACTCAAATTCTTCAAGCAAACCTAATAAAATGTAAAAAATTGGGATTTGACTCATGACTTTTTCAACCACTGCAAAATCCGAAACAAACTTTTTTTCAAGGGTGGCATCAAAAAAATTAAAAATAACCTCCCTTCCGCATGCCTTTTTTAGGTGCAGTCAAATCTGTAAAAGCAAACATATTTTTAAGGCTGGCCTAAGTCTACAGTTTAATAATTATCAGAGTGGAAATGGAATATCAAGTCAAGATCCGTTTTAATCTGATTTCAGAAAGAAAGACAAGAAGAAGAACAAAAAGAACAAGAACAGAACGAATAAAGACAAGAATGTTTCAAGAGTAAGAATGACAATTTTTACCCTTTCAGTTTGGACAAGTTGACACATTGACCCTTTTCCCAATTCCCATCGCTACTCCAGGGTTTGCACAAGCCTTGAAAACTCTTGGATAGCCTTGAAGTTAAAAAAACAGTTTTCAAGGCCTTGAATTTGAAAAAAATATCTTAAAAACCCTTAAAAGTGATTTTTTGTTTGGTTTGAGTTGTTCATTGTTAAAATTATAAGTATGTGGCTCATTTTTGTCAGTCTTTTAAAAATTGATAAAAAAATTCTTGTTATTAATACTATTTTGGTCGCAAGGCAGAATAAAGGTAAAAATCATATGGAAATATAATTTTTGACTAAAAATTGTCAAGGTTTTTGTCATGACTCCCTACTTCATGTTCGTGATAGGGCCCTGAAAATGGTCATATTTGGCCTTAAAAAACCTTGAAAAGCTTTGAATTCCATCAGCTTTTGTTTTGTATGTTCGCCACGTACTCATTACCAACCAATTGCCATCACTACTCATTGTAAACTAATTCCACTACTCATCTTATGTTTTAATGTAACATTTTGAAATATAATTTTATTTGATAATATACTTACAGAGGGATAAAGTCACTGACCACATTGATGTTCAGCCTCCTAATCTGGAGATGCAGAGTAATTTATCGGCGTTCATGGTGTACGCCAGCGTACGCACAGCTGTACTGGAGCATCAGATGAAATGTACGTCTCAGCTATATCTCCATCATCAGAAGGTCGGGGGGTCAGACTCAGAAGATGATGAAGCGGGTGAAGACTCCTCCAAAGACTCACTACCACGTATTCCAAAGGTGGGGCTAATTAAAAAAACATTTATTGATTTCTTTGTTCTTTATGGAATTTCTGCATTCTGGAACAAAACAATTTAACCACTTTGCTACTCATTACAATGTTTCATTTTTTGTGATTGAAGTGCAAAAATAAAATAAAAATGAATTTAAAAATTGACACTTAATAATCATATTCACTAATTTACTATTTATATTTCAATACAGTATTTTGATTTTGAGGTTAATATTGATTCACATAAGCTGGATATAAAGTACTAGTATAAATGCTTATAGCATAAAGATCTCTGAGCAATTACATTTTACCCACATGAAGTTGTGTCTTGCTACCAACATCAAGTGACTAAAAATGGGATTTGAAAATAAGGTTATAAAAATTATCAGTGACACAGATTTGAGAGTGCTTTATTTATTATGATTCACCAAATAGCAGCATACAATACTTTGTGATCGGAAAATACAATATAATACTGTTGGCTGGACATGGCATCAGATATCTATACTTTGCCTGTCCCATAAAGTATTATGAAATACTGTTTATGTGATAACGCATGGCAAAATATAACTGTATGATGTTATCAATCAAACTCAAAGCACCAACCCAGCACTATTCCAAAGCTGGTCCATTGTCTGTGATGTTGTTCCAAAATGGAAACATTGCCAGGTGGCGCTCCACTCAATGGGAATACTGAAGTATCATTGTAGCTAACATCAGTGGTCCAGGGGTTGATTCTCGTTTCGCATAATAGGTAGATTAGTTTTAATAATTGTATGTTATCTGAACCTCTAATGATGACAGGTTGTTGGAATGGGCCTCGTCGGAGTGTTTGAGCTGATAAAGGGAACCAAGCAGTCACAGCCAGCGCTTTGTGCCCGAGCTTTAATAGCTCTGCTAGATGTACTGCAAGCACAGTCACCAGAAGGAATCAAGAATGAACCATTGGATGTCATCGGTAATGTTTTGTGTATCTGACATAGTGAAAAAGCAAAAATGTGAATTTTATTTTCTAAATTGCTACCTTTTATCTGCTTTTATGAATATGTGGACTGGACTATGACATTGCTCACTTCTTCTTACGGGGTGGGAATTCAACAATATTATTTTCAATTCCATTTTTTTGTTACCATGGTTACCTGGCTTAACTCTAGTCATTGTTGTGTTACCATGGTTACCTGGCTTAACTATTGTCATTGTTGTGTTACCATGGTTTCATGTCTTAACTCTTGTCATTGTTGTGTTACCATGGTTACCTGGCTTAACTCTTGTCATTGTTGTGTTACCATGGTTACATGTCTTAACTCTTGTCCCGCTAAATTGGTTGTTGCTTTTTTCATTCATTTTAAGCTGGATTCACTGATACAATTTGCTCCTTCAAATTACAAAAAAAATATTTTTATCTTCAAAATGGACTGCGCATTTGCCAAAAAATCTTTTTTATATATTGCTGACATTTTCTTCAAGGAGCATGTTGTGTTTAACTTATTTTAACCTTATTAAGCCTAAATTCACTATCAAAATCTTCATGCACTTCTAGCTGTTGTTGAAGATGATTTGAAATGGGTGACAAATTAAAGAAATTTACCATATTTGAATGAAAATTTCCATTCTAATAATTAGGGTGAAGGAAATGCAAAATGATGCTTTTACGAGCTTTAAAGAAATGAAATCTTTATATACAAACCATAGAGAGCAAAAGTTTGTTTTAAATTTGAAATTATCATAAATGTCTTAGTAAGGTCATTCCCAGCTGCATTTGTATACCTGTGTTATAATTCTTCCAGAATAAACTTTAGACGTCAGGTCTATGGCCTCAGATTCTAACGTCTAAAGTTGATCCCCGCCCTGAAAGGGTAATGGGTTAACCCCTGAAGCCCTCATGATGCATTAACCCTTTAAGTCCTCACGATGCATTAATGATGAATAAATAATTACTAGGCTTACTTACTAATGTATAGATGTTGTTTCAGATTGTTTATATGACCTGTTGAGAGAGCTGGCTACGTCCGCTGGTTGTGAGGCGTCCCCGGCCTCGGGGGATCATCAGAGTCTAAGCTCCCTGGCGTGTTCCTGCCTTCTGAGTCTGGTCGTGGCTCGTGGAGATACCGGCAAACTGCTGGCTGCTATAGCCGCGATGCTGATGAGTCCGCCGGCGCTAGCCACGCAAGATATCCAGGTAAGTGCTCTAAAATATTAACCTTTTAAGTGCGGGGATCGTTGTTAGTCGTTAGAATCTGACGTCTGAGACGTCAGATTCTGGCGTATAAAGATGATTCAAGCACTGGAAGAATTAAAATATTTGTAATGTTAAAACACAAGACTACATGTAGATAGATTGTTTATTCCCACATTGTGTTTTGCCAACACCGTGGTGTTTCGCTATGTTTCGCTATAGACCCGTAACATAGGTATTCAAATATATCGGAAAGAGATAACTAAGATATCTATTTAAATTGAAAATATTCGTTTGGACTCTTGGCTAGTATTCAAATATTTCAGCGGTCCAAGGGTTAATATTAATACTATTGATGATTAACGGTTGTTCACTTTGAAATGTTATAAATGTCTCAGTTAGCTCGTTCCGCTTCATTTGAATACCTATTTTATGAATTATTTTATTTTTGCAACCCTTTAAACTTTCACGATGCATCAAAGCATCAATTACAAGCTCAAAAGAATCACTTTCTACAACTAGCCTTTTCATGGAGCTGTTTTATTAATCACTCTTATTAATCACTCTCTTTTCATTGGCCATCATGACTTTCTGAAGCTCAATGTTGTCAGCCTGAATAGTGAAAAGGACATAAAATTGATATATTTAGAAAAAATATTGAATGCATTTGTAATCAATAACATTTAATCTTAAAAACAAAAAAAATATGTAAAAAATTTTTTTTACAAAAGATGTTATTGCTGTTATTTTTGGGATTAAGATTTGAAGCTGTAATTAGTGCATCAGCTTTGGTCAGGTTATCACAGTAAAAAAATCCCCAAAATAGACAAAACATATTGTTTAGCTCTGTCAATAGCTTTATATTTTACACAATATGTTGATCAGATCTCTCAGCATTGTACCTCTTATTTGAATTTGTTGTAATATGCTATAAAGCGCTTCTTCAATTTTTGTTTTTCTTTGTTTTTAGGTGCCGATGATAATAACATCTTTACAGAAATGTGTGCAGGCGGTTCTTCTCGGTCGTACACACCTGCCTGATTGGCTGGGACATGGTATCCCTTTGAGAGCGTTAACCGGTGGAGTCATCGTGGAAGAACTACCTCATGGTCAGTTTATCATTCCTCACCTGCATTTATACCTGTGAATGTGGGACATGGATTTCAGACAATGGATCAATGTTAGACAGTTGACCAACATCGATCCAAATGTGGATTCATGTCTTCTCGTGTTTGCTGGTTATTAGGGTACAGTAGAACCTTCTGCCATAGGAAAAGTGGCCTTTTAACGCAGGGGGATGTTCATAATAGGTTCATTTGTACCAGTATACAAAATGCCAATTTGGGGGATGGTCAAGTGGCCTCCCATAGGAGGTTGGCTGCTCATAACAGGTTCTACTGTACCACAGAGCACATTTTAATTAAATGCATTGAATATTAAAAGGTGCAGATATGTTCTGAAAAATTTACAACTTGATCACATTCAAAATAGCAGACTATTGGCTATTATTAACTTTAATGTGCCTGCTATATATCAAATTGTGCCAGATAGCTAGACCATTACTATAAAGCAAAATGTGCTGCGGTTTCAGGTAGGGTATGCCCTCAAAAATGACAGCTTGAATAAATACAAATTGACCTAATATTGATTTTGATTACCTTTAATAAGCCTGATATTTGCCAAACCGTGCCAGATAGCTAGACCTTTACTAGAAAACAAAATGTGCGGTTTCACTAGTGATATGCTCTGAAAATTTCAACTTGATCAAATTCAATATAGCTGACTTGCGGCCATCATTGACATTATTATCCTTAATTTATGTGGCAAACTCTTGTAGTTTGTAAAACCAAATGTGAGAGCTCAGAGAAGGATAAACCCTGAAAAATTTCTATCACGCAGAGTTGGCGGCGGATTTCGGTGGCTGGCTGGCCTCTTGTTACAAAGTACTTTTAGTTCCCATGTTTTGTAATCAAAGTTAACCTATTTTCCATCAGAAAAGGCAGCACATATAATATTCACAAGACTACAGGCCACACAAGGGTAACCCTTTCAAGCCTGTATTTACCATTGTCATCTTCATCCACTACAAGCCGCGAATTGCTGCCGCAATTCTCGACTTGTAGTGGATGAAGATGATTGATGTGGTTTGAAAATTAAAGAAAATTACGATGTATTGGTAAACCAGTTTAATGGAAATTTTCGTTCTTGAAACCCTTGGTTGTGGAAAAATTATGTCTGTTTTCAGAATGATGCTTTGAATGATGCTTTGAGGGCTTAAAGGCTTAATTATTAGGTCCTACATCAAACCAGGAAAGGCCGCATGAACTCGCCTCATAATTGTACATTGCCATATATTATTGACCCATTATGTTATTCACCCATTATGTTATTCACTCATTATGTTATTCACCCATTATGTTATCCACCCATTATGTTATTCACCCATTATGTTATTCACCCATTATGTTATTCACCAATTATATTATTGACCCATTTCTACACGATACTGTGATCTTGCTGTTTTTACAGGACGGCCGGAGGAGCACAGTGCTTTAGCCAGTGATGGCAAATTTCTGTTCATGCATAACAGTCAAGGTCTTCATAAACTCGGCTCGGGATATGGTGGAAACATCAAGGTAGTGAACCCAGCAAACACGAGATGTGGACCTAATGTTGGCTCAATGCTGGCCCACTGTCTACAACGCTGGCCCAACATTATACCAGCATTGGTTCCACATCAAGATATAGTGAATTAACTGATAATATCCTTTTATTCTTTCACTACAAACAACACTTCTACTGCTATATCCTTATATATAATAATAATAATAATAATAATAATAAGCGCGAAAAATCTGGTCTAAGAACATTTGATGCGCTAAGGGGTCATATTATAAGGGAAAAATTGTTATAAATACATTTTTGCACTAGATTCTGAACGAATAAAAATTATCTAAAATTGATCAATTACTTTTTTGCTATATAATTTGGTAATCAAATATTTTAATTTTGAGGATGTCATAAATAATTTTTCTTTCAAATGGATGAATAATAGGAAAACAATTCAGAAACACAAGGGTTTCCTTTAAATCATAATGTGATTTATTCAGAAGCAAAAGGGTTTCCTTTAAATCATAATGTGATTTATTCAAAAGCACGAGGGTTTTCTTTAAATCATAATGTGATTTATTCAGAAGCAAGAGGGTTTCTTCTAAATCATAATGTGATTTATTCAGAAGCACGAGGGTTTCCTTTAACTCGCAATGTGATTTATTCAGAAGCAAGAGGGTTTCTTCTAAATCATAATGTGATTGATTAAGAAGCACGAGGGATTCCTTTAACTCCTAATGTGGTGTATCACCAATATTGCCCACATTTTTGCTATTATTTTCTCCTTAATCAATAGAACTATTAAATTATCACTATATGTTGTATTGGTTATACGTTTTTGTCATTATTTTCTATATCATAAATACTTATGTATTATATAATGCTTATTATGTTCTTTTTTGTAATCCATCAAATAATCTATTTTTCCCCAGGGCCATGTTTATCTGAGCAACTCTACTTTCTTTCCCAAACAAGCCGGATGGTTAGCATATGCTAATGTGAGTATGCCAACAACCCCAACAATATGTGTGTAATTATGATGGTTAGCATATGCTAATTTGAGTATGCTAAGAGTCTTGATAATGTGTGTGGTTAGCATATGCTAATTTGAGTATGCCGATAGCCACAGCAATATGTGTGTAATTATGCATGCTAATGTGAGTATGCCGATAGTGTGTAATTATGAAAACACCAGAGTTCTCCTTGACAAATATCCTCGTAATTTCCCGATTTGAATGTAAAGATATTTGCAAATTTGAGTATTTCACCCATAACGAGACACCGACCAAATACAGGCCTAATGTTTAGTCAAGTCATTATATAGCAATGTCTAGACACCAATCAAATGCTAGCTTACAGACAGAGGAGTGCACAACATGAGAGCTAACGCGAGATAATGCACTAGTAGTGCCGCTCTCTTTCACCTGGGGAATGCTGGCCTAATGTTTAGTCAAGTCATTATATACCGATGTCTCATGGCACTGGAAATATATGCTAGCTTACAGACAGAGGAGCGCACAACATGAGGGCTAACGCGAGATAATGCACTAGTAGTACCTGGCCTAATGTTTAATCAAGTCATTATATACTGATGTCTCATGGCACCGGTAATATTGTTGAAATGTGTTTTTAAATTATGTCAGAATTAATTCTTTATTTCCAATTTAATATGAACGGATGAATATAAGGCTATTTTTTAAAATATGTCTATATTTTATGATAACTAATTATTTCTCTTCACATTTTATCCTACCACTACATCGGATCGAATGTAAGTTATTGATTTAGTAGTTGTAACCGTTTATATATGAACAAAGTTTGAAGGAATCTCTTTTGGTTTGCAGAGGAAATTATTTTACCGTCCTCTTCATGATACCAGTGGTCTGCTGACGGTGGTTGACACAGAAACACTTCTACCAACTGGAAAAGTTCAGACGGAAGGTAGATAGATAGTTTTTCTTAAGTTAATGCTTTATTTTCAACATGTAACTAACTTCATAAAATGGTGTTCAAGTGATTTAGCTTAAGCTTTGCTGACTTTCATTCCAGATGGACTATAAATATGCTGAATTTAAAATCTAGCATTATTACAAAGTGAAACATTATAACAAATTGAAAATATGCTTTTCTTTTAAAATTGCATATTTTTATAAGATTGGTTTAATTTCAGGGAAAGGTCATGGTAGTTCAGTGATGTTTAGTGATGGTGACCACATTGGACATATAAGTGCCAGTAAAGATGTAAGTTTCCGTATTTGTGTGTATCCTTGTTCTGCTGAATGGGGTCCTCTCTCACAAAAACTTTCTTGCCGAGTGTTAATAGTTTATAATTATATATTAACACTGAATATTTTTATATAAACCAAGAGAATAATATTTTTTCAATTTGAAATCATCATAAATATTTTAGTTAGTCAACTCTTTCTGCTTCATTTGAATATGTATGTTATGGGACTGCAGCCGTTCTAAATGTTAAATGTTTTTCAGTGCTGGCACCGACTTTATAGACGTCAGGTTCTAAAGTCGGTCCCGGCGCTGAAGGGGTTAATAATGCCCGCTTCTCTCAAAAATGTTGCTTGTTTAAGGATTTGTTTCTAATTCTTGTTTTTTTTTGCTCTAAAATATTTTTTGAATTATTGTTTATACATGTATATATCAGGATGTTTTTAAAAATTGCTTTTATTTTCTACAGGATAGTTTTGTGGTGCGATGTTTTAAGCCTCAGGGGAACCCAATGCCCCTGGTGAGTGAGCTGCAGCTAAAACTGGCTCGTAAATGTATCGATGTCCTCGGCAGTGCCAGCTTTGATACAGAGACCTCCATTCACACAATCAGTGAGTAGAATATGTGTTATGTATTAGAGACCTCCATTCACACAATCAGTGAGTAGAATATGTGTTATGTATTAGAGACCTCCATCGACACAATCAGTGAGTAGAATATGTGTTATGTATTAGAGGTCTCCATCGACACAATCAGTGAGTAGAATATGTGTTATGTATTAGAGGTCTCCATCGACACAATCAGTGAGTAGAATATGTGTTATGTATTAGAGGTCTCCATCGACACAATCAGTGAGTAGAATATGTGTTATGTATTAGAGACCTCCATCCACACAATCAGTGAGTAGAATATGTATTATATATTAAAGACCTACATCGACTCGATCAGTGAGTAGAATATGTGTTATGTATTAAAGACCTCCATCGACGCAATCAGTGAGTAGAATATGTGTTATGTATTAGAGACCTCCATCGACACAATCAGTGAGTAGAATATGTGTTATGTATTAAAGACCTCCATCGACACAATCAGTGAGTAGAATATGTGTTATGTATTAGAGACCTCCATCGACGCAATCAGTGAGTAGAATGTGTATTATGTATTAGAGACCTCCATTCACACGATCAGTGAGTAGAATATGTGTTATGTATTAGAGACCTCCATTCCCATGATCAGCGAGTAGAATATGTACAGATGTATAGAATTTTTTTGTCAAATAAATTATCTCTCTATCTATCCATCATTTAAATATCCACCCACTGGGAGTTGCATCCCACTAAAATTACTCATATTTGTTTCATTTAAGACCAAACGTTTGCAAAACTTGATGTTTAAGCACTCCTTTCTTTTCCAAAAACTATGATAATAAAACAGAATAAAGACATTTACATTTAATGATCATATAGAGTACATGATCGTGGGTTTGATGTCCAAACCACGGGGGTGGGCGTTTATTGGAATATGAGCGTTTATAGAATAATGCATTACATAATCATGATTAGTGGTAAAAGGCTAATGTTGTGTGTGCTTGTGAGGGAATTTATCTAAACTTGGTCTCAAAAATCAATCACACCTGGAACTGAAATTATTAATTAGCGCCTGAAATTAGTGATTGTCCTACGATTTGCTGGTACCAAATATTCTGTGAGAATTCCACAACATGGCAGTGAGTAGAATTTCAGTTGAAAAGTTGATTATGTTTTATTAAACATTGACAAGAAAACTATAATAAAATGATCATTTTCAGATGCGGGAACTGATGAAGACACAACATGTATAGCTGCCGGAAAGGACTTTGCTTTGATCAGAACTGTCGGTGGAAAGGTTTGTGAAGATGGTTGGATTTTGTCATTAGCCATATCTGATTATTAGACATGAAGCTCTGTGTTAACAAGCAGGGTTTTCACCACCGTAGTTCAGCAAATCGGGATGCAATGCTGGTACGTACGGGCATTACTCCACCGATTAGGCCTCACGCTGTCATTTCGGCCATCACAATCAGCTGTGGATGTGTGTCAGTCAAAGTACAGTTGAACATCAACGAGCACAGACGTGTTTTTTTTTTCTCAATATATCGATTGTTTAGTAATCAATCATGTTCAAAATTGGTAACGTCCTTCTACTGATAGTTTTTATCAATTTTTAGAAAGATAGGAATAGAAATAATCCAGCTGCATACTGATAAATTGCCGATTAAATCATTTATATGCTAATTGAGTTCTAGTAGGTGACCACTCTAAAATTACAGCATCACTCGCAACAGACGTCAAATTGTTATCACAATATCTCGGTTGTTGATCAATATATATTGTTGAAAATTTATGACAACCTCACCACTTGCTAATTTTTTTAAGATGATCGAATTAGCTGTAAATTGGCTGTAAACGTATGTCATTGAAGCCATGTAGGCTACATGAGGTTACAGTAGATCCTGTCACCAACGACCTTGCTTCTGCCAGACAAAAAAAGTCGTTGGTGACAGAAAGTCGCTGGTCACAGGAATGAGTTTTTGCTGTAAAATTTGCGGGTGCGGCGGCTGGTTCGATGTCGGGCTAATGACGGCGACATTCACCCACCATTGACTGGTAATCATTGTGGATCAAAGCACATGGTTGCGGCAACATTCCAATGCCTGTTCTAATATCACTGATTATGACGGTGTTTTTCAGAATGGCCGCTAGGTACGCTAATCACGCTAACAGAGCACACGTTATATAAGCCCAGGTAGCTTCTGACTTTTTACAGGCACGAGGCGTTGTATATTAACATTTAATGTTTCACTATAGGACAGATGGAACAACGAAATAACTGGTGAAATAAAAAGGGAACAGTTATTCATTACTGATGAATAATATACATGTGTCTTTACACTAACAGGAGCATTATGACCACACTAAGACGTATGTACTGTACCCGTCCCAGCAGACATAATACGTTGAATCAATGTTGATTTAACGTTGGTCCACCGTCCACAACGCTGGACCAGCGTTAATCCACCATTGAATCAACGTCTTGTGTCTGCTGGGTATATGTGGCCGGACCACGCTCATATAGGACGTTCGCTACGTGTGAATAAACTCGCGTGGACGGCTCATTAAGGCAGTGTATTGTATTAAAGTGACTGGGGGATTAGTTATGCGGTCTGACTTTGAAGACAGTGGGCCAACGTTAAAACAACATTGGGTCAATGTCTTGTGTTTGCTGGTCAGTGACGGCGCGTCTCATGTCTGGAGAGGGGTTTACTGTTGACTGACAGGCTGTGTATAGGGTAATTATGACGCCGCCGCTCTGTCTGCCAGACAACACACAACTGAATAGCACTTGACATTTAGTGTGCTACAGACAATAATATTTGTATAATTAATCATGGCGTATCTTCTTATTACATTCCCTGAACAATTTAATACGATTGTATTTTAGAACATGTTTAATTAGCGCTATGCAAAATAAACAATTTTAAATACTTTTCAATTAATGCGAGCATTAAATTGATTTATACATGTTATAGGGCATATCTTTAGTTAATCATTGGACATGAAGGGTTGGATGATTTCCTACCAGCGCGAGGTGATATTGCTGTGCAGTAACATCTACGGTCTAAGGTAGATAGGCCTCTTGCGACAACAGCCTGATCTTTCAGCGTTATACCTCTCTGTTAACCATGATATCCATACTGTCAGATCTGACATGCAGTGGTTTGCTCATGAATGTTTCCAAAAGTCGTATGACGAAAAAAGTTGAGGTCGTTCGACACAAGTAATATAATGACCTTCTGCCAGATATTTGAGGTCGCAAGTCGCGTTAGACAGAAAGTCGTTGATCACAGGTCGTTAACTATAGGAAAATGTTCCGTGCAAGAAAAAAAAGTCGTTCGAGACAAAAGGTCGTTGATGGCAGGGTCGTTGATGACAGGATCTACTGTACAAGATTCTCTCTGTATTGAGATCATTGTAACTTGAATTTTTGAGATATCAGTGTGAATAACTAACTGATTATACCACTCGCCCATTCGGGCGAGTACATTTGAAGTGCTACTCGCCCAGTAAAATTTGAACTCGCCCGAAACAAGGGGCACTAAGCTAACTCTTAAAACTGTGCCAGCGTTCAAGAGTCGGCTGGTCTACCAGCCTCTTTCTCCCTTGCAGCCTGATACTCCACATTGGAGGTGCTGCTGGAGTACAAAGTTCTAATTCAACCAAGTCTAAAACGTGTTTAATCATTGGAAAATTGACAAAAAACTAATGACTTGTAAATAAATGTAACAGGATATGTGAACATATACATTATAGTGACATATATGGACATGTATAATCCTTTAGTTGGCAGTTTAATTATAAACATTTCATTTAGTGGTGGGCGTTAATTAAATTATACTGTCTGTGACGTCCTTTACCAATGTTTACATCTATTTGCAGGACATAGATATTTGTTTACATGACATACACTGCACGTGTATATGTAACAACACGCGTAGGCCTACTCGTCAACAAATGCAGGTGTGCGCACGCATGTCTGTTACAATTGACCCTATAGGGGGGTGACACAATTGAATAACTGCTCAGACAAGTGCCGCATCCTTAGAGCTCAGTGCATGCGTACCGTGTCAGCGATGCATACACATGTAGGCCTGCCGACTCCAGGCAGTCATCGCGCTGATCCGAAAATCTCCAATCGTGCCGTAATTACGCCACTCTTTTAGAACCTCGCAGGTCACGATTGCGTGACATGAACTAATAGTAAAACAAATCTATCCTGACAAATTATTATTTTCACAGCAGACTACATGTTTAAATTACGGGAAAATATGCACTCGCCAACCTGGGCGAGTTCGTGGCCAGCCGAACTCGCCCGTTTTTTTTCCTACTCGCATTGGCGAGCGGCGAGTGCCAATCATGCACACTGGATATGTAATAATGTCTAATTTTAAGGGTTTTATTCTAGTTTGGAAAGAAATAAAATAACCCAGCGAACACAGAAGTTGCTTGTGTTTGTGGGGTAGCATTATGTCACTTTTCTGTATCTAACCATCTGATATCTCACATTCGGACGTCTAACGACTGTCCCAACACTAAAAAAATTAAAATATTTATAATGGTCGTAGACCTTTAACATAGGTATTCATATGGAGCGGGAAGAGCTAACTAAGATATTTATGATGATTTCAAATTGAAAAAACCCGTAGGTTTCATGTTTTATACAAAACTATATCAGCGTTGTTAGGATTTAAAACTAACTACTTGATATTTTGCAGGTATTATACACAGGGAAGTCTTAATAAAGCCAAGAGATTTGATGTTTTTTCAGGTGTTATACACAGGGAAGTCTCAATCTCTAGGAATCAAACAAGGAGGTCCAGCGCAGGGCAACTGGGCGGAGCTGGCCATAACAAAAGCTCCTAAGATCAATCAGGTGACGGTCGGTCATGAGGCGCAGCATGCTCTGCTACTGGCGGAGGACGGCAGCGTGTTCTTTGTGGGAACCCCCAGAAGAGGAGAAGACGGTGATACCGGTATATGTGAGTATACAAGTGGCCTCTTGTAGGAGAGGACGGTGGCACAGGTATATGTGAGTATACAAGTGGCCTCCCATAGGAGTGGTTTCTTTTTTTGGAAATGTCCAAGTGGCCTCCTGTAATAAGTCAGGTGGTCATAAGAGTGGCTGATTATACTACTAGATCAAGGTATACAACACTCTTAGTCAAATTTACCCTCAACCTGCTATTTCAACTAGTTTCAAGCCAAATAAATGCCACCGGATTTAATAAAAGTGTTGAAGGTGGATTGTCTGTTATGTTAATCAAATAATTATATTTGTGATATCTTTTTTTTTGAAAAAGAGAATTATTTTTGTCTTTTAAATTTAGAAATTGAAGCTTCATATGGATAAAAAATAGAAACTGACATATCAATGTCTATTATGTAAAGGTTAACCCTTTTCCTGCTAGGCCCGTATGCAGTTTCAAGTATTTTTTGAACCAATAGAAATATCACCAAATTTGATCAAACAGTTCTTAGTAGATGCTTAGTTATTTCCTATGCTTTAATATTTTAGATGTCTATTTTTCAAAAACATAAAGTTAAAATGTCTAGTTTTAGCAAGTTCATTCATTTTAATATACCGTGCATATTGCCAGAGAATGATGCTGTATACAAGCTCATATTTGAGGTGCATATAGTAGTCTTTTCATAACCAAGGTCATAATAACAGATTGTTTTGGAAATTTTCCTCAAAACATTTATTGTGAATTTTTTTTCCCAGCTAAGGGGCGCAGACAACCAAAGCCAATGAAACCAAAGAAGTTGATTAAGCTAGAAGGGAAACATATAATACAGATGGCCTGTAACAGTGGCACCAGTGCCGTCGTCTCACGAGACGGACAGGTCTATATGTTTGGAAAAGATACCATCCACTGTGATGACTCTACAGGTAATATACTGATAATATGATATATAATATTAGTATAGTATATTAAATATAAATAAGTATGATGTATAATAGTCTATTTTGTGATGGATTAAACCATATTTTATTCAACTAATTTTTTCAAATGTACCATTTTATGATTCAGCTCACTGGGCTGAAGTGGAATAAAAAAGATTAATTAGATGAGGTCTATTTTTATAAAAACAGAATTTAGTGTATGAGACAGAAATTGTTTATATCTAGTCATCTCAATAATGTAATTTCTTTGTGATGTCTTGATCAAATCTGGTTCATTATCTATGATATTATCAAACTCATTTCATTTAAAATGGAAAGTTTTGTTGCATATTTTTTAATGATTAATGTCACTAACTTCAGTCTTTTTTTGCAGGCAATGTCTCAGATTTGAAGGATGTTTTTGTGACAAGTATTGCTCTTGGCAAAGCGCATGCAGTGGCTCTCAGCAACAAGGGTCATGTTTATACGTTTGGTATTAACAATAAGGGCCAGTGTGGAAGGGATTATGTGGCTGGAGCGACCCGGGAGTGTAAGTAACCGAAAAGTAACTCTAACATTATATATTGTTAGGACTCGTGGATTATGTCGCCGGAGCGACCCGGGAGTGTAAGTAACCGAATAATTACCTCTAACATTATACATTGTTAAGACTTGTGGATTATGTCACCGGAGCGACTCGGGAATGTAAGTAACCAAATCATTACCTCTAACATTATACATTGTTAAGACTCATGGATTATGTCGCCGGAGCGACCCGGGAATGTAAGTAACCAAATCATTAACTCTAACATTATACATTGTTAAGACTCATGGATTATGTCGCCGGAGCGACTCGGGAATGTAAGTAACCAAATCATTAACTCTAACATTATACATTGTTAAGACTCATGGATTATGTCGCCGGAGCGACTCGGGAATGTAAGTAACCAAATCATTAACTCTAACATTATACATTGTTAAGACTCATGGATTATGTCGCCGGAGCGACTCGGGAATGTAAGTAACCAAATCAATAACTCTAACATTATACATTGTTAAGACTCGTGGGTTATGTCGCCGGAGCGACTCGGGAATGTAAGTAACCAAATCAATAACTCTAACATTATACATTGTTAAGACTCGTGGATTATGTCGCCGGAGCGACTCGGGAATGTAAGTAACTGCATCATTAACTCTAACATTATACATTGTTAAGACTTGTGGATTATGTCGCCGGAGCGACACGGGAAAGTAAGTAACCGAAAAGTAACTCTAACATTATATATTGTTAGGACTCGTGGATTATGTCGCCGGAGCGACCCGGGAGTGTAAGTAACCGAATAATTACCTCTAACATTATACATTGTTAAGACTCGTGGATTATGTCGCCGGAGCGACACGGGAGTGTAAGTACCCAAATCATTATACATTGTTAAGACTTGTGGATTATGTCGCCGGAGCGACCCGGGAGTGTAAGTAACCGAATAATTACCTCTAACATTATACATTGTTAAGACTCGTGGATTATGTCGCCGGAGCGACCCGGGAGTGTAAGTAACCGAATAATTACCTCTAACATTATACATTGTTAAGACTCGTGGATTATGTCGCCGGAGCGACACGGGAGTGTAAGTACCCAAAACATTATACATTGTTAAGACTTGTGGATTATGTCGCCGGAGCGATTCGGGAATGTAAGTAACCAAATCATTAACTCTAACATTATACATTGTTAAGACTCGTGGATTATGGTGCCGGAGCTACTCGGGAGTGTAAGTAACCAAATCATTACCTCTAACATTATACAGTAGACTACACGGGAGTGTAAGTAACTGCATCATTAACTCTAACATTATATATTGTTGTGTGATATTACATGTGATGTTACATCTGTTTTTTGTTATGTTTCGTGTGATGTTATGTGTTTACAGTGAGTACAGCTGTAACACGTCTTGTTAGGTTTTGCTTCCACATATGATGTTACTCATTGTAACGCGTCTTGTTAGGTTTTGCTTTCACATGTGATGTTATGTCTTTACAGTGAGTACAGCTGTAACGCGTCTTGTTAGGTTTTGCTTTTACATGTGATGTTATATCTTTACAGTGACTACTTAGTAGTTATGTGTTTACAGTGAGTACAGCTGTAACATGTCTCAGTAGGTTTTGCTTTTGCATATGATGTTATGTTTTTACAGTGAGTACAGCAGTAACAATGGCAGAAGAAGAAGAACCCGAGGAAGAAGAGAACGGCTGTGGAGCAGGTCAGTACAGTGGAACCATATATCCCAGTACCATATAACATATACCATCAGTACAGTAGAACTTTTTATATACTTTATTAGAGCGTTATTGAGCTTTTTCAGTCCTACAGGCTTGGTAGTTATCCTATGAATAATATAATATCATTGATATTTTATTACGCGATTTGAAAAACCCCATCATATTTGTGTCATTATATTTTAATGCACAATTTTAAAAACTTGCAAAAACATCATGTTCATAATATTTTATTACACGTTTAAAAAAACATGTAAAAAACATTATACTGTTGTTATACATGTATAATATTTTATTACACACTAGATATGTCATTTTGTTAGACAGGCTTCATTAAGTTAATTTATTGATGTAGTTGATTTTCTGAGATCAAATCGTGCATGTCGGATTAGCTTTATATTATTCTGTTACACTATTCATTTTTTAATATTTAAATTGAATTCTCGCTCAGATATGGAATGGGATACTATTGTTCTAAAAGAGTGCCGTCATGTGCATTACAATGCCACTTGTGAGTGACATTGCGTGAAAGGATTGCCGCTAATATAGCACCATTAACATGTGAAGTTAGCAGAAAATTCTTGCTCAATCCGATCTTGAAATATTTATAACACGATTTTCCCTGAAAAATGATAAAAAAGATAGTTTAAAATTTGGGATTCCATGGCTGCACCATGTTATATCCGATTTGTGTAGTGACGATTCGTGCTATAACGGATATCTAGTGCCTAGATTACATATTTCACACATAATACAGTTTACGATGCATGCAGCAATAAAAAAACCCAGATTTACACATTTTGGAACCAACAGTCCTTAAATACACACAAATGCTGTCAAATGGCATTTAAATTTCAAAATTTTCTGTGAGAGATTCCCTCTATCCTCTTGCAAATGGACGGAATCACCCTTGTGTAGCCTCTCAGTTTAATTAACTGCGTGATTCGAAACATTTGTAATTTATTCAGGCTATTTATGGAACAAATTACAAAAAAGAAATTTGTGAATGTATTTTTTTTTTGGTTTATATATAGGCAAACACAAATGGAAGCGTGACCAGTGTATGGTGTGTACAAACTGCTGGGAGTGTACGGGGTACGGTAGCAGCTGTATCAGCAGCGGACACCCAGACCGCAATGCAGGCCTGTAAGTAAGCTCACCCTGAAAAACACAGCTACTGTACACCGGGAAATATTGGCACACATTTTATGGTGCCACTGTTTGTAGCAAATATTCTCATGAAACTATTTTAACCTTCATGCTGCGGGAACAATAAAATATACACCGCCAAGCATGACTAAAGTTGTTTTTAATCCGTTTCATTAACCGCTTAAATCGCAGTAATTAAGCAGCACTGGCCGAGGCAGGCTGCTCACTGTATTTGCTTACTGTATTCCACACGGTCCGCCACCGCCGCAGTTATTTGTTTTCAAGATAGCTACCAATCTATCAACTTCTGCTTCCTCATACTTCACATAGCCATCACATACCACTGGGGAATTGTTTTGGTGACATTTTGATCCCCATATCATGAAACCTGCCATGTCTCCCACTTTCAATATTGGTGATGTCTATTTTTCAGCTGGACATTGCGTTAGCAATTCCAGCTTCCAAAGAATGAAAAATAGAAGCAAACAATTCAGCAGGACAAGGGTTAACAAAGCTTTAGAGGGCACAAAGTCGGGAGGTCGTGGGTTAGAATCCCACATCGGACATGGTGGGGATTTTTCTGTGACCGGCCCCGACCCAGGGTGAGATTAACACAGGCTCACAGCCACTGACTGAGATTCATCCACAACATTGGAGGGCATCTCTGAGCTATGATCCAATTGGGGTTGATTAGCTAAGGGCTTGCCGGTGCTTGTGATTGCTGGTCAGATTACATCCCTAACCCTGACGTTGAAATAGTAAAGCCAACTGACTGTCATCTTCATCCATCCAGTTGTCTGCTACAGGCAGACTCCTGGATATCACGTATATGTGCTATGAGTTCAGAACCCCCCTCCTCCCTGCCCAATTCAGGCAGCCCAAACAATCTGACCTGAGTGTGACCTCCACACTACAGTCAGTTAACGGGTGACGTCATAATGAATATTCATGTTGCTCGCACCCCCTCCCGTTCGTACAACTTTAAGGCGCACCTGTTGTCAAGGTCAGACTGGTATTCTGACGGTCAGACCTGATAGGGCAAGGTGACTGACTGTGAGTGTTGTGTGGTTGGAGGTTTATTAGTGCGTGTTGTGTTGTTAGGGCTAGGGTTAAGGCCAACCCTGACCCTGAAATGCTAATACAAAGTTTCATTACAAAGTTTTATTGTCAATTGGTAATACACACTGACAATGTTTTATTGTCAATTGGTAATACCAACTGACAATGTTTTATTGTCAATTGGTAATACCAACTGACAATGTTTTATTGTCAATTGGTAATACAAACTGACAATGTTTTATTGTCAATTGGTATTACAAACTGACAATGTTTTATTGTCAATTGGTAATACAAACTAACAATGTTTTATTGTCAATTGGTAATACAAACTGACAATGTTTGATTGTCAATTGATAATACAAACTGACAATGTTTTATTGTCAATTAGTAATGCAAACTGACAATGTTTTATTGTCAATGGGTAATACAAACTGACAATGTTTTATTGTCAATTGACAATGTGTTATATTGTGAATTGGTAATATAGCAACTGACAATGTTTTATTGTCAATTGGTAATACAAGCTGACAATGTTTTTTTGTCAATTGGTAATGCAAACTGACAATGTTTTGTTGTCAATTGGTAATACAAACTGACAATGTTTTATGTCATTTGGTAATGCAGACTGACAATGTTTTATGTCAATTGGTAATACAAACTGACAATATTTTATTGTCAATTGGTAATGCAAACTGACAATGTTTATTGTAGGGAGGTTGGCATCTTATTATTTGTGTTTTAGACCATGTGGATGTGGGTCGGGGGATTCTGGATGTTCTGATTGTGGGATCTGCCGCAGCTGTGCTGGTGAGCTGGAAGAACTCGAGAAAAATAGAGACCTCGCTAATGGAGGTCTGCTGGAAGCCATCGCCAGAACAAAAGAGGAAATACCGCTTGATCTGATCATCGGTGAGAATGGTACAAATACACTCTACTTTATCACCTTACAGTACTGTAATATTAGCCATTTAATCTTATTCATAAAAATCTTATTCAAAAAATGACGTTATTGAGAATGTCTTTAGACATCAAGATTTGCAAATGTGGTCTTAAATTAAACAAGTATAAAATGGTTGTCAGGGTAGCGAGACTCAACTTCAAATGAGTGAAAATTAAAACACGATAAGTTAGAAGGTAAAGGGTTAAAAAAATACTATGGAGACCATAAATGACCTAGCTAGCAGCTCATTCCATTTCATTTGAATACCTATATCATGGGTCTATGGCCATTTAAATGTCTTAGACTTTAGCTTATTCCGCTTCCTTTAAATTCCAATGTTATCGGTCTATGGCCATTTATAACAGGGATGGAATTACAATGTCACATTCTGATGTCTAAGGTCGACCCCGGTACTGGAAGTGGTAATCATCTATAGACAATAATTTAGTTTTGGTTTTGACATTACCATTATTCCACAGCTTGTAAATTTTTGATATATACTGTTCATTTATTAATGTGGGAGCATATGTTGCTGAAACTTGACTTTTGGATTAATATAGTCAGTGATGACTGTTTTACTTAGAGAAACTGCTGGAATTGGCTAAACCACCTTATTTCTGTGTTTTTTTGCAACAAATGTTTGTTTTCAGATACAAATGTTTATAATTTTTATTCACAGGTCGTCACAGTGCCAGAAATCTGGATCAGTTGAGTAGAAGAATTGAAGAAAGAAGAAGGAAAATTAAAGATGCTGAGAAAAACAGAGCTAAAGCTAAAGGTTAGTGGCAAGTTTCATGTAAGAACTGTCTTTAACTCTTTAACTCTTCAAACTCTCACGATGCATCAAAGCATCATTTCGCATTTTTGAAGAATGACTTGATTTCCTAAAACCTAGGGTTTTTAGAATGACAATTTTTGTGGAACTGTCATAATAATAACGATATATTTTTTTCATCTGCCACCCACTTCAAGTCATCTTCATTCACCACAACTAGTACAAGTCGAGAATTGCGACAGCAATTCGCGGCTTGTAGTGGATGAAAATGACAATGGTAAATTCAGGCTTCAAAGGGTCAACCTTTACAAAATATGTTTGTATATATCATGGAAACCGGAGTTTTTTTCTAATTTAAAATCATCATCTTAGTTAAGTCTTTCTGATTCATTTGAATACCTATGTTATGGGATTACAGCCATTATAAATATTGTCACGTGCAAGAATCGACTTTAGACTTCAGAATCTGACATCTACAGACGTCAGATTCTGAGCGATCCCCGCTCTGTAAGGGGTAAAATTCTGCTAGATTTGGGTATGTTTTGGTTTGGTCCTGTGTATGATTTGTGGACCATGGTCTCATAGAAGCACCACATCACAGCTTTATCATATTGCCATACTCCTACATGTAAGCTGCCTATGTTGCTACTTCTCTTTAATCAAATAGCAGTTTTCAAATGATTTACTGTACTCATATTTTCACTAAATCTATAAAAAAAGTTTAAATTTTTTTCTATAATTATGCAATTTCTAAATTAATTTCCAATCCTCTCACTCTATACTATAACTGTGAGATGTAAATCAACCTATCTCACACTTGGTTTTTTCCCTATTGACAATCGACAGCTGTTATGTTAGTCTATCTATTTAAACGTGTGAGAAAAATAAAAAACATAACTTTTTATTGTGGTAAAAGGCTCACACGTTATTCATTGAATGAGTACTGTATTTCCTATGCTCAAGAAAATCATATTACATATCAATTTAAAAACCTGATGAGATTATTTACTTTGTGCTAATGTTTAGTAGCAGCAGAAGCCGGTGGCAGCGACCATGAACAAGATCACGTCAAGATCTCAAGCCTAGCTCCCTCTAAGCTGGACATACTACCCCGAGACGTACCGGCCATGCAGATAGCATGTGGTCTTCATCATACAGGTTAGTCTTACAGTGTCACTATCATTAGATTAGGGCAGTATGCACAGTAGTAGGGTAGTATCCCCAGCCTAGCTCCTTCCTGGAGACGTACTGGCCGTGCAGATAGCATGTGGTCTTCATCATACAGGTTAGTCTTACAGAGTCACCATTATTAGATTAGGGCAGTATGCACAGTAGTAGGGTTGTATCCTCAGCCTAGCTCACTCCAAGCTGGACATACTGCCGCGTGACGTACCAGCCATGCTGATAGCATGCAGACTTCATTATACAGGTTAGTCTGAGGGTAGGCTTCAAAATAACGCCATACCTCCAGTCCAGTCCTGTCAAAAACTATGGCTGAATGGTAAACTTCCAATGAATTGAAAAATTTGTGTCATTCAAAGCCATATCTAATGCATCCACAATCCTGCTATATTTAGAAATGGTAGTTTCCTTAACTTGCCAGTCATTAGTGTTTAATTCTACCCCTGTACGGCGGTCACAATTTTGCAATTTTTACACTAAACTTTTTCTAACCCTATTAAAAATTTTAATTGTATAATTTAACGCTTATGGGTTTAATGTCATATTACAGTCAGATGTGTGCCATCAGATGTGTGCCATCAGATGTGTGCCATCAGATGTGTGCCATCAGATGTGTGCAATCAGATGTGTGCCATCAGATGTGTGCCATCAGATGTGTGCAATCAGATGTGTGCCATCAGATGTGTGCAATCAGATGTGTGCAATCAGATGTGTGCAATCAGATGTGTGCAATCAGATGTGTGCAATCAGATGTGTGCAATCAGATGTGTGCAATCAGATGTGTGCAATCAGATGTGTGCAATCAGATGTGTGCAATCAGATGTGTGCAATCAGATGTGTGCAATCAGATGTGTGCAATCAGATGTGTGCAATCAGATGTGTGCAATCAGATGTGTGCAATCAGACGTGTGCAATCACATGTGTGCAATCAGATGTGTGCAATCAGATGTGTGCAATCAGATGTGTGCAATCAGATGTGTGCAATCAGATGTGTGCAATCAGATGTGTGCAATCAGACGTGTGCAATCAGATGTGTGCAATCAGCCTAAACTTGTTATCTTTTTAAATTTCATCGCATCTATATTTATCACTGATATGAAAATTTTCATTTTAAATCTAAAAACAATCTTCACTTTAAGACTTTAACCGCCAAATTATTCAATTTGAATTTTCACTCACTTGAAGTTGTGTCTCGCTGACGCGATCCACAACTCCAAGTGAGTGAAAATTATTCAGATTTGACAAAATGGAGGTCAACTGTTTTCAAATATTGATGCCACATTTTATCTTTAACATGTTTAAAAGGTGGTACTTAATGTGCTAATAAAAAATGAAAACCCGAATATATGCGACACCGGCGGCTAAAGGGTTAAGACACTTTTTTATATGATATGATTTGTATTAAGATGAGGATATTGTGTTTTTCAGTGGTTTTACTGGAGAATGGAGAGGTGTACACATTTGGCAGCAATCAGACCGGGCAGCTCGGTGTGGGCGACACAATCATCAGGTCAGACAACAGGCATAACTGTTTATTATAAAATACATGTTTTATTTATATGCCAGTGTAATTGCTAAAAGTAATTTATGTTAGATGAATGGTTATGGAAATAATTTAATATAAGTTACATCTAGTTTTCATTAACAGAAATATTTTTTGTCATTTGAAGCTGTAAATTGCTTTATCGATTTCAACTGTATTATTTTTATAATATCACAGTGATGAAAATTACCCGCTTTTTGGGTGTAAATTGCTTTCTTCCCGGGGGACTTCCCACAGATTTATGGTTTCCTACCTCAATGTAAAATAAAAAATGTCCTGCATGTTTTGGTACTCAAAATAACTGTTGAAAATGGTTCTGGCAGTGCTTTAATTTTGTCATCAGTAAAACCCTGTTATTTCTACTAGCATTTTTAGTATTCCGTCATTTGTAAAACCCCAGTTCTTGCATTTTGTCATTGGTAATAACCCTGAATGTACTGGTAATTCCTGCAGTAATTGATTTTCCATCTCGTTTATAAATAGCAGCATTATTTTTGTTATTTTATTTTCAGAGGTGTGCCGACACGGGTGCCCATCAAGTCTACAGTGACTCAGGTGGCTGCCGGGAGCTGTCACTCGGTACTGCTACTCGCTAACGGTCAGGTCTACACGTTTGGCAGTTTCCAGGTTTGTCACTCACACATCTCCACCTTAACCCTTTGTATGCTGGTGACATATTTAAGCCTTAAAGCATTGCATTATTTTTATATAAACCATGGAACCCAAAGGGTTTTCTTCAATTTGAAATAAGCGTAAATGGCTTAGTTAGCTCTTTCTGATTCATTTGAATACCTATGTTATGGGTCTACCACCATTAGAGATATTTTTATTCTTACAGTGCGGGGATCGCCCTTAGACGTCAGAATCTGATGTCAGATTCTGACCACTAAAGACAACCCCGCACTGTGAGGGTTAAGCTTACCTGCTGGAGAAGCACAGATATATTTAGCTCTCATTTTTATTTGTTGGCCCCGGTTTCTCATTCGAGGGTTCCAGGCCTCGGTCTCCGAAGTCTGATTTTTATCTTAAATTGTTATAAACACTGATAATGTTTAACACAAACACTGATAATCGTAAACACAACAAAATTTCTACAGTCGTCAGATTCTGAAGTCTAAGTTGGTCCCCACACTGAAAGGCGAAAAGAATAAAACGGTAAATAAAAAAAATAATGTTTGTTTGTAGAAGGGTCAGCTTGGCAGACCAGGACCTGATGGGGATAAAGTGATAGATAAGAAAGGTGGTCTCTGGTACGCATCACCCGCAGCTATCCCCGGAATAGGTGAGTCTCGGACGAGGGTCACCATCCACGGTCTCTCATGCTGGTGATGCTTTTAGCCTTTTTTAGGTGGAATTGGCATTAAATTTTATAGATTGACATAATTTTTAAATCAATTCTACACAATCATGGAAATTGTTACTCCCTTGAAATTGTGGCTGAAAATTATATATACCGCATGACATTTTTTGACCATTATATAGTCAAGATGAGGTGAGGAATTTTATTTCATAATGAATTTTTTTCATTTGATAAAATTTGTTCATTTTCATTCACCCCATTCTGTGACAAACACTAGTCTTGACTTTTGGGAAAGAAAATGTTTCACTTCTGAAAAGTAAGCTTTTATTTACAAATTTCACAGATGTATGGAACAACCTTTTATTTCCTTGACAAAATTAGATTTTAATACATTTTGGTGGCTATATGGGGTATCAAATATCTGTTAATGAGCTGTTACTTTGTGATAACAGGAGCTAAGCATGGTAGACGAGCGACCTGGATTGGTGGGAGCGGGGATCAAACATACATACGTATTGACGAGTCCCTCATCAATGCTCACAGTCTCAACCGATCAACCATCGTAGCTAATCACTCTGCCATTGGTAAGATGTTTTACTTTATCTATTATTGATTCTTTGTTTACTATTTGCTTTGTAAATTTACCTTCAGCCATTCTCTTGCTTTGAACCTATATATACAGTGTCTGGCATGTTTTAGATCAATAAAATATCTCTAAATGTGATAATACAGTAGAACCTGCTATGAGCAGCCACTCTTATGAGTAGCCAACCTCCTTTGGTAGGCCACTTGGCCATTTCCCAAAATGACATTTCCTATACAAATGAACCTCCTATGAGCAGCCACCTGCCTTAAAAAGGCAACTTTTCCTGTGTCTCAAGGGTGGCTGCTCATAGCAGGTTCTACTGTATAGCATTTTGGTAGATGCTATGGTAATCCAATAATTCAATATTGGAGATGTCTATTTTTCATAAATATAAATATTTTTCGTCATTTGAAGCTGGAATTTGCGTCAGCAATTCCAGCTTCAAATGAGGAAAAATAGGGACAAAGTATTCAGGTACATAAGAGTTAATAATAAGTAGAGTTAAGAATGAGTAGAGTTAATAATGAGTAGAGTTATACAATAATACTACATTTTTTACTAGGTCCTACATCATTATATATTTTGGACATTTATGTTTCTTAACATTTTTTGTAGCTTTATTTAAAAAAATGTTCGTCATATGTTATATTTTTTTTGGTTTGTCTATTATATTTTGTTGTTTTCTACAGGTTTGATTCCATGGTTTTTTCTTTTTATATATTTATTTTGCTTGTATTTTTATTTTATTCTTTCCCACAGGTCTGATTCCATTGATTGACACCGGTCGTAACAGCATCAAGTGTCTGATGATCAGCCGTCAGGAGGGAAGCTGCCGCAGCTTTACCGGACCTGATCAGGCCAATTTAGCCTACCACAGCGTCTGTCTAGATCCTGTCTATGATGTATTATGGAGGTATGTACCTTTTGTATGTTTCTCAATCTTCAAACCTTTCATCGTGTGGACTGATTTTTGTCTATAGACGTCAGAATCTGATGTCTATAGACATCAGATTGTGATGCTGTCAAGCAGCGTTTTTGTTTATATTGGCAAGGTGTTATGTTCGCGACAATACTGTGGAGCCCATCATGTTTCCTGACGCCTAGTACACTTTGTAAAACTAGGCCTACATGGTGACAAGATGATTAGAGCCCTTTCATTTAAAGTTGTTGACACTTGAATTATATTTATCTGCGTGTTTCTAATTCCCTGATTATCTTAAATAAACATAAATGTAATATGAACTCGATCTTCTGGGCGGCGGCGGCAATTTGTGTTGCAACAGGTTCAGACATTGAAATATGTTTTACCAATGGTCCTTAGTGACGAAAATGCCCCCAAAACAAGAATATTTTGCAAAATAAGAATGTCTCACATCTATTTTTGCCCTTTTTAAAAATTATTTTACACTTTTTGGTACCTAGGGTACAGCCCTGAAAAATAAATTAAATAATTAAACAAAATGGCGGATTTCTATTTGGTACCCCAGGGTACCGCGTGGTGCATCATTCGGAAATCAAAATATATTCGTGTTGTAGTTTTTATTGCACGATATAAAAAAATTGCAAATACGTTGTGTTCGTGTTGTAATGTTTCATTACACAATTTAGAAACATGTAAAGGAATATCGTGTTTAAAAACATTATTTTGTGCTATAATGCTTTATAACACGATTTTAAATAAACATGTCATTTTGTTCAATAATAATTTTATTTATAAATTATTCTAGAATAATAAATATATTTATGGCATATTTATATGCTGCCACAGATCAACGTCAGTATGTATAGTTCACCGACATGGGTGACTGACAGGCGTTTTCAAACGCTGATTGGTCAAAATCCCCCTCCCATCTCACGGACCGGTAGAGCTAACAGGTCTCGTATGATCTCACGTTGAGAGTGATATTTCATGAGACTTTGACAAGCACACCTCTACTCTCAAAATGTTGACATAATCAAACACTGCACATGACACGGCCTTGTTTGCATAGCTACTCTGGTGTCGAGATTTCCGTTTTCCCTGATTCAACTAATTTATTTTTTACTGTTTATATCAGACAAATTCAACCTATTCACATTTGTATTATTTACAAATAATAATTAATATAACTTCTAAACACCAATACTCGTCCTGTAAATAACGTTATGCTATGATTGCTGTGATCGTATCCCGTGTAAGCCAATATCCCGCGTATCTCACGTCATAGGGGCCGCCCATCATATCCACCTATTACTAGATCAAACCAGGCCATTTCATATAACTTGATCGGCTTATAACAAGAATCGTCCAATTGGACCCCTTCAATCGTGTTATAACAAATAACTACTGCATGTAATTTTCATTGACCTTGATATGAAAATTGACCTTGGTATGAAAATTGACCTTGGTATGAAATTGACCTTAAGACCAAAGTTAACCTTGATATGTCATTAAACTTAAAATTTCTTTTATATTGTACACACACATCCGTCTGAGGGTGTAGATGACTAGATGTGCCTTTTGTGGTTATGACTTTGACCTACTTTTTACCCTACATCTCCGGGGCCTAAATAGCCTAATTTATTTTAATGTGGCTGATATCTGGCAAATCGTGCCAAATAGCTAGACCATTACCATAAACAAAATGTGCGGTTACAGATAGGAATATGCCATGAAAAATTTCAACTCAATCAAATTCAAAATGGCCGGCTTTTGACCATTATTGGCTTTAATATGCATGATATCTGGGAAACCATGCCAGATAGCTAGACCATTACTATAAAACAAAATGCTTGTTTTCAGAGTGAGATCTGACTTGCAAATTGTCAACTTTATCTTGCGGCCATCATTGACTTTAATATCTGTAATGTACATGGCATACTTCGCTAAATAGCTAAACCGGTACTGTAAAACAAATGTTCAGGGAACTTTCAAAAATTTCCATCACGCCATTGGGGCAGGAAATAATGGTGGTCGGCTGGCCTCTTGTTTACCGCTCCCTGGGTGGGGCAAGGGATTATGGTGGTCGGCTGGCCTCTTGTTTACCGCACCCCGGGTGGGGCTGGGGATTATGGTGGTTGGCTGGCCTCTTGTTTACCGCACCCCGGGTGGGGCGGGGGATTATGGTGGTCGGCTGGCCTTGTTCACCGCACCTCGGGTGGGGCGGGGGATTATGGTGGTCGGCTGGCATCTTGTTTACTGCAACCCGGGTGGGGCTGGGGATTATGGTGGTCGGCTGTTGTTCACCTTAAGGCGGGTGGGGCGGGAGATTATGGTGGTCAGCTGGCCTCTTGTTCACCTTAAGGCGGGTGGGGCGGGGGAATATGGTGGTCGGCTGGCCTCTTGTTTACCGCACCCCGGGTGGGGTGGGGGATTATGGTGGTCGGCTGGCCTCTTGTTCACCGCACCCCGGGTGGGGCGGGGGATCATGGTGGTCGGCTGGCCTCTAGTGTGAATTGCGACACAGGTGAATAAAAATTAGGGGAATAAATCATTTATATTTTCTCTATATTGTAGCTACTCCCCGGCCAAGCAGGAGATTCAATGTTACAGTGTCTTAAACTGTGAACTGAGAAGTCTACAGACTGTGAATCCAAACTACTGTAACATCACGAGCCCCGAGCTGGCGATGCCAGTACGAGGTGGGGCGGTGACGTCACGATCACACGCTGCACTACACATGCTAGGTAAGATATCATACTGTAACATTACGAGCCCTGAGCTGGCCATGCCGGTACGAGGCGGGGCGGTGACATCACGATCACACGCTGCACTACACATGCTAGGTAAGATATCATACTGTAACATTACGAGCTCTGAGCTGGTCATGCAGGTACGAGGAGGGGCGGTGACATCAAGATCACACGCTGCGCTACACATGCTAGGTAAGACATCATATTGTAACATCAGTATTATTACTTATGACAGTAGTCATACCGGTACCTTCCAACTGTTTTGTAAAATGATTATTAGACATGATATGGTAGTTTGTTTATGTTTAGGATGCCTGGATACTTTGAGTACGGCTAGTCAGCTTGGACTTAACGTGTATGGAGAGCAGAAAGAGAAGCTCACCACGGCCAAGGTGTACGCTCGAGAGGACTACGCCGTGGTCAACAGGTTTGAAAGTAAGCCAATGTAGACATTATAACACAGTTTAGCCTGTGCTGGATCAGTGTTGGGCCAGCGTCCAGCAGTGTTGGGCCAGCGTCGAAGACGGTGGCCCAACACTGATCCAGCACTTGCTAAGCACCTCATGATTGCCAGGAACAAAAAAGTCAAGTTTTTGCAAATATCAGAAAGTATCTATATTATAACTGAATACTAAGTAATGTTGCTCAAGTCAAATAATTATCGGGTCATAATTTGATCATTTGTATATGCAAGTGAAGTGTTTACCATTATTTTAAAACATACAAAAATAATAAGAGTTTTTTACAAGCTTCATGTTGTGCTACATTTACCATGAATCCGTGACCACCAACTTTTAAGTTTGGTGAAAATGTCACACATTTTTTAAAAATGAAAATTTAATTGCCAACAACAGTTATTTCTTATGCTAATATAATAATGCATTTATGAATGTTGATAATCATGCTTGATGTAATGGTTACATTTGCCTCAGATTTTACCCTGATTTAATGCTGAATTTATTTCTCAGGTCATGGTGGAGGGTGGGGGTACTCAGGCCATTCCATAGAAGCTATTCGCTTCATGGTGGATACAGATGTGCTTCTCGGCGGGTTTGGCTTGTTCGGTGGGCGTGGAGAATATTTTGGAAAAATAAAGGTGAGACAGAATTCTAGGGGATATAAATAATAAATAACTTGAATTTGTGCGCCACTATTTCTAGTTGATTACAGTGCTCTAACTACAAACATTTTGGAACATTACCCCATTTTGTTTGCAGATTTGTAATATAATGGCTTCAATTACCATTTTCTGTTTGTATAAATAAATCATCAGTGCTACAGATCGTCGCCTCGGAGCTAAATGATCCTATCTGTCACTCTGAAGAGTGTCAGATAGGATCATTTAGCTCCGAGGCGACGAGATGCTGTCTTGTAGCATGTGGATTAGAAATTATTAGTAAAAAATAAAATTGTGTAAAATTAAAGCTATATGTTAAGGCATCACTACAAGGTAAATATAGAGTACATGTAGTCATATTTATTGTTAGTAATGGTATCTGAACTTTGTTTAGCAATACATGATATTGTAATCGATTACTCTAAGTTTTTGAGATTATCTTGTGATATTGATGTATTGTTTGAAGATTACATGATTGATTGTTGTAGGTTTTTGAGCTGGGACTAGAAGGAGCTGAGAATGAGGCTGATGGTGAAATAGTTGCGGAGACGGAGGAGCAGCCTTATGAATGCGGAGTCAGGTAATATTAACCAAGTGATGAGAATTGGTTGTAATTTAATTATTCATGATCTGTTACGCGACAGGTGTAAAGTTTGCTCTGTCTGGCTATCAGACAGCTGGTCATCATATTTTATAAGGCATGCATATTGTGATAATATTCTGAAGTATTTATCTTAATTTGCTTAATGTTTCTCAGAGAGAAGTATTCTATGCTGCTGGAGGAGCCCACGTTACTGCAGGCTAACCATTGGTACGTGGTCTGGGCGCGCATCTCGGGTCCCAGCAGTGATTGCGGCTCCAGTGGCCTCGGCTCAGTCACCACAGAGGATCAGTGAGTGCAGCACAGCCCTTAACCCTTTGACCACTGAAGCCCGTTTTTATGTGCTGTATAGCCCTTAACCCTTAAAGAGCTTTTTATTTTTTTTAAAAGCCATGGAGACCAAAGTTTTTTAAATTTAAAATCATCATAAATGTCTTAGTTAGCTCTTTCCGATGCATTTGAATACCTATGTTATGGGCGTACGGCCATTAGAAATATGTTGACTCTTACAGTGCGGGGATCAGCTTTAGTCGTCAGTCTACAGACATCAGATTCTCATGACTAAAGTCGAACCCTGGGCTGTAAGGGTTAAAGTACTGAAATATTTTGATACTAACACTTTCAAGCCTGAGTTTACCATTGTCATCTTCATCCACTACAAGCCGTGAATTGCTGTCGCAATTCTTGACTTGTAGTGGATGACGATGATTTGATGTGGTTTAAAAATTAAAGAAAATAGCCATGTATCATGTGTATTGGTAAGCTAGTTTCATGGAAATTTTCGCTCTAAAACCCCCCGTTGTACGGGAATCAAGTGTGTTTTCAAGGATATAAAATGATGCTTTAATGCATCGTGAGTAAAGGGTTAAACAAGAGACTTATGTTACGGGTCTATGACGGTTATAAATATTTGACCCTTTCAGTACGCTGATCGATTTTAGATATCAGAATCTGACGCTCATACACATCAGATTCTGACGTCTAAAGTCGAATCCCGCGTTGAAAAGCTTGATGTCACCTAAATACAAACAACTAACCCTGGCTTACTTTTTATGTAATCAATAACAGCAGTTCATTTTTCACATAAACTGTTGTTATTTCAATTAGTCCTACACTGAATATCCCTCCCCATGATGTCTGTACGTCTGTTTGTCTTTATCTGTTTTTCGGAATCACTCAAATGGTTAAGTTATGGTTGAGCTGGTATTGCATTTTGTAATGAATAACTCATTTCACAATTAATTTGTTTTAGGGTGGTTTTCAAGTTCAAAAGCTCCAAGAAGTCAAACAATGGAACTGATGTCAATGCGGGGCAGATTCCACAAATACTATATAAGTGAGAAAACTTTATGAAAATTTGATGAAAAGTCAAATTGTCACTACCAGTGACAATTAGTTATTGCATGTTAACCGGTGACACCGACCCTATATGATATATTAGTCCAGCTTCAGACAAAAACATACTTTCAGGATCTGAATCATTCACTTAATGCTGTGGTTGTGATTTAAATATTATGAAGTAACTGTTCATGTAGATTATCGTATGATATATAGATTATTCTATATGCGCATTTAACAAGAAAACTTCACTCAGAAGATTTTAACCCATTTTGTGAGATTTTCCCTGTTTTTGTTACATTATCTCACAAAAAACAAAAAGTCATTATTCTGACTTGGAATGTTTGCTTCTTTGTTATTCTTCCACTGGTTTTGTTCTATTATCATCAGAATGATGTGTTTATTTGTCAGATTGCCGAGTCATGATGGGAGTGTAGGCACACATCACAATGAAGTCTCTGAACCCGCCCACATCCTCAGTCAAGAATTCACTCGCACTGTATCTCCAGTAAGTGACTGTAGCCAGGCAAACACGAGGTGTGACAATGTATTTTTAATGATGGTCTAGTGTCGTACACGGTGCACCAACATTAAAGCAACATCGGTTCAATGTTTCATGTTTGCCAGGAAACAATAGATACATAATCATGGCGAGACAAGGTAATAGATTTTTAAAATGTTGGTTGCCACAGAATATTATTATTTGCTTATTCTTCAATTTAAAATGTAGAACTCACAAAAGTATTGTGCTGCCAAGCTATAAATAAATTATCAAGAGTTATGAATCGGTTAATTCTCAGCAATTGGTTTGAAAACTATATATACATTTCCTAAATTTGCTATAAAATATTTTATGATTGACAAGACACCATGACCCTGGTATTAAAAGGTCCCGTCTTTCACAGTTACTACCAAGAAGATGGTTCAACAACCTCTCAGTCCCTTTCTAGAGATTTTTCATTTAGGCTCTTCGCTTTGGGCATTCGTTTGCCATCTTGACCCTCAATTGTGCTCTCAAGCCTTAGCATCACAGTATGGGGACAGGATAGTCTCACTTATGAGACAGATCTCTGTCTTCTCATGACCCACAGAACTGCATTCCCCCATATGATCCTGGAAAACTCCCCAATACGTCAATTGTAATATAGTGTATAAATCTATGCTTATCAAGTATAGCTGACTTGGCTTTCAATCTTAATTTAATTATCTTCGCTTCATGTGTCACCTGCCGTCTCCAATATGGACTTCGTAAAAAATTGACATAAATTTTAAGAACCAATATTGTAATGGCTACTAAAAATATTTTAAGTTATCAGGGTTGGGGTTAACCCTGGAATTTCAGTATTATAATTACTTTTCAACAAAGTTTGATATCTCAAAGTCATTGTATGTTAAAGATGTACATTTTTATGTTTGTTTAAAGGAATGTTTTGATGCGTTGCTGCGGCTTTTGGATTGGAGCTGGAATACTTTCTGCGCCGCCGTCGGTGAGGTTCCCGCATTACGAGGTCACAGTTTGGCGGCCGCTATGCAGGATTTACATCGCCTCGTTTACATCAGCAGTGCTAGCCTACGTCTGCTACATAGCTACATATGTGAAATATACCCCAACCAAGGTATGTACTACATCAGCAGCGCTAGCCTACGTCCGCTACATAGCTACATATGTGAAATATACCCCAACCAAGGTATGTACTACATCAGCAGCGCTAGCCTACGTCTGCTACATAGCTACATATGTGAAATATACCCCAACCAAGGTTTGTAAAAATAGCTACATATGTGAAATTTACCCCAACCAAGGTATAGCTCACATCAATTCAGCAGAGTTTATCAACTATCTTCAGTCTGGAAATTTTTTTCCCTTCAAACCATGAAACATGAAAGAAAAATAAATGTTAACTGTAGTCACATATGACTGAGTTTAGTTTGTTATATTAATAGATATACTGCATGAATGTCTTTGTTAAGATGTTTTAGATTTACTTTAAGACATTTTCCTACATTGTTTGATGTTTTTTCAGGGATATCTAAGAAGACTCCTCAGGAGTCAAGTCGCCTGGCGGAGTCTGTGGGTCATACATGTACACTACTCAGACGAATACTAGCAGAAAATAAATCATGCATTTCTGAAGTTCCAACGAAAAACTCTCACGGTCGCCACGCGTCTGGTTCTGTGTTTGTACGTTTAATGGAGAAGATACTGGATGAATGCCATCAGACGTTTGTCAAGTGTTTCCATGCTTTGTATCCGACAGCGAGTTTGAAATGGACTGCACTTTGTCAGCTTCTGGGGCAAATTGAACCGGTAAGTTTGCCTCAAAGCTTTGAGTTAAATTAATTGGAAATGACAAATTGATAATGTACTATGTTCTCATAAAATTGCTAATTAACCCCTATCCTGTCAAGTTCATTTATTAAAATTTTCAACCACTTGAGGTTTTGTCTTGCTACCGCGATCCACAACCTCAAGTGGTTGAAAATTCCTCGTATTTGTTTAACTTGAGACAGTCCTAATGTTTAAACACATTCCCAATATCAGTGGGTTTGATCAGCAAATATAACAAATTAAAAATGATATGGTCATGATTAACGGTGTAATTACTAGAAAATAGAGAATCATCCCATTGTCCCACTCAATAGTCAATACGTCTATCAGATATATCCGTTGTGGAAATGTAATCAAATTTACCTGATTTTATTAAGGTGTGCTGTAACAAATGCAACGAAGAGAAAATCAGGAATTTTACATTTTCTCTAAAATAAATTTTATTTGAAACATTGCATGATTAGAACTGCTACATTTTTCATATCCACTCTAAATTTCTACAATATCTTGTACCTATGTTTTTTAGGTCCAGAAGAATGTAGAAGGTAGCAGTCGTCTGCTGGCGGCAGTGATGGAGGCGCTATGTCACCCCACCGTCAAACTCACCAGCATCTTACCCATAAACTGTGAGCACGAGACGGAGCAGCTGCTGAAGAAGCAGTACAGCATTGACGACAACACAGACAGCGCGGCTCAGAGCGGTAATAGCAGTCAGTTCCCACTGCTCGTAGGCCACATGATGCAGAAGACACAGGCTGACCGCTCAGGAGTCAGCAACTGGACGTTTAAAGAGGTGCTGGACAGACTGCTCACCATCGTGGTGCTACCCGTCAGACAAGCCCTTAATAAGGTAAAGCTCAAAACCAAACTAACCCTCTTAATGCTGATATATAGGAGTGAGCGGATCATTTTTAAATAATCGCTTCTAACCCTTAAAGTGCGGGGATCGACTTTAGCCGTCAGAATCTGACGTCTGTAGACGTCAGATTCTGACAACTAAAGTTGATCCCCGCACTGTAAGATTAAAAATATTTCTATTGGTAGTAGACCCATAACATAGGTATTCAAATGGATCGGGAAGAGCTAACTAAGACATTTATGATGGTTTCAAATTGAAAAAAACGCTTTCGTTGCGATGTTTTTTACAAATTTATTTTGCGCTTTAAGTCTTAATCTTATTAGCCAATCAAATAGCTGTTATTGGATTGAAGGGAGTGTTTAAACATCAAGATTTGCAATGTTTTCTCTCAAATAAAACAACTATGAGTAATTTTCACCCACTTTAATTTGTGGGTTGCGGTAGCAAGACAGAACTTGAAGTGGATGAAAATGTAGTTAGATATATATTTGTCATATTTCTCCGTGTTTCCAGGAGACAGTGACTTTCCCTCAGCTGCTGATGTAGTTAGTTCATATTCCCTCAGCTGCTGGTATCTAACACGTGTTATATATTTGTCATATTTCCCTGTGTTTCCAGGAGATGGTGTCTTTCCCTCAGCTGCTGGTATCTAACACGTGTATGCTGCTGTCAGCGCTGGTCAGCGAGTTAGCAGCGTCAGCGACTGGAACAGAGGTATGTACATGTATGGTGTATGTCTATACAGTGGTAGGAAATATGGAAGGTTTGATATTAAGGCACAAAAGGGCAGAATATCTTTTAACACCTACACCCATACCCATCATTCACCCGTGCCCTGCTGAATTGTTCGTTTTTATTTTTTATTCATCTGAATCTTTAATTGCTGACGCGTTCTCAAGCTTCAATAGTAAAAAATTTTGTTTATTTATGAAAAATAGACATCACAAATTGAATTATTTAATATTGTCATTTTCAATGGCATTTAATTTGGTCTTCTGTTGTACATGTGTGCACTGCCAGCAGTTAAATGGTTAACCCTTGTGATGCTAGGACCGTTCATTTATGGTTTACATTAACCCTTGTGTTTTCCCCCCCTAATTCCTCGAAGATTCGGCGCCCAGTTGACGAATTACGCTTTGGCTCTCGACATTGAGCTGTTTTAGATTTGGATTCTGCGCCTCTGAGCTCGCATATCCGAGGATTTAGGCGCAATAGAAGTTACCGAATTGAATTGAATTTTTTTGCTGCTGGAATCGTATATATATACTGTTTCAAGCATGTCTTAGATCACCATAAATGTCACTAAATTTTATAAAATAGTTCTTCGTAGATGCTCAGTTAATACAATAATGTCCTCATCACTACCTCGATTCAAATATTTACAAAGTGCCACAGTTATTTTATTTTTGTGGATATGTGGATGATGTTTTATTCACAAGAGGAAGAAATGATATTGAAAAAATGATCACTTCCAGATATAATTTACCAATGGTATAAAACAAATTGAATATAAAAAAGTATAAAATTGTCATTTTTATTGTCTTGAAATTTGTCTGCAAAATGTTGAAGAACAAAAAATCATGTTTTCTCCACTTTATATTTGAAATGAAATATTTGAATTTTTTCTTTTTAATGTACAATATTGTGTTAGTGAATGAAAGCTACATGTCATCACTATCAGTTTAAAATTCTATTTACATCTATAGCTCATGAATGGCCCTGGATAATATTCCTAAAGCTTGGGGAAAATTCCCCAAAGTTTAGGAAACTTCTCCAAGGTTTGGGGAAATTTTTGAAAGTTTTTTTTCTGGGTGGAATTTCTGAATTAGAATCAATCACTCCATATACTTGATATTTATTTGACATTGACATTGACATTGGGTAATTTGGCGGGAGCAGTACTGTACCTCATTGGAATGAGGATTATGAACCCTGTGGCAAGTTTAGTTTGTACATACATTATACAACATGTGGTTTCTGGGCTGGGCACATACAAAGTTTTCAAGATACTGTATTTATTCTAATAAATGCCCATATTCCATTAAACGCCTACCCCCCTGATTTGAAAATAAAACCCACAATCATGTACACTATATGTAAATAAGCCCCCATCTCTAATCTCCGGGGGTATTCTAATTCACCCTTTCAGCGCGGGGACCATTTTTATACATCAGAATCTGAGGTCTGTAGACGTCACATTCTGAAGTATGAAGTCGACAATCTCTGCGCCGAAAGAATTAAAATAATCCTAATGGCCGTAGATCCATAACATGGGTATTCATATTAGGTAGACAAAGCTAATTAAGACATTTATGATTATTTAAAATTGGTAAAAACCCTTTAATCTCCAAGGTTTAAACAAAAATAATTCAGTTTTGTAAGGGTTAACACACTACCCAGCAAACACAAAACATTTGTATAACATTTATACAACATCGGCCCAATGTCTTTGACATTGGTCCAACATTGTATAAATGTTATACAAATGTTTTGTGTTTGCTGGGTGGGCATTTATTAGGATAAATACGGTATTTTACTTTTAAACAGTTAACACATGAAGCACTGAATATAGTGTAAAAGCACTTAGAGTGAGGAGTAGTATTTAGGGGGTGTATATGGTTTAGCATGGTGGCGGTTATAGTTTGTTTGTATTTCCCGTTTTTAGATGGAGCTTAGTGGTTCTAGTCGTCCACTGCTGATGACTCCAAACCGCTTCACGAGGACCAGCCCCAGTGCATATTGGAACACGGGTAACGGCAGCCCTGACGCGGTGTGCTTCTCTGTGGATCGAGCGGGGGTGGTGTTAGCGGGGGTTTGTGTTTACGGTGGTGGAGGGCAGTACGAATACGAGATGGAGCTCCTCGATGATGTAAGTTCACTTCACTCAACCTCGGGCCACAAAATGCCTTCCTTTATACTCTTACTTTACACTGTTACTGTCCATTTGTATTCAGGAACATTCATCATTATTCCTATAGTATACTTGCTAGTAACATGTGCATCTTATATTTTGTTTGCTATTTTTTGCACATTTTTAATAAAAATATTTGAATAAAAAATGGTATAATCCATTGCAATAAGGAGGTTCTAAGATATCTTAAGGTACTATAGTTGGGAATTTTAGTGTTAAGGTTAGGGTTAGGCATCATAATATACTATATTTTGGCATTTTTTTAAAAACTTGCTATTTTTATGTTTTTCGAGATGGGAATTCAATTCTCATCACAATGTGAATTAAATTAATAAATTGCTGGGAGCTAAGGCAGTTAATTGTGCCGTATAATTTTTCACGATATATATGCATACTAAATACACAAATGTATATGCATACACTTCCAAATGCATAAGTGTATGTATATTTTTTGTGTGCAAATGTGTAGGCCACAAAAACAGAAAATCTAAGGTCCTCATGTTTATCTCAAGTCCAGTGCCAGATGTCTGTCTAGATGACCAGATGTTATATCCCTAGTCCATTACCATGTGTGTGAGACTGGATGAGCAGATGCGCATTATCATTATTACTAGAATCAGCAAGGTGTTTTTGTTTTGTTCAATTTTGAAAGGCACTGGTCAGTTTAATTTGGGAAGTGGTTGTCTTCAACATTACACAAAACGTGATCGTCTACTACAATATACCATAATAAGTTTAATACCATAAATTTTAATTAAGCTTATTTAAGGTTACTGTTGTCTTGGAATATTTTTTTATAGTGATGAAGACGTGAAGTTCTCAGTATTAAAAACAATTAAATCAATGTTAAACGAAATATAAATTATCATCACGATGGCCGAATTGAGGAAGTATGTAAGTTATTGTTGAGTAAAGTGACCAATACAGTGTAATCTCCTATGTGCAGCCACTCTTTTGAGCAGCCAACCTTCTACGGGAGGCCACTTGGTCATCCCCCAAATTGGTATTTTGTATACAAATGAACCTCCTATGTGCAGCCACCTGCATTAAAAGGCCCACTTTTTCTGTGTCGCAAGGGTGGCTGCTCAGCAGGTTCTACTGTACATACATCAATTTCACATCAACAGCAGAATAATAATAAATACCCAGCCCTCTAGGGCTTATAGTTATCAGTTTAGCCTTTTTGAACAGATTTTACCTGAAGTAATTATGAATATCATCATTGCTGGACTACAAGCTGGTTCACTGTTTCTGTTTATCCTATCATTCCTTTAGTAGGGAATATTCCAGACAGAAATTAATAAAGAATATCAAACTGACGTTATATTATAGGAGGTGGGGTACACACACCCTCTCATCTCCATGTCTAGTTCTATGTCTCCAGTTAACCCTTTAACCCTTACAGTGCGGGCATCGACTTTGGTCATCAGAATCTGACGTCTTGAGACGTCAGATTCTGATGACTAAAGTCGACCCCCGCACTGTAAGAGTAAAAATATTTATAATGGCCGTAGACCCATAACATAGGTATTCAAATGAATCAGAAAGAGCTAATTAAGACGGTAATGATAATTTAAAATTGAAAAAACCCTTTGGCATCCAAGAGTTTCATCATAACATTCAGTGTGCATTAAGGGTTACCTTTACAACGCTGAAATATTTTGTGCTGAAAGGGTTAAATTTACGTGATTTTTTACAATCAACTCTTTCAGTTCTGGAGCAAATGTCAAGCAAAATGTATAAGGTTTTAAAATAAAATGTTAAATGATAATTCTCAGATATTAACCCTTACAGCGCGGTGATCGACTTCAGTCGACAGAATCTTACGTCTGTAGACGTCAGATTCTGACGACTAAAATTGCTCCCGGCAATGTAAGAGTAAAACTATTTCTAATAGCCATAGACCCGTAACATAGGTATTGAAATGAGTTGGAAAGAGCTGACTAAGACATTTATGATGATTTCAAGGAGAAAAAACCCTTTGGTTTCGATTTTTTTTTCAAATTAATTCAGCGCTTTAAGGGTTAATGTGTATATTTTTATTCACCTAGAGGTAGGAGCTGCAGCATTGTGAAAAAATGAAAGAAATACCGAGGTGGGGGGTAAATAGGTGAAGAGGAATTGATAAAGAATTAATAGAAGAAATATTCATCAGTTAATGATTTCTTTCATATGTTGTTATAGCAAAGAGAGCCTGCGTGAGGTGATAGCAGCCACAGTGGACGATGGGCCCTGCTAGTTAATGATTTGTCCATTATGTTACTTTAGCAAGGTGAGCCTGCGGGAGGTGATGGCAGCCACAGTGGGCGATAGACCCTGTTAGTTAATGATTTGTCCATTATGTTACTATAGCAAGGTGAGCCTGCGGGAGGTGATGGCAGCCACAGTGGGCGGTGGGCCCTGTCAGTCAATGATTTGTCCATTATGTTACTATAGCAAGGCGAGCCTGCGGGAGGTGATGGCAGCCACAGTGGGCGATGGGCCCTGTCAGTTAATGATTTGTCCATTATGTTACTATAGCAAGGCGAGCCTGCCAGTGGTGATGGCAGCCACAGTGGGCGGTGGAGTACCCTGGAAATAGTGAAAGGCACGTTTGGCCAAGAAGACACGATGAATGACATAGCAGAGGTCAAATTTGACAAACCTGTCCCAGTCAAGGTAATCACTTCATAAGACATTGGCTCAATGTTGGATCAATGTTGGCCCTGTGTTGTAGAGAGTTGACCAACATTGGTCCTACATTGGGTCAGTGACTGTGTTTGCTGAGTAATAACTTCATGTGGCTCATAAAATATCATTTACAACAATAAGCATTCCAGTGTAGATAAAATTTTTTTTAATATTATATTATTTTTTATCCATCTATGTATATCTACATATGTCTATATAATTATCTACTTATAATTGACATAAATATATATATATATATATATATATTATATAGCACATTTTTGTTAAATTTTTTCAAATCATGACATCGTAAAAAAAAATTAGTAAAAAAATGGAATTATCCGGCAATACATATATATTATTATGATTAATAATGTTGTCTAGCTGGTGTAATTTGTTTGTATGTTTACAGGAGGGTGTTAAATATGCATTACGTCTGCGTAACAGAGGTCCACGTACGCTGAACGGTGACGGAGGATTGAGTAAAGTGAAGTGTCCGGATGGGGCGACGTTTACATTCAGTGCATGTTCCCTCAGCAGTAACGGCACCAATCACACCAGGGGGCAGCTCCCTCAGCTCATGTACTACAGGTAAATATCAGTGGTAACCGCAATCAGCGGTACCCACTGTCAGTGTTATACTGTGCTACTACAGGTAGATATTAGTGGTACCCGCTGTCAGTGTTATACTGTGCTATTACATGTAGATATTAGTGGTACCCGCTGTCAGCGGTACCTGTTGTCAGCTGTACCTGCAATCAGCGGTACCCGCAATCAGCGGTACCCACTGTCAGTGTTGTACTGTGCTATTGCAGGTAGATATCAGCGGTAACCTCTATTTCCAGCTGAAAGAAATGGTTAATGAACATTTCCCAAAATGAATTATTTTACAGATCTACAACAAAATGGGCCATTTTATTTTGTATGAAACCAGACTAAAGTATATATTGTGTAAGACAGTAGTTTATTCATAAGGTCTGTATATGTACAGACATGTATGTAAAGGGATCTGTGCTATCCTGTGGTATGCTAGTATATATTGTGTAAGACAGCAGTTTATTCATAAGGTCTGTATATGTACAGACATGTATGTGAAGGGATCTGTGCTATCCTGTGGTATGCTAGTATATATTGTGTAAGACAGTAGTTTATTCATAAGATCTGTATATGTACAGACATGTATGTAAAGAGATCTGTGCTATCCTGTGGTATGTTGTTTTTGCTATTTATCATTGTCTATCATTTCTGAAAATAAATAAGAAGTTATATCTCAATATTTGCAAAACCTCAGAATTACCTGACAAAAAGTCAAGAAATAATAATTTGAAGTTTAAATCCAAACAAACTTAATATTTTATGAAAACTTTTATTAAATGTATTTCTGAAATGATGTGTAACATTTAAATCTATTCGCTTGATGTTATCAATTTTAATAATATTTGTGTATTTCGGGATATTTATTTGAATATTTTTGTTTTTAGCGCACCCCAAGATGGAGAGAATCACATGCAGAATAGTAAAGCGTTTGCTGAATATCAGGCGAGAAAGAACGCTCTGAGCATCTCTAATGCCATATTCAGAGCAGCTGCAGATTTACTACAGAGATCTCAGAGCTATCCCGGTAATAATAGTAAGATTATGTTGACAGGACAGATTATTTTTTCAAACCACTTAATCAATGGCTCTCTAATGAATTTACTTTCTGATATTTTTGTGTCAATTTATCTATTTCTTCTTGAGCATATATTTTATACTGCTAGCTAATATATATTTCTATTTGCCATTTACAGGTGAGAAGCTGGCAGATTTGATCGGGGAATCTCACATTTTTTTCACGCTCCTACCGATGTTATCAGCTTATATCGGACCAGTGGCTGCAACAGATCCAAGGGTAAAATTCACCTTCATTTTAATTTCAGAATAATTACCTTCTTTCTTGTTTATGTTTTCTTGTTTAATTTTCAACTCACTTGAAGTTGTATCTCTCTCTTGGACCCACAACTTCAAGTCGTTGAAAAATACTCATACTAGTTTAATTTGAGACGAAACATTTGCAAATCTTGATGTTTAAACACACATTTCGTTCACAATAACAGTGATTTAATCAGCGATGGAACGGATCAGAAATATACTAATGTAGAATCATTTTTTAAGTCAAAATCAAATCTTAACAAATATATTCCTTGAGAAGTTATTGCAGTTTCAATGATCGTGTCACTAGAAGGTAAAGGTTTGCTCATTTTCACTGTTGTGATTTTAGGGAGCTGTTCAGGTTCTCACTATGATCATTTTTACTGTTGTGATTTCAGGGAGCTGTTCAGGTTCTCGCTATCATTATTTTTACTTTGTGATTTCAGGGAGCTGTTCAGGTTCTCGCTATCATTATTTTTACTTTGTGATTTTAGGGAGCTGTTCAGGTTCTCGCTATGATCATTTTTACTGTTGTGATTTCAGGGAGCTGTTCAGGTTCTCGCTATGATCATTTTTACTGTTGTGATTTCAGGGAGCTGTTCAGGTTCTCACTATGATCATTTTTACTGTTGTGATTTCAGGGAGCTGTTCAGGTTCTCGCTATGATCATTTTTACTGTTGTGATTTCAGGGAGCTGTTCAGGTTCTCGCTATCATTATTTTTACTTTGTGATTTTAGGGAGCTGTTCAGGTTCTCGCTATGATCATTTTTACTGTTGTGATTTCAGGGAGCTGTTCAGGTTCTCGCTATCATTATTTTTACTTTGTGATTTTAGGGAGCTGTTCAGGTTCTCGCTATGATCATTTTTACTGTTGTGATTTCAGGGAGCTGTTCAGGTTCTCACTATGATCATTTTTACTGTTGTGATTTCAGGGAGCTGTTCAGGTTCTCGCTATGATCATTTTTACTGTTGTGATTTCAGGGAGCTGTTCAGGTTCTCGCTATGATCATTTTTACTGTTGTGATTTCAGGGAGCTGTTCAGGTTCTCGCTATGATCATTTTTACTGTTGTGATTTCAGGGAGCTGTTCAGGTTCTCACTATGATAATTTTTACTGTTGTGATTTCAGGGAGCTGTTCAGGTTCTCACTATGATCATTTTTACTTTGTGATTTCAGGGAGCTGTTCAGGTTCTCGCTATGATCATTTTTACTGTTGTGATTTCAGGGAGCTGTTCAGGTTCTCGCTATGATCATTTTTACTGTTGTGATTTCAGGGAGCTGTTCAGGTTCTCACTATGATCATTTTTACTTTTGTGATTTCAGGGAGTTGTTCAGGTTCTCGCTATGATCATTTTTACTTTGTTATTTCAGGGAGCTGTTCAGGTTCTCGCTATGATCATTTTTACTGTTGTGATTTCAGGGAGCTGTTCAGGTTCTCACTATGATAATTTTTACTGTTGTGATTTCAGGGAGCTGTTCAGGTTCTCGCTATGATCATTTTTACTGTTGTGATTTCAGGGAGCTGTTCAGGTTCTCACTATGATAATTTTTACTGTTGTGATTTCAGGGAGCTGTTCAGGTTCTCACTATGATCATTTTTACTTTGTGATTTCAGGGAGCTGTTCAGGTTCTCGCTATGATCATTTTTACTGTTGTGATTTCAGGGAGCTGTTCAGGTTCTCACTATGATAATTTTTACTGTTGTGATTTCAGGGAGTTGTTCAGGTTCTCACTATGATCATTTTTACTTTGTTATTTCAGGGAGCTGTTCAGGTTCTCGCGATGATTCAGGAGATCCTGCCTCCGTTATCAGAGCTGAATTGTCAGCAGCAGGCTCGTCTGGCGTCTGGAGAGCATTTGTTTGGTGGAGACAGCATGTCAACCGTGGACGGGAATACTCCAGGACAGCATTATACTGTGGTCGAGAGCGAGCACCCATATAAGCCGGCCACAGTCGCCAATTATAAGGTAGGCATCCAAACACTCGTATAAGCCAGCCACAGTCGCCAATTATCAAGTAGTAATCCAAACACCCATATAAACCGGCCACTGTCACCAATTTAAAGTAGTAATCCAAACACCCATATAAACCGGCCACTGTTGCCAATTATAAAGTAGTAAAACAAACACCCATATAAACCGGCCACTGTCGCCCATTATAAGGTGCCAAACACCCGTATAAGCCGGCCACTGTCGCCAAGTATAAGGTAGTAATCCAAACACCTATATAAACCGGCCACTGTCGCCAATTACAAGGTAGTAATCCAAACACTCATATAAACCGGCCACTGTCGCCAATTATAAGGTAGTAAAACAAAGGTTTATTTAATTTGAAATATTCACAAATCTTGAAATGTTTCTCCATTATATATTTATGTATCAATGGAGTAAAATCCTTACAGATTGTAAACTTCTTTTTATCACTGAAGATTGGGCGCTATAGGACTTCTATTTAAGGTGACTTTCCCGAGCCTCGTTAAGTGGTTGTTTTTAGAGTTTTACATATTATTTCTATTTTAGGTAACTTTCTCCGAGCCTTGTAAGGTTGTTAGTTTTGGAGTTTTTCACGTTATTTCTATTTTAGGTGACTTTCCCAATCCTTGTGAAGTGGTTGTTTTTAGAGTTTTACACATTATTTCTATTTTAGGTAACTTTCCCCAAGCCTTGTTAAGTTGTTAGTTTTAGAGTTTTACATGTTATGTCTATATTAGGTGACTTTCCCGAGCCTCGTGAAGTGGTTGGTTCTGGAGTTTGACACACAGTGTGCCACTGCTCAGCCCGAGGACACGTTACAGCTTCACATTCCAACACGGAAATCATCATGTCAGTGGTCGACACCTACCTCAGCGAGCCCTGTCACTGATAACCATGGCAAAAACAGCGTGATCTCTGAGCCCACCTGGTGGCCAATACTACGCAGATTCTACGGCAACAGTAACTGGCCGAGAGCAGCTGTCATTCTTCCCGGTGAGATAAAGTTATTGTTTCCCAACCCTTAACACTTACAAAGATGAATTATTTTTGTTTAAACCGTGGAAACTAGAGGTTTTTTTTAATTTGAAATCATCATAAATGGCTTAGTTAGCTCTTTCCGCTTCATTTGAATACATATGTCATGGGTCTACGGTCATTACAAATAATTTAATTATTTCAGTTCGGGGACTGTTTGCGCTGAAGGGGTTAAACGGCTGAATTAAATTATTTAAATTTTCATCCACTTGCTACTGCTATCCACAACTTCAAATGGGTGAAAATTACTCATATTTGTTTAATTTGAGACCAAATATTTGCAAATCTGGATGTTTAACCCTTAGAGCACTGAGCCAATAAATTTAAATTTTCAGCCACTTGAAGTTGTGTCTCGCTACCGCGATCCACAACTTCAAGTGACTAAAAATTAGTTTAATTTGCAAAATCTAGGTTGAAATGTATGTGATTATCACCGAATTGAGACATATTTAATTTTTAAAACCTGGTTATGCAAGACAATTAAAACATGAGAAAACAATACTATAGTCAACTGTAGTCGACATTAGTGTGCTAAGGGTTAAACGCCAATTTTGTTTACAGTAACAGTGATTTAACCTGCTGATCAAGCAAATAATAACGACTAGTCATGCTCAGTGATGTAAGTGTTAATGTGACATAGTGTGTGTTTGGGGGGAATGAGTGTTCATTTGTGTTTACACTTACAGTGCGGGGATCGACTTTAGTCGTCAGAATGTGACATCTGGAGACGCACTGTAAGAGTAAAACATTTATAATGGCAGTAGGCCCATACCATAGGTATTCAAATGAAGCGGAAAGAGCCAAATAAGACAGTTATGATGATTTTAAAATGAAAAAAACCCTTTGGTCTCCAAAGTTTTCATTAAAAAATCCAGCGCTTTAAGTGTTGTGTGTTTGGGGGAATGAGTGTTCATTTGAGACCTGACTGAAAATAAGGAATTTAACTCTTTACAAAGCTGGAATATTTTGAAACGATGGAGACCAAAGGGTTTTTTTAATTTGAAATTATCATTAATGTCTTAGTCAGCTCTTTCCGCTTCATTTGAATATCTATGTCATGGGTCTACGATCATTATAATTGTTTTAATTATTTCCGTGCGGGGCTGTTTTAATTCTTTCAGTGAGGGGTTGAAGACTTTACTTGAACTTTAAATTTGTTACTTTGCAATCCTCCTTTAATGGAGGATCAGGCAAAGGGCAGTGCTGAGGGGCCGACCAGATTAATACTCAATTGGGTATATTGACGGTTCCCACTGTAGACATCAGAATCTGGGGGTCATCTTTATACGTCGTCTACAGATGTCAGATTCTGGGTTAAGCAGAATACGATAATTACATTAGATAATGAATCATTACATAAGTGATCATTCCCTCTGTATTACAGGGAATGAGGTGCGGTTCTCTCTGGAGACGGCGTCAGATTATGTGAAAGATGAGAAAGCCAGCTTCTACGGCTTCAAGTGCTCTGTGGTCGGTTATGAATGGAATGCCAAATCTTCTGAGGTAAGTCTCCTAATTTAATAGCTGTTTCAAGAATCTGACAAATTGATAATGATTCATTAATGAACTTAGTTTTGTCATACCTGAATTTCAACATTTGACAAATGTCTGACAATTGTGACTTTACTTAAATCTCACATATTCTCACATAAGTTTTTCATTTCATTTCATATTTGATCTGGCTTTCCCACCTTAACCCCTCTACAGTCAGGTGTCCTGTTGACTAATTTTGTTTGACCTGAATTATGAAACATGATGATGCTAAGCATTGTGTGCAAAGGATTGAGCATTAAAAGTCTTATTGATTGATTGATTGATTGATTATTTCACATCACTTTTTCAAACCTTTTGATGAATGAATTTATATTTAATATCACTTTCTGCTTGATAAACCCTAGCTTGATCAAACAGAAAGTGATAGCCCTAGCTTGATCAAGCGCAAATATATCACAAAAGTGTTAATATTATTCCATTTGTAAAAGTTATAATGATCTAAGATTTTAAGAGAATGTCATACAGCTAAGTAGTATGTATATTTGATTTCCGGCGTTGATGTGGTTGAAGCGTGAGATCTCTAATCTCGGTGGTATGTGCCCGCTACACTCAGTATAGTAATAGTATATCTATTGATTTCAGGCGTTGATGTGGTTGGAGCGTGAGATCTCTAATCTCGGTGGTATGTGCGCTGCTACACTCAGTATAGTAATAGTATGTCTGTTTGATTTCAGGCTTTGATGTGGTTGGAGCGTGAGATCTCTAATCTCGGTGGTATGTGCGCTGCTACACTCAGTATAGTAATAGTATGTCTGTTTGATTTCAGGCGTTGATGTGGTTGGAGCGTGAGATCTCTAATATCGGTGGTATGTGCGCTGCTACACTCAGTATAGTAATAGTATGTCTGTTTGATTTCAGGCGTTGATGTGGTTGGAGCGTGAGATCTCTAATATCGGTGGTATGTGCGCTACTACACTCAGTATAGTACTAGTATGTCTGTTTGATTTCAAGCTTTGATGTGGTTGGAGCGTGAGATCTCTAATCTCGGTGGTATGTGCGCTGCTACACTCAGTATAGTAATAGTATGTCTGTTTGATTTCAGGCGTTGATGTGGTTGGAGCGTGAGATCTCTAATATCGATGGTATGTGCGCTGCTACACTCAGTATAGTAATAGTATGTCTGTTTGATTTCAGGCGTTGATGTGGTTGGAGCGTGAGATCTCTAATATCGGTGGTATGTGCGCTACTACACTCAGTATAGTACTAGTATGTCTGTTTGATTTCAAGCTTTGATGTGGTTGGAGCGTGAGATCTCTAATCTCGGTGGTATGTGCGCTGCTACACTCAGTATAGTAATAGTATATCTATTGATTTCAGGCTTTGATGTGGTTGGAGCGTGAGATCTCTAATCTCGGTGGTATGTGCGCTGCTACACTCAGTATAGTAATAGTATGTCTGTTTGATTTCAAGCTTTGATGTGGTTGGAGCGTGAGATCTCTAATCTCGGTGGTATGTGCGCTGCTACACTCAGTATAGTAATAGTATGTCTGTTTGATTTCAGGCGTTGATGTGGTTGGAGCGTGAGATCTCTAATCTCGGTGGTATGTGCGCTGCTACACTCAGTATAGTAATAGTATGTCTGTTTGATCTCAGGCGTTGATGTGGTTGGAGCGTGAGATCTCTAATATCGGTGGTTTGTGCGCTACTACACTCAGTATAGTAATAGTATGTCTTTTTGATTTCAAGCTTTGATGTGGTTGGAGCGTGAGATCTCTAATCTCGGTGGTATGTGCGCTGCTACACTCAGTATAGTAATAGTATGTCTGTTTGATTTCAGGCGTTGATGTGGTTGGAGCGTGAGATCTCTAATCTCGGTGGTATGTGCGCTGCTACACTCAGTATAGTAATAGTATGTCTGTTTGATCTCAGGCGTTGATGTGGTTGGAGCGTGAGATCTCTAATCTCGGTGGTATGTGCGCTGCTACACTCAGTATAGTAATAGTATGTCTGTTTGATTTCAGGCGTTGATGTGGTTGGAGCGTGAGATCTCTAATCTCGGTGGTATGTGCGCTGCTACACTCATGAAGAGAGATATCAGTCTGCCACCATGTAAGCTATGCACATTTAACCCTTAGGCCTATGACCTGAAATATTTTTGTATAAACCATTGAGACAAAAGTTTTTTTAAATTTGAAATCATCATAAATATCTTAGTTTGCTCTTACTGCTTCATTTGAATACCTATGTCATTGGTCTACGGCCATTAAAAATTGTTTAATTCATTCAGTTCGGGAATTGTCTTTAGACGTCAGATTCTGACGTCTGAAGACGATTCCCGCACTGAATGGGTCAACTCTGTAACTGTTAAAGGGACAACATATTCAATTCATTTTCAGCAAAATAGTTGCCCTTCAAAATTGTATATCGACATCTTTGTATTAATACCAATTTGACGATATATATTCCTAAGAAATAGATTCGGGTGATCTCAATCCCTTACTGTATGTTTTTCTACTCTATTTTTTTCCATACTATATAATTTTTCAACTGTTAGGTAAATTTCTATATAATATCAACTTCCATAATTTCTGTAAAAAAATCGTCACATTCAAGTTAAAAGTGTGTATCTGTCACTTTATTGAGTGACGGATTATGATAAACCAAAGGGTGGAGTATATCTTCCACTTTATAGAATGAAAGATAATGACTCTAAAGAGGTGAAATTTATTCTTCTGATTATTTCTGTGCTCCTAAATTACCTATTTATTTTTCTAATGTATTATTTCTATGCTCTTAAATCAAGTATTTTTCTAATGTATTAAGTCTGTACTCTTAAAATAATCAAGTATCTTTCTAATGTATCAGCCACAATGGAGGAAATGGAAGATGATATGGACAGCCTGGATGAAAACGCTCAGCAGGTAAACAAATTATTACAAAGGCAATTGTAATATAACCCTTATGCTCCTGGAACCATATATATACGGTTAGAATCAAATTCATACCAAATCAAAATGTCATTGAAATGGATTGAGACAGATGCTCAGCTCTTTTTGCAGATCACTATTTTCCATAAATTAACATATTTTTTGTCATTTGAAGCTGCAAATTGCGTTAGTAATTCCAGCTTTAAATGACTGAAAAGTAGAAACAAACAACTCAGCAGCATGAGGGTTAAATTTATTTTTCTGGCTATTATGCAAACTGGGCAGAAAAGGGTCTTCCTAATGTATTGGTAGACAGGATTATCAATTTATAACTTTTCAAAGACAAGACACTTTTATGCAATTTTAATTAAATGATAGTACTTTATACTAGTGATCGAACGGAAAGTTCTAATGGCCTTGAACAGTTTCTGAAAAAAATGGCTAGACCGCTATCAATAATTTTAAGCACTGATCTGTTTATATACTTTATTTATTCCACTAAACGCCCACTCTCCTGATTTGAATATAAAATCCACAATCATGGTACATTATATAGCCATTTAAAACTACTTTAATTACCATGTACTCTCCCTATAGCCTCAGTGTTATTCTAATTAACACCCAGGGCGTTTATGAGAATAAATACGGTACCTATTTATAGACATATATTTTTATCTACTTATACATATATATACTTCTATTTTCTTTCTTGATTATTATTAGAAATAAAGTTGCTCAGAAACTGGTTTTCCTCTGATAGTGTGAATTATTTCAATAAACCCTCAAATTAAAAATGTTTTATGTTTTAGCTTGTAAAGTAATGTTTGTGTTTTTCACGTCTAGATATTCGGTCAGCACAGTCACTTGTTGAGTCGAGGATGTTCCTTGTCTCACACGCCGACCATATCTCAGGCGCTGGAGGGAAACCTGCCATTCAGCCCAACCTCCATAGAACGCACGTTTCTACAAGACTTTGTCAACTGTAAACCAAACACCAGCGGTGGAAGGCTCGCCATGTAAGTTTGATTTATGCCTGCAGAACTGCACTCAAGTCGTTGAAAATTATTTTTCTTTGTAAGGCCACTGTGATTACCCAATGTTGTTTCAATGATGGATCAGCGTCATCATTGAACCAACATTGGGTAATACTTTTCTTAGGCCACTATTATTAATTTATCTATTTTAGATAAGAAAAATCCAAAATATAATAATGAGGGTGGAAAAAAATCTTTTGAGTTCAGTATTAAATACATAGCACTTATTCAGGAAATAAGATGTAAGTTATTACTCAAATGCTGCTGTCATATTTAAAAATAATTTTTTCAATTTTTTTTTAAGTCAGTTCATGTACAGTATACACATTGATTCAGGAATGATCATATGGATTCCCCTGTTGTTTTTCCATCCTATGTCTTCTTCTAATTTAATTCTTTTTTTTAAAGGTGGCTTCAGCCCGAGTCTTACATGGAGCCGACACAATGTGATATCCTCCTGAGCCGTGAAGAGCTGAGGTGTAACTGGCCGACCGTGGTCACAGTGCAGACGAAAGACCAGTACGGGGCGCTAGTTACCGTCCCTAACCTAAAGGTAAGAGGTGTAAAAGTGTAGACTGTAGACCAGTAAGGGGCGCTGGTTACAAAAAAATGGCTGGAATAATTTGTGACATTTTAAAGTAGTTTAAATTATTATATGGCTGTCTATCACAAGGTGGAAACATATGTTCGCCATGCAAATATAAAATCTAATTATTATATGGCTGTCTACCGCAAGGTGGAAAGTCATGTTTGCCATGCAAATATAAAAACTAATTACTATATTGCCTGCCTTGTTCCCTTTATAGTGACACTGACCAACACTATTTATATTATTAGGTTGACGTTAAGGCTGTACCTAAGGAGCAGGTCACAGCAGAGCGGCGGCCAGCACAGCTCTCACCGAGTGATAATGTTATTTATATTATTAGGTTGACGTTAAGGCTGTACCGATTGTGAGGGAGAAGGATAGGGCAGAGCAGAGGCTGGCACAGCTGTCACCGAGTGATAATGTTATTTATATTAGTAGGTTAATGTTCAGGCTGTACCGATTGTGAAGGAGCAGTGCACGGCAGAGCGGCGGCCAGCACAACTATCACGGTGTGATGATGGTATTTATATTATTATTTATATTATTAGGTTGATGTTAAGGCTGTACCGATTGTGAAGGAGCAGGGTATGGCAGAGCGGAGGCCGGCACAGCTATCACTGAGTGATGATGGTATTTATATTATTATTTATATTATTAGGTTGATGTTAAGGCTGTACCGATTGTGAAGGAGCAGGGCACAGCAGAGCGGCGGCCAGCACAACTATCACGGTGTGATGATGGTATTTTTATTATTATTTATATTATTAGGTTGATGTTAAGGCTGTACCGATTGTGAAGGAGCAGGGCACAGCAGAGCGGCGGCCGGCACAGCTATCACCGAGTGATAACGGATCCACGGCGTTTGGCGGTCACCCTCCTCCAAAGCTAGACACATCCTATCAAGTGACTTACAAAGAGAAGAAGGATGCCTACCATGCTATATGTATGATGAAGGTGAGATACTACAGGAATGAAAATGAAAAAAAAAATCAAATGATGGTTCATATATATATATATGATCATAAATCATTGCACTTCTTTTTGTCAAATTAGTGACAGGTACTCTATTTTATGATTACAGATACTAGAACCCATACGGACATTCAGTTGTTCGATGCAACTTAAATTTTTATCATTTGATGCACAATGCGGTACCGTGGGGTACCAAATAGAAATCCACCATTTTGTCTAATTATTTATTTTATTCTCAGGGCTGTACCGCGGTATACCAAAAATTGTATAATAATTTTAAAAGAGGGCAGAAATAGATGTGAATGGTTCTTATTTTGCAAAATATTCTTGTTTTGGGGTCATTTTTGTCACTAAGGACTGAGAAAATAACATCTTTCAATGCTGGAACCTGTTGCAACGCCAGTGATTTCTGTCTGTCCTCTGTCTGTCTGTTCGCGTTCCCTTGTATGCACAATTGATTCTTGTGTTTGTATTTGATTTTTCCAAAAATTGGGCCCACGTGGTTACCATACCAACCTGCTGGATGAGTTTGAAAAGCACACAGATCAGAATAAAAAATGGCGCAGTCGCACATAAGCTGCTTTTCTTTTTAGTTTGATTGACTAGCAAATTTTTATGATAATATATTCTGAAACTTGCCCTACAAACTCGCTGATCAGATTCAAAAGGGGGCCACTCAGATATTTATTTATTTATCATTGTAAGTGTGACTGAGCCACAGGTTTCTTATACAATTTTTAATAAGTATACAAATTCTTTGACGCTGATGACTATTCCAATCTCTCAACTTTATATCAATTGAAATTGTCAAGCTTGAATAATTTGACTCTTAAACTAGTGTTTGTTTTGACACAGGCATATGACAATTACTCATTTGAAGAGTTGCGTTACGCAGCGCCATCTGTACGTCGACCAAGTGAGAACATGCTGGTGAGACCTAACAACGACGGGACATACAGCGCTAGCTGGACGCCTGGGAGTGTCGGGTGGTACAGCATCCATATCACACTGGACGGCTACCCTGCAGGTATGTACAGGTTTCCCTGCTTCATTATTTGGAAAGTTTCTCAAACCCACTTTGCCCTGAAAATGATAATTATCTATATATGTTTTGTATTATTTTATAAATACATTGTCATTTTTATTGCTGTTTTCAGCGCGCTTTTTAATTTTAATTAAAAAAAGATGGGCTATTACAATTAAAGTTCGGTGGCGTCGGCGTTGGTGTTAACATTTAACATGTGCGCAAGATAACTAGACAAGTTTTTCATGTATCCTTCTCAAATTTGTTCTGCATGTTGATAATGACCAGTTCCAGGACAATTTCGAAAATGGCTGCAAAAAAATTCAAAATGGCCGATTTATTTACCAAACTATTTTTACCTTGTGGGCGCAATAACTTCAAAAGTTTCTCATGTACCGGTATCCTCTTCAGATTTATTATCCGAATTACTAATAACCAGTTGTCAGACAAGTCAATAATGGCTGAAAAAAAATCAAAATGGCTGATTTATTGTGATTTTTCGCATTTCACATCAATAATTTTACCTTGTAGGCACGATAACTTCCAAAACTTTTTTTGTTTATTCTGAGCAAATTTGTACTGCATGTTGCTAATAACCAGTTCTCGGTCAAGTTCAATAATGGTGGCGGGCTATTGTCGGGTGTAGCAGAGCCTGGTTACCTTTATATATTATTCTGTTATTCCACATTGTTGTTTTACCTTTTAGGAGAAGAGTTGAGAATTGAAGTGAAAGAGGCTCCACAAGGCATGCCACCTCCTGGTCATCAACGCAAGGTGGACCAGCAATCAAATAAGGTGACTACAATAAACTCAGTCGTAATGTCATAGAAATATTCTTGTTCTAATATATCACTTGTACCCGGCTATTATTTATCTATTTTCTATGACCTTGGGAGCAGCAATTTACAAGGTCAAGTTATTTTACAGAATGTTCAGTTTCACTTTAGAGCTTTCGTTTAAGTTTGCCATTCAGGTGCTGAGTTGCTTAATTTTTTTTTTCATTCATAAATTCTTTTGAAGTTAAAAGTATTGATTTATTCGTAACATCTGTTTAAACCTCAATTTATTTGTAAAATTTTAAAAAGGGTATTGTTTTAAAAATATTTTTCATTTGCAGTCTCTCATTTGGTAGATTTACACATCACACTGTTGATGTGTTGCTGTATACGTCTACCTTTGTTTATGAAAGAAATGTATGTTGTAATATGTATTTTATGTATTTGTAGTATGTGTTTTCCTCCAGATGCGGCGTTTCGTGGGTCAGTGGAGGTGTATGCTGTAATATGTATTGTGTTCTCCTACAGATGCGGCGTTTCGTGGGTCAGTGGAGGTGTATGCTGTAATATGTATTGTGTTCTCCTACAGATGCGGCGTTTCGTGGGTCAGTGGAGGTGTATGCTGTAATATGTATTGTGTTCTCCTACAGATGCGGCGTTTCGTGGGTCAGTGGAGGTGTATGCTGTAATATGTATTATGTTTTCCTCCAGATGCGGCGTTTCGTGGGTCAGTGGAGGTGTATGCTGTAATATGTATTGTGTTTTCCTACAGATGCGGCGTTTCGTGGGTCAGTGGAGGTGTATGCTGTAATATGTATTGTGTTTTCCTACAAATGCGGCGTTTCGTGGGTCAGTGGAGGTATATGCTGTAATATGTATTGTGTTTTCCTACAGATGCGGCGTTGCTTGGGTCAGTGGAGCGGGTTATGGTTATGGTCAGGGTGTATGCTGTAATATGTATTGTGTTCTTCTACAGATGCGGCGTTTCGTGGGTCAGTGGAGCGGGTTATGGTTATAGTTAGGGTGTATGCTGTAATATGTATTGTGTTTTCCTACAGATGCGGCGTTTCGTGGGTCAGTGGAGGTGTATGCTGTAATATGTATTGTGTTTTCCTACAGATGCGGCGTTTCGTGGGTCATTGGAGGTGTATGCTGTAATATGTATTGTGTTTTCCTACAGATGCGGCGTTTCGTGGGTCAGTGGAGGTGTATGCTGTAATATGTATTGTGTTTTCCTACAGATGCGGCGTTTCGTGGGTCAGTGGAGGTGTATGCTTTAATATGTATTGTGTTTTCCTACAGATGCGGCGTTTCGTGGGTCAGTGGAGGTGTATGCTGTAATATGTATTGTGTTCTCCTACAGATGCGGCGTTTCGTGGGTCAGTGGAGCGGGTTGTGGTTATGGTTAGGGTGTATGCTGTAATATGTATTGTGTTTTCCTACAGATGCGACGTTTCGTGGGTCAGTGGAGCGGGTTATGGTTATAGTTAGGGTGTATGCTGTAATATGTATTGTGTTTTCCTACAGATGCGGCGTTTCGTGGGTCAGTGGAGCGGGTTATGGTTATGGTTAGGGTGTATGCTGTAATATGTATTGTGTTTTCCTACAGATGCGGCGTTTCGTGGGTCAGTGGAGGTGTATGCTGTAATATGTATTGTGTTTTCCTCCAGATGCGGCGTTTCGTGGGTCAGTGGAGGTGTATGCTGTAATATGTATTGTGTTCTTCTACAGATGCGGCGTTTCGTGGGTCAGTGGAGGTGTATGCTGTAATATGTATTGTGTTTTCCTACAGATGCGGCGTTTCGTGGGTCAGTGGAGGTGTATGCTGTAATATGTATTGTGTTTTCCTACAGATGCGGCGTTTCGTGGGTCAGTGGAGGTGTATGCTGTAATATGTATTGTGTTCTCCTACAGATGCGGCGTTTCGTGGGTCAGTGGAGGTGTATGCTGTAATATGTATTGTGTTTTCCTACAAATGCGGCGTTTCGTGGGTCAGTGGAGGTGTATGCTGTATAATGTATTGTGTTTTCCTACAGATGCGGCGTTTCGTGGGTCAGTGGAGGTGTATGCTGTAATATGTATTGTGTTTTCTTACAGATGCGGCGTTTCGTGGGTCAGTGGAGGTGTATGCTGTAATATGTATTGTGTTTTCCTACAAATGCGGCGTTTCGTGGGTCAGTGGAGGTGTATGCTGTAATATGTATTGTGTTTTCTTACAGATGCGGGTTTCGTGGGTCAGTGGAGGTGTATGCTGTAATATGTATTGTGTTTTCCTACAGATGCGGCGTTTCGTGGGTCAGTGGAGGTGTATGCTGTAATATGTATTGTGTTTTCCTACAGATGCGGCGTTTCGTGGGTCAGTGGAGTGCAGGTTTGAGGATCAGATTAAATCCTTCATTACAAAGCGAGCAGATCGGAATCATCAAACCAGGTGGAATCATGTGCTTTGTGGATGAGGTAACCATCATAACCCTTAACCGTTACAGTGCGAGGATCAACTTAGATGTCAGATTCTGACCTCTAAATTTATCCCCGCACTGAAAGAATAAAATTATGTAGACTGATTGTAGACCCATAACATAGGTATTCTTATGAAGCAGAAAGATGAAACTAAGATATTCACTGAGAAAAAACCCTTTGGTCTCCATGGTTTATATACAAATATTTTAGGGTTAATTAAAGTGATAATCAAATCTGTAGTGGTTTTATTTTTTCTTCAAACATATTAATAGTAAGAGAAAGAACCATTATATTTGCAGGATTGGCAAAAGTTTTTATTCAAAATGTACATAATGTATGTAATTTTACCCACGTGAAGCAGTGTGCGTTGTAGTGTGGGTTGTAGTGTGTGGGTTGTACTTAGGCAGAGACAACTTGGAGTCGTTGGAAATTTAAATTCTATTGTGCTTCTCCTCTAGATGTTGAAACTAATAATAAAAAAAATTCAATCACTTGAAATTATGTCTTGCAACTTCAAGTGATTGAAAATTAATCGCATCTGTGAAATTCGAGTCACAGTGTTAAATGTATATCTGTGTCACAAAGTTAGAAGATTATTATATTTAACCCTTTCAGCGCGGGGACCGACGTTTGATGTCAAAATCTGATGATCTCCGCATTGAAAGAGTAAAATATTTATAATAGCCAGAGACCCATAACATAGGTTGAAAACGACTTGATAAGTTTTTCTTCTCTTAATGCCGTGATAACAGCACGCTGTACATTATGTTGATAATATTTCTTCAGGTTCACAATAAGGACGGGGTTTGGCTGCGTTTGAGTCAGGACTCGATCCAGCAGTGGTGTCAGCCGGCTAACGGGTACACGGAGGCCTGGGCGCTGCAGTACAATCAGCACCTCGGGAAGACACTATTGGTCGCCGTGGAGGAACCCAAGTCTATACTGGATGAAATCATCAAAGACACCATTCTTAGACGTCTACCAGATCTGGTCAGGAATGATAAGACCACCCACAGAACCGGTGAGTTAAGTGCAGGGATGCAATGCCTTCCAGGGAATGTTAAAAGTTCATTTCTCGATAAAGTGTAAATCGGATTAAAGATAAAATGTAAGTGTGTGTGTGTGTGTGTGTGTGGGGGGGGGGGGAGGGTCAATAAAGTAGGCTTTTAGTCTTTGAATTTCTCTCACTTCAACTCCTGTAAGTGAGAACCCAGTCAGCACAACACAATGCCTCAATGTCAGGTTAATGTTGGGCCGCCATCTGCGGCACTGGCTCAGCATCAAACCAACATTTATTCAATGTACTGTGTATTGTGCTTGCTGGAAATACACCCTTCCATTTTTTTTTATCCTGTCAATAACATGTATTTTAACTATAACAATGTGCAGGGGAACCTAGCATTTCTATTATTGACAGTTAATACCTGTCAATAAGGGCACGTGTTTTCCGCACAATTCCAGTTATAGGCTGCTTCACTATGTATAAATATAAACAGTATCCAAGGATTGTTATTACACTCGTCCATTATGTGGACTCGATATGCGATTTTATTCACGCCGATCCTAAAAAAACATCTGCAGTTTTGTTGTAGTGTTTGAGTTACTGATTATAATTGTCAGAAGGTCCAGGCAGCCTACTTTCATGCTAACTATCCCAATTAAAATAAACAAACATTTGCTTTCTCATGGTTTGAATCTGTATAATCATACAGGTTGTCGAAGAAAAGTAATAAAATTTTAAATGAAAAAGCCGTTATAAATGATGTTTTTTAAATAAAGTAGGCCTGCAGATACCTTAAGGAAATAATTGTATGAACATAGGAAAACCATAATATACTGTGTTTGTTTATTGTCAGGAGGACCCGGAGTGTACCATGTAGGAAAGTGTGGATCTTCAGGTCATAATATCAGATGTCAGCCGTATTTTAACGGCACGCCGATTGGAATGATGGTCCTTGGAAATCAATTGACAGCTACAGAGGAGGTGTGTAGCATCTAACCGGTTTAAAAGTCAGAATCTGACTTCCATAGACATCAGATTCTGAGGTCTATAGTCGATCCCAGCACTGAAAGAATTAAGAATTTATTATTGACCCATAACAGGTGTTCAAATGAAGTGGAAATCGCTAACTAAGACATTTATGATGATTTCAAATTGGAAAAAAACCTTGGTTTATTTTTGAAATATTTCATTGCTGTAAGGAATAGAGAGTCTACCTTATACGTATGGTTGTAATTATCTGTCTTTAATATTACTCAACCGTTCTTCTGATATGTTTGATTGCGATTTGAGTTGAGCAGATATCCAAAATAAATTGTACTAACTTTGGAACTGTTTTTTTGAAACTTGTTGACATTTCGACAGTCTAAACATTAAAAAATTTCTAAGCACCAATTCCAAAGTTACTACAATCACCTACTATCTTAGTGATTATTAGAACCGTGAATAACATTTTCACCAATAAAAGGATCAAAACACAAATCGTCCTTTAGTGAATGTGACGATAAATACTCGAGTATTTAAAAAAAAAAACCAAGGCTATTGTTCACAGATGACTAATGCTGATGGGGTGTGGGTGCGGCTAGATGTATACAGCATTACTCTGATATTGTTTACAGGTGACTAATGCTGATGGGGTGTGAGTGCGGCTAGATGTATACAGCATTACTCTGATATTGTTTACAGATGCCTAATGCTGATGGGGTATGGGTGCGGCTAGATGTATACAGCATTACTCTGATATTGTTTACAGATGACTAATGCTGATGGGGTGTGGGTGCGGCTAGATGTATACAGCATTACTCTGATATTGTTTACTGATGCCTAATGCTGATGGGGTGTGGGTGCGGCTAGATGTATACAGCATTACTCTGATATTGTTTACAGATGACTAATGCTGATAGGGTATGGGTGCGGCTAGATGTATACAGCATTACTCTGATATTGTTTACTGATGACTAATGCTGATAGGGTATGGGTGCGGCTAGATGTATACAGCATTACTCTGATATTGTTTACAGATGACTAATGCTGATGGGGTGTGGGTGCGGCTAGATGTATACAGTATTACTCTGATATTGTTTACAGATGGCTAATGCTGATGGGGTGTGGGTGCGGCTAGATGCAGACAGTATACAGCATTACTCTGATATTGTTTACAGATGACTAATGCTGATGGGGTATGGGTGCGGCTAGATGTATACAGCATTTCTCTGATATTGTTTACTGATGCCTAATGCTGATGGGGTGTGGGTGCGGCTAGATGTATACAGCATTACTCTGATATTGTTTACAGGTGACTAATGCTGATGGGGTGTGGGTGCGGCTAGATGTATACAGCATTACTCTGATATTGTTTACAGATGACTAATGCTGATAGGGTATGGGTGCGGCTAGATGTATACAGTATTACTCTGATATTGTTTACAGATGACTAATGCTGATGGGGTATGGGTGCGGCTAGATGTATACAGCATTACTCTGATATTGTTTACAGATGACTAATGCTGATGGGGTATGGGTGCGGCTAGATGTATACAGCATTTCTCTGATATTGTTTACAGATGACTAATGCTGATGGGGTGTGGGTGCGGCTAGATGTATACAGCATTACTCTGATATTGTTTACAGATGACTAATGCTGATGGGGTATGGGTGCGGCTAGATGCAGACAGTACGCAGTATTACTCTGATATTGTTTACAGATGACTAATGCTGATGGGGTGGGGGTGCGGCTAGATGCAGACAGTATGCAGCATTACTCTGATATTGTTTACAGATGACAAACGCTGATGGGGTATGGGTGCGGCTAGATGCAGACAGTATGCAGCATTATTGCGCTGAGCCGGACGGTGAAGCCTGGACGCTTGTGAAGGGACCCGAGGGTATCGTATACCTCCAGCACGAGGCTGACCTCCTGGCCTCGGACTCGGCAGATGACCTGAGCCGTACATCATCTCCCTTCAGCTCCGCCACCTCCCTCAACAAGGGGTTTGATTTCACCAACGCTCAGCAGAGACCGTCATTCGCAGTGTTTGGTACCCCACAAGGTATATTACTAATTGTCATAATAAAAAAACTATGTCACCGTTATTGGGAAGTAAATCTGTATTTGACCATCAAGATTTGCAAAGATTTGCTTTCAAATCCAACAGATGTGATTTATTTTCATCCACTTGAAGTTGAGGATTGCGGTAGCGAGACACAACTTCAAGTGAGTGAAAATCTAAATAAATTAATTTAGCTGTTTGAGGTTAACTCTTTCAGGCCTGAATTTACCATTGTCATCTACATCCACTACAAGCCGCGAATTGCTGTCGCAATTCTCGACTTGTAGTGGTTGAAGATGATTTGATGTGGTTTAAAAATTGAAGAAATTTGCTATGTATTGGTAAACCAATTTCATAGAAATTTTCGTTCTAAAACCCCTAGTTTTAGGAAAATTGAGTCTGTTTTAGGGGATGTAAAATGATGCTTTAATGCATCGTGAGGGCTTAAAGGGTTAATACAGTGCAAGCTCCACTGTGCTGCATTTCTCATACTCTGATGTTGATCAAAATCCATTGATTATTCATCAGACTTTAAACTCTAACAGCCTCTTGACCCTTTCAAGCCTAAATTTACAATTATGTCACAATTCTCGCCTTGTATTGACTTGAAGTGTGTGACAAATTGTTCCCTTAAATGTTTGAAATTAGGTCATTTTTCAGTTAACCCTTGTCCTTCTGAATTGTTTCAATTGTATTTTTCGTCATTTGAAGCTGGAACTGCTAACGCCTGTGTGAATTGCAGCAGCAATTCCCATCTCAGTGTGAATAAAAATGAGAGAAAATGCTAGTGAGCTACTGGCTGCGATATTGGTCCAAAAGTGAACGAGCATTGCGCAAATGCTGATGTTAACTGATGATATTTGAATATGGATAGCAATTAGTCTGTCCTATTTCTAAAATAAAACAGTCAACTCTTTTCAAACAGAATTGTGTGCTATAATCACATTTATTCAAATATCAAAAATTAAGCAGATTCAGAAAACAGACTGTGATCGTGATATGTGTGATAGCTTCTAATTCTGTTATTTTATTTAAAGTTTTAGTATCGATAAAGTATTTCTTCAGTATATCTAGCCAAATAGTGTTTATACTAAAACAGCTATAATAAATATTTTGATGATTTGAAATACAATTTTTTTATTTATTTTAAAGTTTGACAATGTTATGCATTTTTTTACTAATTCTCTCTTGGTTTCTGATATTAATATCCAAACATGGACCGGGATTCTCAAAGCCATTGACCTAGATCTTAGAGATGGCTATTTCGACCAATCAGATGCCTAAGATCTAGGTCAACCGGCTCTGGTGCTGGTTTGATTGCTTGAGCGTTGCTTTTACACTTTTATATAAATGCTATGATCTGTTCTTTTTATCCCCGAATATTGAATGGGTATTTTTCACAAATCAAAATGTTAAATGGCATGGTAGCGAGATGCAAATTTTAAAGAATGAAAATTATATAGTTCTGTTGCTGTAGATGCTTGTTTAAAACTACCTTTTACAATGATAAATTTCCGGAAATGATTAAATGTGCAGATGTAGTTGTGAAGTTAATAGACTATAATTACCATCAGGAAATTACAGATATGAGGCAGCTCTCTAGAAATTATATATAAAATGACATGATTGGTGCATCTCATGTGATTGGTGCATCTCATGCATCATCAAAACATAATGCCATATATATTTTTCCTATACTTTCCATTAAGAGAACCTGGTGATTAGAGAAGGAACTTCTATCCAGAGCTATTTAATTTTACCCTCTCACGACCAGTTTAGCATTCACCTTACAATTTATTCAAATTGGTGAGGCAGAGACAGAGATTTGAAGAAAACCGGCTAAGCTTTTCTAATAAAAAATGCCAAAGTTATTAAATTTATTCATACCCATGGTCCTGAACTTACAGAACGCCAGGAAAAATAGTTAGTAGATCTAAAAGGCTAGATAAATAACTATTATGCTTTATGAGTAGTGTTCTGGCTTCTGTACATATTATATTATTCTGGGTTTTTTCCTTGCCTCAGGACTTCTAGTAGGGTTCGTACAGGCTCCTGCAAAGCACAAAAGTGCTTGAAATCTACAAAAAGTATGTCAGGCCCTTAAATAGTTAAAAACGGAAATTCAGCAACAACACCATGCACGTGTTTTTCCAGATTGTTAGACCGCAGTGTTATTTCTGATTTTATGTACTCGGTTGTATTATATGAGTACATGTATCAGAATTAGGCATCTTTACTGTGAAAGAAAATTAATACATCTGGTAAAAACTTTGTGACATCATTTGGAAATTTTACTTAAATTCTTGTTGTTTTCACTATTGATTTCTTGAGATATATTCTGGTGGTCCTTGAAAAGTCCTTGAATGTCTTTGAATGTGATTTGTGACATGTACTAGTGGTGTCTGTTGTGATAGTGCCTATGTTTGGCGGCATTACTTGCTCTGTGTTTTTTACGAGGCGTGTTTGGAGGCATTATTTGCTTGGTGTTGTGTATGAGGCGTGTTTGTTTCTATAATGTCTATGTTTGGAGGCATTATTTGCTTGGTGTTGTGTATAAGCCATGTTTGTTTCTATAATGCCTATGGTTGGATGCATTATTTGCTTGCTGTTGTGTATAAGCCATGTTTGTTTCTATAATGTCTAAGGTTGGATGCATTATTTGCTTGGTGTTGTGTATGAGGCATGTTTGTTTCTATTATGCCTATTTTTGAAGGCATTAGTTGCTTGGTGTTGTGTATAAGGTGTGTTTGTTTCTATAATGCCTATGTTTGCAGGCATTAGCTACTTGGTGTTGTGTATGAGGCGTGTTTGTTTCTATAACTCCTATGTTTGCAGGCATTAGTTGCTTGGTGTTGTGTATAAGGTGTGTTTGTTTCTATAATGCCTATGTTTGCAGGCATTATCTACTTGGTGTTGTGTATGAGGCGTGTTTGTTTCTATAATTCCTATGTTTGGAGGCATTATCTGCTTGGTGTTGTGTATAAGGTGTGTTTGTTTTTATAATGCCTATGGTTGTAGGTATTATTTGCTTGGTGTTGTGTATGAGGCGTGTTTGTTGTTACAATGTCTATGTTTGGAGGCATTATTTGCTCGGTGTGGTGTATAATGCATGTTTGTTTCTATAATGCCTATGTTTGGATGCATTATTTGCTTGGTGTTGTGTATGAGGCGTGTTTGTTGTTACAATGTCTATGTTTGGAGGCATTATTTGCTTGATGTTGTGTATAAGCCATGTTTGTTTCTATAATGCCTATGTTTGGATGCATTATTTGCTTGGTGTTGTGAATGAGGCGTGTTTGTTTCTATAATGCCTATGTTTGGAAGCATTATTTGCTTGGTGTTGTGAATGAGGCGTGTTTGTTTCTATAATTCCTATGTTTGCAGGCATTAGTTGCTTGGTGTTGTGTATAAGGTGTGTTTGTTTCTATAATGCCTATGTTTGCAGGCATTATCTACTTGGTGTTGTGTATGAGGCGTGTTTGTTTCTATAATTCCGATGTTTGGAGGCATTTCTAGCGGTGCTTAGTGTTGTGTATGAGGCGTATTTGTTGTGACAGTTCCTATGTTTGGAGGCATTTTTAGCGTTGCTTGGTGTTGTGTATGAGGCGTATTTGTTGTGACAGTTCCTATGTTTGGAGGCATTTTTAGCGGTGCTTTGTGTTGTGTATGAGGCGTGTTTGTTATGACAGTGCCTATGTTTGGAGGTCCCGCCGCAGGCAGCAGTCACACGTGGTCCGGTCGTAAAGCCTTCCTGTTCAGCCAACCGGGTGAGATGGATAACTACATAAAGTCATAACAGTCTCTCTATTCTATTCATCACCAGATGATATCTATTATCTAATTATTATATTTGTAAAATTTAGCTTAATTTTTTTGGCCAGTCAGTACCAATTTAATCACAGTAAAATAATTATGATGACATTTTTTGCTACTTTTTTGTTTATATAATACATGTACGGGGTTACCACTGTAATTTTGAACTTTCAAAGCTATTTTTGGCTTTATGACTTACGATTGGACACATTTTGAGGATATTTTATTCTTTGTAACATTGGATGCCTGAAAATTATCCAGGGAAAAATTCTTAAGAAAGCTATTTTTAAGATTGCTCGAAAGTTTTTTCAATCTGTTAAGAATTGTTTAACAAAATATTATTTTGGTTTCAAGAATCAGTAAGAGTAAGCAGTAAATTGTACTAAATTTGGAACTCAGTTTTTAAAACTTTATGCGTTTTTTACTTGCTCTGGCAAGCCTTGCTCACATACTGATATCCTGGCGGTGGAAAGGCTCAGACATCCGAGAATGCTCTTGTCGTAGATGGGTGGCAGCTGGAAGCCTTGGTCCCTCATGTTCACATACACCTACAAGGCCCCATAATGAGCATTACTGATATATGCTAAAAAATGACTTCAGATATATCTAAAAATATCTGATAATATATATTATTGAAATATACTGGCGCTATGAAATCACTGTATTGTCTTGTATTGCATCTAATAAGTTTTGCTACACATAACGAGCATATTTTGTATATAATAGAATAGAGAGGCTGTCCGATGACACTTGTACATAGACATGTTATTCTGCTATCTTAGTTATTAGTTTCTTTGGTAGATGTGTTCATCTATAAAAAGTCATTCTTAAACAGTTCACTCATGTTGATACATTTTCAGCATTTTCCCTGATTACTCAGCTAAATAAATTGAAAAAACACACTTGATAAGTATTTTTTTTCATTTTCCTTCTGCAAGACTGATTCAAGAAATTACAATATGTGGTTAACATTAAAAATAATAAATTCACCAGATTGAGCATGTAATTAAATGAAAATTGACAGTAGGGAAAATTACTATTTTATAAAACATTAATCCATACAGGGAGTAACTTTAACAATCAAACATCAAGAGTCTTTGAACCAGAAAAAAGCTAACTATTGACCTTCTCAAAATCAGTTTGGTTGTTAAATGTTTAATCTAGATATATCACAGTCACACTTTGCATGGAAGAGTAAAAGTTGAGTGAATTAATTTTAAGTAATGACTTTGGTGATGAACACAGGCTGTAGATTTTCTTTCCCTTCTTTTTTCTTCTTGGGAATCTTGGTGTTTTGACTAATTTCTTTCTGGTTGTTCCACTTTGCCCTTTGCTGATTTTAATGTCTGTTTTTGATATAGAATCTGGAGCTCCTGAACCATCGCCCAAGGCCTCCACATGGCCGAGACCGAGTAAGACGGATGTGCTGTCAGCCTCTGCAGACCGTCATCTGGACGGCTCACCGGGCAGCCTGTCACCTCGTATCACCAGTCGTGACGGCTCTCCTCGTGCTACCGGCTCCCCACGTACCGCGTCTCCCCGCATGTCATCACCACTTCTATCAGCTCACAGATTACAGGAACGGAAACTCGTGGAGACGTTATCAAAAGAGATCCCTCCCGAGCTACAAGGAGTATCGGTCAAAGATCTGGTCAAAGCACTCGGTAAGTCTCCTCGATCATCTCACTAATATTCCACCTTTTCCATTTTGTTTGCTTTATTTCACCACGCTTTGGTCTTCATTACAATATGTTAACAAAAATCTAATAAGGTAAAAGCATGAATTCTGTCCGTTGGTCTACATCTGCTGATCTAATAAGGTAAAAGCATGAATTCTCGCCGTTGGTCTACATTTGCTGATCTAATAAAGTAAAAGCATGAATTCTCGCCGTCGAGCAGAGAATATACCAAGAAGGAGATTAGATGGGAAGTTCATCAGATACAATCATTCATGTCAGTTTCGTTTAAATTTGTTTGATCATTTTTATTAATACCTTTAACAGTTGACCTGTTGACTTGATTATTTTCTAGACGAATTAATCCCTTTATGCAGTTACTGACTTGTGCTGTTATTCTATCGCTGTTGCATTCTTCCTTTATAATGCTTCTTTTATTAAGTTTGCTTGTCTGTTGTGAAATCAGGCGTGGGATGAATACATACCCCTGGAGCAGAAAGGGCATCTGCCACTTTGTAAAGTGGCAGATGCCCTGTCTGCTCCAGGGGAAGAATAAGGAAATGTAGCGTTTGCAAGCGGTATAATTCTTATATTACAGGACGAGTGAAACTAGACAAGGACCTTACTAAAGCTAATCCTAGCAAATATTCAGAAAAGGTCAAACGCAAAACTGAGAGCGATCACGAGCGGTCCGTTAGCTTGGAATCACGTTTGAAACAAGTGTCGGTTAGGGGTCTGATCAAACTGTTAGGTAAGACGTTCAGAGGAATGTGACGGAGTTTTTGAGAATGCTGTCGTTTTTTGTTGTCTAGTGCATCCTTTGATTTAGAACTTTATACGTTGTTATTACTTTGTGTTTTATATGTCCCTTCATGTTCACTCGTATAAAAACTCATGATCTGATGATCAATTTTTACATAATTAATTCTCAGAAAAGGCCTGCCATTTAATTTATTCACCATTTGCCAATATTTACCAAAAAGTAAAACTGATTTTTTAAATTATATTTTTATTTTCTTGAAGTTGTGTATGGCTGTTACAGCTCACAGCTTCCAAGTGGGTGGAAATCTCTTGTATTTGTTTAATTTGAGATCAAGAATTTACACGTTTTGCTCATCTATCACAAATTTAACTTCCAAGAAACCTTATTTGGTTATGATATTATGGAAATAATGAAGCGAAGACGATTTTAGTATTCTTTCAGGACTAAGAGCGCTATCACTGGGTTTAACCAGTGCCATCACTTCATAAAAACACACCTTTTGATGGTGGATGGTACTTTGGATCAGCAAATTTAATAAATACTTGGTCTCCAAATTTTTTTTTACAATAATTAATTTTCACTCACTTAAAGCTGTGGATCGCGTCAGCGAGGCACAATTTTAGGTGAATGAAAATTTCAATTTGATAACTTTTTGGGTAAAGGTCAAGTCCCATTCAGAGGTTTATTCAGGGGACTTCTTGCATGATTTTTTGTTTTGCCAAATGAGATAAACCACTGTTTACTTTGCTGATGGTTTAGTTTTATATCCAGCAGGATGTGCTTTGATTTTATATTTTCTGCATGGATTATGCTCACACTTTGCCGTCTATTATATTCACTCAGCTATTGTAAGCGACAAGCACCACCTGCATATTTGAATTCAAGAATTTAGTAACATAATCGCGGGTTCAATCAATAGAATATTATTCATCATTGAGGCGATACTGGTAAATTCGTGCGGGACCCTGGTTAAATAGTTACCATTGCCTGCCTGTCACGCCGGAGTTCACAGGTTTGTCCCCCTCTCTGGTATTCAAGTTTAAAAAAAAAAAAATGTTTCTTTCCCGCTCACTCATCATGATTCAGTATTGTGGGGAGCCTCTATTGCCGAGAGGTAGCATGCTCTGCCTCAGACCATCAGAGCTCAAATTTTGATTGCTGTATCTGGAGGGCAGTGTCATCTGATTCATCTCACCATCCTCAGGAGGTTCTCTGTTCCCAATTTAGTCTGTATGTAGACAAAGGTGGCCTAAGCCCCATCCATTCATTCATACTGTTGACTTTCACAGCCATCGACCACATTGCAGATTGTATGTGATAGCACTGTATATTCACCACAGATATTGTTATAGGGTTAGGGTTTATAGTGTATTATAGTGATGAGTTATACCATTTCATTTTCAATGAATGTTATACAAGACATGATATGTGCAGCTTACAGCACTTAAAATTTTTCATAAATTTCATAGTTAGCTCTTTCCGCTTCTTTTGAATACCTATGTTATGGGTCTACCATTATGAAAAAATCGCACCCGTATGGGAAGAAGGATTTCAGTCGTGCCACGATTTTGTCAGGTGTCACACTTCTTTTACACTAATGGTCAAAGTTTTTGAAATTTGAAAATCACATTCCTGACAACATGGGGATGTGCAAATGAGTTTTTAAAGATGTTAGCAATATGGCCGCCAGAGGTCAACTTCATAATTTTTTGTGGGTGCAAAAACTCTAAAATTAGTGGTCAATTTTTCTCAAAAAATTCCGATTACCTTCCTAACAAGGTGGAGATGTGCAAGTGGGTTTTCAAAGATGAGGTGCTACTAACATTCAAAATGGCCGCCATAATTTATTGTATGTGCAAAAACTCAAAACCTAAAGTCAGAAATTATTCAAATTTCCCAATCCACATTCCCCATGAAAGAAGATGTGCTGGTGATTTTTTAGCTCCCGTAGGTGAGACGAAGGGAGCTATGGATTCTACCTCCGGTTTTTTTTGGCCTCTTCTTTTGCCTATAACTTTGTAAGAAAATAAGCTAGGATAACAATTTTTGGTATGTGGGTTACTTCCAGGTGGCTTATGGACAGGTTAAAATATTTTTAATCTGAATTCAATACGCAAGGTTGCAGAGGAGAAAATGATGATGTTACGGCGTTGGGTCGTTGGGCCGTCCGTAAACAATTCGTTTCCGGAGCATATCTCTGAAAGTACTTGTCCGATTGTCTTCAAATTTTACACACAACACCCCTAGGGGGTCTAGTTGTGCCTTTTGGGGTATTTGAACTTTGACCTACTTCTGGTTCAGAACTATGACCTATTTAGACGTTTTGACGCGCACTTCGTTTCCGGAGCAGATCTCGAAAAGTACTGGGCCGATGACAGTCATATTGCACATACATGTTCTCTAAGGTCCCTAGTTGTGCCTTTTCAGGTTTTTGGACCTTGACCTTGAAGTTGACCCAGCACTTTGACCTAATTTATAACATCGGTAAATCCGACTGAAAGATTTTGCGGAATATCATGAAAACCGCTCAAGATAGCTACACCATTACTATAAAACAAATTGTGAGGTTTCAGGAGAGGATGCATCTTGAAAAATTTCAAGTCGATAAAATTAAAAATGGCCGCCTATCGGCCATTATTCACCTCGACAGGCCTGATATTGCGGAATATCATGAAAACCGCTCAAGATAGCTACACCATTATTATCAAATAAATTGTAAGGTTTCAGGAGAGGATGCATCTTGAAAAATTTGAAGTTGATAAAATCCAAAATGGCCGCCTATCAGCCATTATTCACCTCGACAGGCCTGATATTGTGGAATATCATGAAAACCGCTCAAGATATCTACACCATTACTATAAAACAAATTGTAAGGCTTCAGGAGAGGATGCATTTTGAAAAAATTCAACTCGTCCAAGTTCAAAATGGCCGCCAATCGGCCATTATTCACTTTCACATGGCCGTTATTTGGTAAACCGTGCTAGATGGCTAGACCATTACTATGAAACAAAATGTGTGATTTCAGGAGAGGATGCATCTTGAAAAAATTCGACTTGATCAAACTTAAAATGGCCGCCTTTTCGGCCATTATTCATTTTCACATGGCTGATATTTGGTAAACCGTGCTAGATGGCTAGACCATTACCTGATTACTATAAAACAAAGTGTGAGTTTTCGGGGGAGGATGCACCCTGAAATTTTTTAACTTACAAATTCAAAATGGCCGACAATCAGCATTATTTACCTCTATAGGCCTGATATCAGGTAAACCGTGCTAGATAGCTAGACCATTACTATAAAACAAATTGTGACGTTTCGAGAGAGGATGCCTTTTAAAAACTTTCGACTCAATCGAATTCAAAATGGCCGCCTATCGGCCACTATTTACTTTCACATTGCTGATATTTGGTAAACCGTGTTAGATAGCTGGACCATTACTATAAAACAAAATGTGAGATTACAAGAGAGGATGCATCTTGAAAAAAATTGACTCGATCAAATTCAAAATGGCCGCCTATCGGCCATTATTCACTTTCACATAGCCGGTTTTTGGTAACCGTGCTAGATGGCTAGACCATTACTATAAAACAAAATGTGAGATTTCAGGAGAGGATGCATCTTGAAAATTTTTGACTTGATCAAATTCAAAATGGCCTCCTATCATTACTGGGATACTGATTAGGATCATTAATTTCAATGGAGGTTTGCAATCTCTGACAGACTGTCTAGTTCTTATCTTACTCTTAGACTGGGCTTCTTAGACCTAGTTGTCTTGCGTCTTGATTTTTGACCTAGACTAGGACTACATTAATAACCCTATACAAAATTGCTTAAATCAAATTCTAATTCAGAGCGGGAGCTCCTGGACTTATGTAGTCTTGTTTTCAAGGTTTTAACAAAATTTAATATGGTCGCCACGGATCAGTTCGCAAAATGTCAAGACCTAATTTATGCCGTTGGATGATATAGTCCTCTTGTTTAATTCTCTCAGCATGGGGATCGAATTTGGACGTTAGAATCTGACGTCTACAGACGGTCCCCGCGGTAAAAGGGTTTTGACGTGAGAGATTCAACATTAAATCTACATTTCCACATTTATGCACCATGTATATTTAGAATATTTGTTTTTAATGAAAATATGTGTATTCCATGACAATAAGGAAGGCCTGGGCTTTATACCCATTATTATACCGGGTTATTTCAAATTAGGACATTTTTATTTCCCATGAGATGTGAATAAAATGGAGATCTATACGAACATATTTATATTATTTAAAGAATGTTAACAAGACTTTGGAACAGCTTGATGTCTTTTTAGAACACTTGAATAAATCTAATATCACGTTTTTCAAATGGATTTCCTTCCATCGCAGAAAAATTCAAGGATTATTTATTATTTGTGTATAATGTTTTGTTGTTGTTTATTTTTTGTTCCTTTGATTTTGTTGTGTCAGTTTAAAAGGTAATATGGATTTTAAAAAAAACTTGTGAATATGGAAAAAATGAAAACGTTTTTTTTATAAGATCTGAAAAGATGATTTAAGCCCTTCAAACTTTTCATCCATTTGAAGCATTATAGCTAAAGGTTGACTAATATAAATATACTATGAAGATTTGTTCATTTCAAAATCTGCATTTTTCAGATAAGTTAAGTCAAATAATTTTGCATCTATTTTTTTCACAATTGCACTTATTTGCACGCTTAATTAAAACTTTTATCCTTAATGTTCCATGTACTGAATTTTGTTTCTCTTTTATGTTTTTATTCTTTTTTGAAATCTACACCTTTATACACCATGATATTTTAATTTTATTTTCTCATGCATTAAAACCATTATAGTTTATGGTATATTTTAATCTGAGTTTTCCAGTATAAATAAGATTTTGATTATGGTAGTTTTTTACAATAAATGTTTCCTAAATATAGTTTTAAAATTACTGATATGCAATGGAAGAAACACTTTATAAGGGCCTACAGTAATAAAAGTAATAACATGCAGTACTATGGCAAGCTCTTCAACATTTCTAATTTTGTTTCCACCAGTATAACTATGTTTACTGCTAAATAACAAAAATCCAAGTGTTACATTTTATTTTTTGATGATGACCCCCTATTTATGTATTTCAACTTAGTTATATTATATATTTTAATTAAAGTTGATATTATTTTTAGCTATTTCTACTATGTTATAATATTTTTGTATTTTGCTGCTATTGGAAAAGACATCATTTTATGTGACTATTATTTCACAAAGCTTCTCTGTGATTGTAATCTTAATTTACATATTTTCGTCGAGAAAGTACTGCCGTGAGGATGGGGATTAACGTTACTGTTCTTATTTTCTATAACTAAGACATCAGTTGTTTTGTTTTAAAATATATTTATTTGTGTTCATAAAAGTATATATACATTCTTTCCAAGTTTTTTGTATTCATTGAACATCACTTATTATATTCTGATCTAGTATCAGACACTTTCTTTTGAAATTGTCTCTTTAATTTAAGTGGTGGATTACTGTTTTTTAACCCTTTCAAGCCTGAATTTACCATTGTCATCTTCATCCACTACAAGCCGCGAATTGCTATCGCAATTCTCAACTTGTAGTGGATGAAGATGATTTGATGTGGGTGATAAATTGAAGAAAATTACTATGTATTCATGGAGCACGTTTATCGAAATTTGCCTTCTAAAACCCTTAGCTGTGAAAAAATAAAGTATGTTTTCAATGGTGTAAAATGATGCTGTAATGCATTGTTGGGGCTTAAAGGTTTAGGCATTCCTATTTTATCGGGATGCTTGTATTTTTTGGCATTTTCTGGCGCACCCTTAAATTACTGATTTTTGCTGATGTTGATTTTTGTATATATTTCTCACGTATGATTTATGTGACTGGAAAACTTGGAAAAAATTGTTTTATTATGTGGTTTATTCCAATCATGCCAGCAATTGCCACTTAAAAAGTATTGAAAAATAGTTGCTCGTCAAAGAGAATAGGCCTAGTCAGCCTTTTCATTCAGAGGTCACAATGCCCCACTGGCCCAGTCAGCTCTTTCTGTTAGAGGTCACAATGCCCTACTGGCCTAGTCAGCCCTTTCTGTTAGAGGTCACAATGCCCTACTGGCCTAGTCAGCCCTTTCTGTTAGAGGTCACAATGCCCTACTGGCCTAGTCAGCCTTTTCTGTTAGAGGTCACAATGCCCTACTGGCCTAGTCAGCTCTTTCTGTTAGAGGTCACAATGCCCTACTGGCCTAGTCGGCCCTTTCTGTTAGAGGTCACAATGCCCTACTGGCCTAGTCAGCCCTTTCTGTTAGAGGTCACAATGCCCTACTGGCCTAGTCAGCCCTTTCTGCTAGAGGTAACAATGCCTTACTGGCCTAGTCAACCCTTTCTGTTAGAGGTCACAATGCCCTACTGGCCTAGTCAGCAATTTCTGTTAGAGGTCACAATGCCCTACTGGCCTAGTCAGCCCTTTCTGCTAGAGGTAACAATGCCTTACTGGCCTAGTCAGCCCTTTCTGTTAGAGGTCACAATGCCCTACTGGCCTAGTCAGCCTTTTCTGTTAGAGGTCACAATGCCCTACTGGCCTAGTCAGCCCTTTATGTTAGAGGTCGCAATGCCCTACTGGCCTAGTCAGCCCTTTCTGTTAGAGGTCACAATGCCCTACTGGCCTAGTCAGCCCTTTCTGTTAGACGTCACAATGCCCTACTGGCCTAGTCAGCCCTTTCTGTTAGAGGTCACAATGCCCTACTGGCCTAGTCAGCCCTTTCTGTTAGAGGTCACAATGCCTAGTCAGCCCTTTCTGTTAGAGGTCACAATGCCCTACTGGCCTAGTCAGCCCTTTCTGTTAGACGTCACAATGCCCTACTGGCCTAGTCAGCCCTTTCTGTTAGAGGTCACAATGCCCTACTGGCCTAGTCAGCCCTTTCTGTTAGAGGTCACAATGCCTAGTCAGCCCTTTCTGTTAGAGGTCACAATGCCCTACTGGCCTAGTCAGCAATTTCTGTTAGAGGTCACAATGCCCTACTGGCCTAGTCAGCCCTTTCTGTTAGAGGTCACAATGCCCTACTGGCCTAGTCAGCCCTTTCTGTTAGAGGTCACAATGCCTAGTCAGCCCTTTCTGTTAGAGGTCACAATGCCCTACTGGCCTAGTCAGCAATTTCTGTTAGAGGTCACAATGCCCTACTGGCCTAGTCAGCCCTTTCTGTTAGAGGTCACAATGCCCTACTGGCCAAGTCAGCCCTTTCTGTTAGAGGTCACAATGCCTAGTCAGCCCTTTCTGCTAGAGGTCACAATGCCCTACTGGCCTAGTCAGCCCTTTCTGTTAGAGGTCACAATGCCTAGTCAGCAATTTCTGTTAGAGGTCACAATGCCCTACTGGCCTAGTCAGCAATTTCTGTTAGAGGTCACAATGCCTAGTCAGCCCTTTCTGTTAGAGGTCACAATGCCCTACTGGCCTAGTCAGCCCTTTCTGTTAGAGGTCACAATGCCTAGTCAGCAATTTCTGTTAGAGGTCACAATGCCCTACTGGCCTAGTCAGCAATTTCTGTTAGAGGTCACAATGCCCTACTGGCCTAGTCAGCCCTTTCTGTTAGAGGTCACAATGCCCTACTGGCCTAGTCAGCAATTTCTGTTAGAGGTCACAATGCCCTACTGGCCTAGTCAGCAATTTCTGTTAGAGGTCACAATGCCCTACTGGCCTAGTCAGCCCTTTCTGTTAGAGGTCACAATGCCCTACTGGCCTAGTCAGCAATTTCTGTTAGAGGTCACAATGCCCTACTGGCCTAGTCAGCCCTTTCTGTTAGAGGTCACAATGCCCTACTGGCCTAGTCAGCAATTTCTGTTAGAGGTCACAATGCCCTACTGGCCTAGTCAGCCCTTTCTGCTAGAGGTCACAATGCCCTACTGGCCTAGTCAGCCCTTTCTGTTAGAGGTCACAATGCCCTACTGGCCTAGTCAGCAATTTCTGTTAGAGGTCACAATGCCCTACTGGCCTAGTCAGCCCTTTCTGTTAGAGGTAACAATGCCCTACTGGCCTAGTCAGCAATTTCTGTTAGAGGTCACAATGCCCTACTGGCCTAGTCAGCAATTTCTGTTAGAGGTCACAATGCCCTACTGGCCTAGTCAGCAATTTCTGTTAGAGGTCACAATGCCCTACTGGCCTAGTCAGCAATTTCTGTTAGAGGTCACAATGCCCTACTGGCCTAGTCAGCAATTTCTGTTAGAGGTCACAATGCCCTACTGGCCTAGTCAGCAATTTCTGTTAGAGGTCACAATGCCCTACTGGCCTAGTCAGCTCTGTTTCACCTGAACAAATGTTTTACCCATTTCAGTTCTGTCAACTGTGAGATACAAACTGTGGTGACATCGACACCTCCTCTAAATTACTACAGTGTGGCAGTGTAGCATGGTCACAGTGTGGCAAGATATTTTTAGTATGTCAGTGTCACAGTATATTACACAGTGTATGACTTTGTTGATTACAGGTGAGAGCCGGGTTAACGGTAACGGTGTGACGCCACCAAGAACGCCACCTGGAACACCAAAGAAAGTGCCGTCTAGAAGTTCAAGCCCTAAAGCCATCCCTGGTCAGTGTACAGACATATAGTTCATTTTTCACTGTTATTGACTTACATTGCAATCTCTTATAAATTATTAGTCCTTCGTGCATAAAAAATATGACGTTTATTCTCATGTAACTCGTCCCAGTAGTAATTGCTAAGCACCAGGCCACATTTTATATTTATACATTTATTAATTTATTTGATATTTATGTGTATGTATATAAATCTTAGTTTAAGCAATGAAGTCTGTGTGGAAAAACATAATAAAAAACAAAAATGTGTCCTACTAAAACATGCAGAGTAACAACTAAAGAGACAATTAGATTCTACTTGCAAAATTATACATATCTATAATGTTGTTTTAATCCGGAAAATATTAAAGCTGCAAGTTTTTTAAATGTTTTGAGTAGTTTACAACAAATTTACAGCAAATTTAGAAATATAATTATCGATAGGAACCTCAAATAATACTTTGAAATGTATTTTTTTAAGTCATTTTTTCTTTTAAGTCACTGTATGTTGGATACAATAATACAAAAACGTTACATGAGTAGCATAAAATTTGCTGATGTTGTTTCCGATCAAGCCATCTGCTTTTTTGTAATAAGATTTATATAATAACATATCATATAATTGTATTGTTTCTTAGGTTGATCTCATCATGACATAATAACATATTATTAGCTCTCTTCGTCACCATAGGTAAGACAGAGGGAGCTATGGATTCTGCCTTCGTCCGGGTTTTTAGCTACCGCCGTCATCGTAGGTGAGACGGAGGGAGCTATGGATTCCGCCTCCGGTTTTTTTTTGCCTCTTCTTTTGCCTATAACTTTGTAAGAAAATAAGCTAGGATAACAATTTTTGGTATGTGGGTTACTTCCAGGTGGCTAATGGACAGGTTAAAATATTTTTAATCTGAATTCAATATGCAAGGTCGCAGAGGAGAAAATGATGATGTTACGACGTTGGGCCGTCTGTAAACAATTCGTTTCCGGAGCATATATTTGAAAGTACTTGTCCCATTGTCTTCAAATTTTACACACAACACCCCTAGGGGGTCTAGTTGTGCTTTTTGGGGTATTTGAACTTTGACCTACTTCTGGTTCCGAACTATGACCTATTTAGACGTTTTGACGCGCACTTCGTTTCCGGAGCAGATCTCGAAAAGTACTGGGCCGATGACAGTCATATTGCACATACATGTTCTCTAAGGTCCCTAGATGTGCCTTTTCAGGTTTTTGGACCTTGACCTTGAAGTTGACCCAGCACTTTGACCTAATTTATAACATCGGTAAATCCGACTGAAAGATTTTGCGGAATATCATGAAAACCGCTCAACATAGCTACACCATTACTATAAAACAAATTGAGAGGTTTCAGGAGAGGATGCATCTTGAAAAATTTCAAGTCGATAAAATTAAAAATGGCCGCCTATCGCCATTATTCACCTCGACAGGCCTGATATTGCGGAATATCATGAAAACCGCTCAAGATAGCTACACCATTACTATCAAACAAATTGTCAGGTTTCAGGAGAAGATGCATCTTGAAAAATTTCAAGTTGATAAAAAGCAAAATGGCCGCCTATCGGCCATTATTCACCTCGACAGTCCTGATATTGCCGAATATCATGAAAACCGCTCAAGATATCTACACCATTACTATAAAACAAATTGTAAGGTTTCAGGGGAGGATGCATTTTGAAAAAATTCAACTCGACCAAGTTCAAAATGGCCGCCAATTGGCCATTATTCATTTTCACATGGCCGTTATTTGATAAACCGTGCTAGATGGCTAGACCATTACTATAAAACAAAATGTGTGATTTCAGGAGAGGATGCATCTTGAAAAAATTCAACCCGATAAAATTCAAAATGGCCACTTATCGGCCATTATTCACTTTCACATGGCCGATATTTGGTAAACCGTGCTAGATGGCTAGACCATTACTATAACACGAAATGTGAGATTTCAGATGAGGATGCATCTTGAAAAATTTTGACTTGATCAAGTTCAAAATGGCTGCCTTTTCGGCCATTATTCATTTTCACATGGCTGATATTTGGTAAACCTTGCTAGACGGCTAGACCATTACTATAAAACAAAGTGTGAGTTTTCGGGGGAGGATGCACCCTGAAAATTTTTAACTTACAAATTCAAAATGGCCGACAATCAGCATTATTTACCTCGATAGGCCTGATATCACGTAAACCGTGCTAGATAGCTAGACCATTACTATAAAACAAAATGTGACGTTTCGGGAGAGGATGCCTTCTAAAAACTTTTGACTCAATCAAATTCAAAATGGCCGTCTATCGGCCACTATTTACTTTCACATTGCTAATATTTGGTAAACCGTGTCAGATAGCTGGACCATTACTATAAAACAAAATGTGAGATTTCAGGAAAGGATGCTTCTTAAAAAAAATTGACTCGATCAAATTCAAAATGGCCGTCTATCGGCCATTATTCACTTTCACATAGCCGTTATCTGGTAACCGTACTAGATGGCTAGACCATTACTATAAAACAAAATGTGAGATTTCAGGAGAAGATGCATCTTGAAAAATTTTGACTCGATCAAATTCAAAATGGCCCCCTATCGGCTATTATCAACTTTCACATGCCCAATATTTTGTAAACTGTGTTAGATGCTAGTCCATTACTATAAAACAAAATTTGAGGTTTCAGGGGAGGATGCACCCTTAAATTTTTAAACTAGTTTATATCGAATTTAAAGTGACCATAAATCAGCTATTAGTTTCCTCGATTGGCCTGATATCGGGTAAACCGTGCCAGATAGGTAGACAATTACTGGGATACTGATTAGGATCATTAATTTCAATGGAGGTTTGCAAGCTCTGACAGACTGTCTAGTTCTTATCTTACTCTTAGACTGAGCTTCTTAGACCTAGTTGTCTTGCGTCTTGATTTTTTGTCCTAGCCTAGGACTACATTAATAACCCTACACAAAATTGCTTAATCAAATTCTAATTCGAAGCGGGAGCTCCTGGACTACTTATGTAGTCTTGTTACCTCTCCTTTTGCCTATAACTAAGCTAGTTAAAGCTAGGATAACAATTTTTGGTATGTGGGTTACTTCTAGGTGGATAATGGACAGGTTAAAGATGACCTATTACCTCCTATTTGGGTATGAATGAATTCTTACCAAATATGGGGGTGATAAATAATCATGTGTGCGAATCTCTGTGATGTCATAGATTATGATGTGACGTCATACATTGTGACATATTTCCGAGAGGGTCACATGATAGCCGATCACTCCATATAAGGAAACAATTGTGCTCAATCTTGTGGCAACTTTGATTTATTTGTCACAAACTTATTCATACTTCGGGGTGATAGATCACCTTTAAAATATTTTCAAACCGAATTTATTACGCAAGGTCGCAGAGGAGACTGAATGATGTTACGGCGTTGGGCCGTCCATGATCTTTTTGTTTCCGGAGCATATCTCAGGATGTAATTGTTCGATTGTCTTCAAATTTTACATACAACACCTCTAGGGGGTCTAGTTGTGCTTTTTGGGTATATGAACTTTGACCTACTTTTGGTTCAATACTATGACCTATTTACACGTTTTGGCACACACTTCGTTTCCGGAGCAGATCTCGAAAACTACTTGGCCATATTGCACATACATGATCTCTAAGGTCCCTAGTTGTACCTATTTAGGTTTTTGGACCTTGACCTTGAAGTTCACCCAGCACTTTGACCTAATTTATACCATCTAAACCATAGCTACACCATTACTATAAAACAAAATGTGAGATTTCAGGAGAGGATGCATCTTGAAAAATTTCGACTCAATCAAATTCAAAAGGGCCACCTATCGGCCATTAGTTATTTTCACATGGCCGATATTTGGTAAACCGTGCTAGATCGCTAGACCATTACTATAAAAAAAAGTGAGTTTTCGGGGGAGGATGCACCCTAAAAAAATTTAATTCCATCGAATTCAAAATTATTCACCTCGATCGGCCTGATATCAGGTGAACCGTGCTAGATAGCTGGGCCATTACTATAAAACAAAATGTGACGTTTCAGGAGACGATGCAGCTTGAAAAATTTCGACTCGATCAAGTTCAAAATGACCCCCTATCGGCCATTATTTACTTTCACATGCCCAATATTTGGCAAACCATTATTTACCTCAATAGGCCTGATATCGGATAAACCATGCCAGATAGGTAGACCATTACTAGGATACTGATTAAGATAATTAATTTCAATGGAGGTTTGCTGACAGACTGACAGACTGACTGTCTAGTTCTTATCTTACTCTTAGACTGAGTCTCTTAGACTTAGTTGTCTTGCGTCTTGATTTTCATCTCATCATGACATAATTACTTATTATATAATTGTATTTTTTCTTAGTTTCATCATGACATAATTACATATTATATAATTGTATTTTTTCTTAGTTTTATCTCATCATGACATAATTACATAATATATAATTGTATTTTTTCTTAGTTTCATCTCATTATGACATAATTAGTTATTATATAATTGTATTTTTTCTTGGTTTCATCATGACATAATTACATGTTATATTTTTGAATTTTTTCTTAGTTTCATCATGACATAATAACATATTATGTAATTGTATTTTTTCTTAGGTTCATCTCATCATGATGGTTTTAAGAGCGGCAGTCCGTCGTCTTTGGTGGCATCAGAGTACGGGATGGCGTCGGCTTTAGCTCCACCTTTACCTAACATGTCAGCGGGTTCCAGCCCATCACGCACACCTCCCTGTACGCCCCCCAGAACTCCCCCGACATCCCGCCGTGACTCCAGCGCAGGCAGCTTCTCCACCCCTCCCCAGACACCCCCCAGTATACGTAAGGAATACTCATCAGCCGGCAGCAGCCCGCACTTCAGCTCTCCCAGCCGCAGGTAGATACCCAGCAAGCACTAGACGCTGACCTCATGCTGATCCAGCGTCATAGACGATGGGCCAACATTAAGCAAACATAAGACCAACATTTTGTTACAGATTGTTACTTCAGCTTAAATCTCTATATCCTTTCAAATTATAATTTTACTCAATGTTTTTTTACATATAATATATGCAGAATATTTCTATTGATGAAATCATTGCTTGTGCAATACAAAACCTGAACTCTATACACAAGGTAAATTAAAAGCAATTTGAAAAAAAAATTAAAATGGCCGACTGTTGACCATTTTAGATTTTTTAGTGTGAAATTTGTCATGGGTTATCCTTGTGTGAGACATTACATTTTGTTTTATATTCATGGTCCAGTCATTTTGCATTTCTTGAGTTAAGTAAATATTACAAAATTCAAAATGGCCGCTAAACGGCCATTTTGAAATTGTTTGATCCCAAAAGTTAATCAGGTTATTGGCTGACATAGCTGAACATATTTGCCAAATTAAAAGAAGATCTGATGGCATCTTTTTACTGAAATGCGCTAACGAGCATTTCTTTGTAAGTGGCCATAGTAATTAAAGGGTTGATGATATGGGGATCAAAATGTCACCAACACAATTCCCCAGTGGTATGTGATGGCTATGTGAAGTATGAGGAAGCAGAAGTTTTGCATTTCTTGAGTTAAGTAAATATTACAAAATTCAAAATGGCCGCTAAACGGCCATTTTGAAATTGTTTGATCCCAAAAGTTAATCGAGTCAATTTAAATGTAATGATTGATTGTAACTTTATATTCCCATTTAGTCCTCAGAGGAGTACGAGTTCGAGTCCACAGCGTAGTGGCAGCCCCATGCAGGTGGCAGGTCGTGGGTTCAACTCCCCTTCACGTTCGGTGGCTAACGCCCAAACTGACAACATCAAGGGACACTTCAGTATCGGTACATCTTCACCCAAAGATGACATCAGGTGACTAGTAATAACAATTGTCAGTTGCAGTCATAATATTCAGATCTTTTTTTATTTCTCAGGTTTTAAACTGTTTATCTCCAGAAAGAAAATTTTCTGATTTCAACTCAATGAAAATGTATTAATTTTTATCTAACATCCCCAGCTTTTTATTCTAATCTAGCACGCTCTAACGTTTTTTTATCTAGTACCCCCTAGCTTTTTGATTTTTATGAAACACACCTATATTTTTTAGTTTCATTTATCACGGCTTAACTTTTTTATCTAGCACCTCTAACTTTTTTGTTCAATTTTATCAACTACCCACTTATGTTGTTTTATTTTTATCTAGCACCCACTAATTTTTAGTCATTTGCATTCACCTTGAAAATAAATACCCAATAATGTCAAATTAATCTCAGAAGGCCCTTAGCATTATCTTGAAAGATTCTGCTATTTTTATTCAATGACATTTGTTTAACTCTTTAAACGCCAAATTATTCAATTGAAATTTTCACCCACTTGAAGTTGCGTCTCCCTGACGCGATCTTCAACTGGGTAAAAATTATTCAGATTTGATAAAATGGAGATCAACTCATTTCAAATCTTGCTGATGTCACGTTTTATCTTTAACATATCTAAAAGGTGATATTTTAATGTGCTAATAAAAAAATGAAAAACCGAATATATTCAGGACCGGCGGTTAAAGGGGTAAAAAATCCAATGTGAATTTCTAGATATAACATATTTCTATGTAAAATAAGAACATTCTTCATTGATTATATATAATCATATAGAATTTGTATAGTCTGTCTGGATATATAATTTACATGAGTTATTATTTTGTGTAGATTGTCTCCAAAACCAAATCGTAAGGAGAGAAGTCGACAGCTAAGATCGAAGAGAGATCGGGCGATGTCCCCGGGCGCCAGAGAGAAAACGCCCACATCCCGCTCTCGATCAGGGTCATTACAAGGTGAGCGGCAGGAGCCGGTGAAGGAAGCCATGTCACCGTCTGTGGCACAGTGTATGAGGTCCGTGTTTGCCGCGTTCATGTGGCATGAGGGGATCGTACACGATGCCATGGCTTGTGCCTCTTTTCTTAAATTCCACCCAAACCTTATCAAGGAAAAATCAAAAGATTCTGCTGAAAAAGAACATGAACCGACAACGGAAAAAACTAACACCACTGCGGCTTCTAAAAAGCTGGCTCGTCATAGTGCGATTGAGATTGGTAATATGAATGTAAACGAAGCAATGAAGAAGTTAGAGCAGGTGAAAGTGAAGGAGCGGCATTGCTCAGAGAGTAAGGCGGAGACGGGTAAAGACACTCGGGACGACGTAGAGTCTGACCTGCCACCTACATTACAACATCTTGTCTACTTCTGGGAGGATCTATTCTCAGGAACAATTAAAGTCATCTCGCAGAATCTGATTTTACCGAGCCCTGTGCTTACGTCTAAGGTAAAGAAAGGCGAGAAGAAAGAGAAGGGAGAGAAAGGCGAGAAAGAGAAAAAATCAAAGAAGAAGAAGGACTTGAAGTATCCTGCTGTGGCGAGAGGTAACTTGTTTGGTGAGGCGGCTGCGGGCATATTATTTGGTGTGCCTGGCGGTGGTGACAGGGAGACTATGTGTGAGCTGTGTCTAGGGCTCTATCCTAATCCCGTGACGTACCACATGAGGCAGGCTCACCCGGGATGCGGGCGGCATGCAGGAGGACAAGGGTATAACAGCGGTGGTAACTTCTGTGGCGGCTGGGCGGGGAACTGTGGTGATGGGGGAATCGGGGGAAGTACATGGTACCTCATGTGTGATAGGTGCCGGGAGAAATACCTCCGAGAGAAACGACAGGTGCTGAAAGAAAAGACGAAGAAAGTCAAAAAGAAAAACACTCCAGTCAAACAAACCCCCACAGTACAGCCGCTAGAGGCGCACATGGTACTTAAAAACAATGCCATGTTCCTCCTTGATCTGGCCAGCGCTGCGGGTTTAAATCTGCCGACAAAGAGTCAGACTAAGGGAGGTGGTGTGCTCGGGAGGACAGAGGGAGGAGGTGTGCTGGGGAGAACAGAGCTACCGAGTGTGACAGAGAACAACCTCCTGGAGAGCAGCCCTTTTCCATCCACGCCATTCCTCTACCTGTGTCAGCACGGGGCTTATAACGCCGACAGCGCATTCGCTGACGATGTGATATTCAGCAGTGGAGAAATGAGTTCATCTGGGCATTTTGAGAGGTCCATTTCTCAAGGTGAACATCTACAGTACAGAGCCAGTAGGTCGGGATCTGAAGGCGGCAAAGCAGACATGGTGAGTAGTTTAACTCTAGTTTAACCCTTACAGTGCTGAAATATTTTGTTCGAACCATCATGACCAAAGTTTATTTTTCAATTTGAAATCATCATAAATGTCTTGGTGAGTTTTTTATAAATCCTTTGAATATCTATGTTATGGGTCTACGAGCATTCTAAATATTTTATTTCTTTCAGAGCAGGGATCATTTTCATGAATAAGAATCTGACGTCTACACATGACAGTCCCTTCACTGAAAGGGATACTTGATATATTGTTTTTTACTGCTTAGGTAACATGTTTTTACTGCTTAGATAACATAGATAATTTGCTATCTGCTCCCAGTACATATCTTGGCATTATTCAATGTCATCTTGTCCTTCCACCCATGCTGCCCCCACATTTTTTAACAAATGTGATGTAACACCCCCAAATCAGATTGTATAGAAGACATTTTATTTTTTTATCTCTTCCCGATTAGAATATTTATTTGAATAATGGAATCAAGTACGACTCACATGACTCTAGTATCAGCCCCGTAGATGGCTCACAGTGACCCATGCGACACATACTGTCACCTTAGTGTTTGCCTTTATATTATACAGGATGCGGTGAGCCAGGGTAGCAGTAGTCACAGCGCTCAGGTCAGCCCCGTAGACGGCTCCACGTCACCGGGACGACACATACTGTCGCCTTAGTGTTTGTCTTTATATTATACAGGATGCGGTGAGCCAGGGGAGCAGTAGTCACAGTGCTCAGGTCAGCCCGGTGGACGGCTCCACGTCACCCGGACGACACATACTGTTACCTCAGTGTTTGTCTTTATATTATACAGGATGCGGTGAGCCAGGGTAGCAGTAGTCACAGCGCTCAGGTCAGCCCGGTGGACGGCTCCACGTCACCCGGACGACACATACTGTTCCAGAGGAGCATTTCAGAAATAGCCGGAGCCAAAGATCCCTCTGTCTCCGAGGAAGATGCTAACAGCCGCCTGGTGGCTCGACGAAGAATTAATAGTGGAGGAATGGCAGGTGGGTGTTTCCACAGATAATAAGAGATGGCTACCCAATGTTGGCTTAGCCCTTTAGGCCCTCAAGATGCATTAAAGCATCATTTTACATCCCTGAAAACACACTTAATTTTCCTACAACCAAGGGTTTTCCATTTCCATGAAACTGGTTTACCATTACATGGTGATTTTCTTTAATTTATAAACCACATCGAGTCATCTTCAGCCACTACAAGTCGAGAATTGCGACTGCAATTCGGGGCTTGTAGTGGATGAAGATGACAATGGTAAACTCAGGCTTGAAAGGGTTAACCCTTAAAACGCTGAAATATTTTGTATAAACCATGGATAGCAATGGGTTTTTGTCAATTTGAAATCATCATAAATGTCTTAGTTAGTTCATTCTGCTTCATTTGAATACCTATGTTTTGGGTCTACGGCCAGTAGAAATATTTAAATTCTTTCAGTGCGGGGACCGTCTTTATACGTCAGAATCTGACGTCTATTGACTTAAGATTCTGACGTATAAAGACGGTCCCCGCACTGAAAGGATTAATGGCCAGTGTGGCTGACGGTGGACCAACATTAAAACGACATTGGGTCTACAGTGTTTTCTCCAGAGCATTTCAAATGGAGGTGTGTATTTACTGGAGCACCTGTAGGCTGCCATGTCTCGTTTGATTTATACAGTAGAGCTTGTGGTAATGGACCGCTTTTTGTTTGTTTATTAATAGAGGTATGTCTTTACTGAAGCACCTGTCTGATTCAGTCAGTAGAGCTCGGTGGTAATGGACTACTTTATGTTTTTTTATAGATGGAGGTATGTCTCTACTGAATCACCCGTCTGCCTTGAGTCAGTCAGTAGAGCTTGGTTGTAATGAACCGCTTTATGTGTGTTTCTAGATGGAGGTATGTCTTTACTGAAGCATCCGTCAGCGGCCATGGCTCGTTTAATTCAGTCAGTAGAGCTCGGTGGTAACGGTCCACGGCTCCTCGAGGAGAAGGTGTTACAGCGCCCTGTGATGTCTTTTGTCATGCAGAGACACGACCTTGAGAACTTGAAGATAGCTATGAAACAGGGGATCCGCAAGGCTGCTTGTCGTGTCTACGCCCTCCAGGTAACGCAAAAAAACGGTATTATTAATATTATACCAGTGAGAGAGTGAGAGAGAGAGAGAGTGAGTGAGTGAGTGAGTGAGTGAGTGAGTGAGTGAGTGAGTGAGTGAGTGAGTGAGTGAGTGAGTGAGTGAGTGAGTGAGTGAGTGAGTGAGTGAGTGAGTGAGTGAGTGAGTGAGTGAGTGAGTGAGTGAGTGAGACAAAACATGGTAACAGAATACCTTGAGCATTTATATTTACAGCAACATATATCTAGAGCATGTTCTTGTGTCCTAGTTATCTTTGGAATGGGAGTGGCTAAAGCAGACTTGTATCTACCTCTTATAGCTGTAGCATTTACTGGTTCTCATGACATGTATTTTACCTTTTATAGCTGTAGCATTTTCTGCTTCTCACGACGTTTCCAGTGATATTGTATGTGCTGCTGTTTCAGGCGTTTAACTGGTTGTTGCGCAGCGTGACTCAGTCTGGCAGCTTACATGACATACTGTGGCATTTTGTGGTATCTCTCACACCACATCAGGGAGATACGGAGGCGGACGATGATGATGAACAACAACAACAACAACAGCAGCAGCAGCAACAACAGCAACAACAACAGCAACAGGAAAATAAACCTGAGAAAAAGGAACAAGAACAGGTGAGAAAAGAAAGAATTATCAATCTGTCTGAAGTCAATATGTATTGATAATTTTTAAAATGATGGTCAAATTGTTGCAATGCTGGTTCAATTGCTACATTTTTGTAATCATTAGGATATGTGTTTTGTTTTCAATACCATAGAAAAAGCCAAGTGCAGCCAGTGAGCATTTTATGTACTTATTTTCTTAAAAAATTTTTTTTAATTTTTTAAGAACAAGAAGGTTATGTGTGAGCGCTCATTGAGTGACACCGGGCAGGTATTTTATGTTCTGGATTTCTTTTCACCCCATTGAGTGACATCCAGCGGGTGTTTTATTATTTGGATTTCTTTTCACCCGTTGAGTGACATCTGGCAAGTTTTTTTTGTTCTAGATTTCTTTCCACCCGTTGAGTGACATCTGCAGGTGTTTTATGTTCTGGATTTCTTTCCACTCGTTCAGTGACATCGGGCGGGTGTTTTATGTTTTTTATTTCTTTTCATTCCTTGAGTGACATCCGGCAGGTATTTTATGTTCTGGATTTCTTTTCACCTGTTGAGTGACATCGCGCAGGTGTTTTATGTTTTCGATTTATTTTCACCCGTTGAGTGACATCCGGTGGGTATTTTATGTTCTGTTTTTCTTGTGGTTCCAGGACAAGGAGGTGATGTGTGAGCACCCGTTGAGTGACATTGGTATCGCTGGTGAAGCTGTACAGCCGCTACAGAACATGTTCCACACATTTCTGCAAACCGTCTCAGACAGCATGATGTATTTACCGCCAGGAAGCTCATTACAGGTCTGTGATTTCTAGTGATGTCTATGTGTGCACGCAAATTGACATTAACAAATAATTCTTATTTCACAATATTTTTTTCCGCAATATGTTGAATCTGACGAGTGTAAAACATCATCAATATTTTTTTTGATATTAGGTCAGCTCTGGCTACGACGTAGGCAGAGCTGATGTCACAATAAGTATTGGTAGTAAGGAGGGCACCATCCGTACACTATTGTGACACCAGCTCAGATCTGACTACGTCGTAGTCAGAGCTGAGCTGACCTGATATCACAATAAATATTTGTAGTAAGGAGGGCACTATTCGTACATTATTGTGACATCAGGTCAGCTCAGCTCTGGCTACAACGTGGTCAGAGCTGAGCTGACCTGATGTCACAATAAGTATTGGTAGTAAGGAGAGCACTATCCGTACACTATTGTGACATCAGGTCAGCTCAGCGCTGGCTACGACGTAGTCAGAGCTGAGCTGACCTGATGTCACAATAAGTATTGGTAGTAAGGAGGGCACTATCCGTAAACTATAGTGACATCAGCTCAGCTCTGGCTACGATGTGTTCAGAGCTCAGCTGATTTGATGTCACAATAACTTTTGGTAGTAAAGAGGGCACTATCCGTACACTATTTACCAACTCAGCTCTGGCTACGACGTAGTCAGCGCTGAGCTGACCTGATGTCACAATAAGTATTGGTAGTAAGAAGGGCACTATCCGTACATAGATATTTTAAAAACATAATGCACTATCAACCTTTGTGTTCCTAGACCTGTATAGATACTCAGCTAACCAAATAATAACTTAAATTGTTTTATCATGCAATGACTGATAATTATTTTTTCTTTTAGCAAATGGCTGTCCGATGTTGGTGTGTCAAGTTCCGACAAAGTGATCATATATTCCTTCACAAATGTCACGTGTTCAGCAACATCAGCAAAATCCTGTCTAAATCTGATGAAGGCTGGGGAACAAATGGAAGCTCCCCCGAAAACCCAGGTCTCAGCCCTCATAAACTGGTGAGTAACTGACTCTAGGTCTCCGCCCTCATAAAGTGGTGAGTAACTCACTCTAGATCTCAGCCTCATGAAGTGGTGAATAACTCACTCTAGATCTCAGCCTCAGAAACTGGTGAGTAACTCACTCTAGATCTCAGCCTCATAAACTGGTGAGTAACTGACTCTAGGTCTCAGCCTCATAAAGTGGCTAGTAACTGACTCTAGGTCTCAGCCTCATAAAGTGGTGAGTAACTCACTCTAGATCTCAGCCTCATGAAGTGGTGAGTAACTCACTCTGGGTCTCAGTCCTCATAAAGTGGTGAGTAACTCACTCTGGGTCTCAGTCCACATAAAGTGGAGAATAACTCACTCTAGGTCTCAGCCTCATAAATTGGTGAGTAACTCTATCTAGGTCTCAGCCTCATAAAGTGGTGAGTAACTCACTCTGGGCCTCAGTCCTCATGAAGTGGTGAGTAACTCACTCTAGGTCTCAGTCCTCATGAAGTGGTGAGTAACTCTCTCTAGGTTTGAGTCCTCATGAAGTGGTGAGTAACTCACTCTAGGTCTCATAAAGTGGTGAGTAACTCACTCTAGGTCTCAGCCCTCATAAAGTGGTGAGTACCTCACTCTAGGTCTCAGTCCTCATAAAGTGGTGAGTAACTCTCTAGGTCTCATTCTCATAAAGTGGTGAGTAACTCACTCTAGGTCTCATAAAGTGGTGAGTAACTCTCTCTAGGTCTCAGCCCTCATAAAGTGGTGAGTAACTCTCTCTAGGTCTCAGCCCTCATAAAGTTGTGAGTAACTCACTGTAGGTCTTAGTCCTCATAGAGTGGTGAGTAACTCTCTCTAGGTCTGAGTCCTCATGAATTGGTGAGTTAATCTCTCTAGGTCAAAGTCCTCATGAATTGGTGAGTAACTCTCTCTAGGTCTGAGTCCTCATGAATTGGTGAGTAACTCTCTCTAGGTCTGAGTCCTCATGAAGTGGTGAGTAACTCTCTTATTGTTTAAATCTGTATCTTGCTAGTCTCATATAATATGTTTTCAATCAAGTTTTAATCTAATTAAAACTCTACTGGAATTGATAAAATGGTTAACGATAGATGCTCAGTTAATAAAAAAAATTAAATAAAGACACTTTGGGAAAATTAATGTTTTTTATTGTTTAGAACTGGAAATTGTGTCAGCAAATTAATGAAAAGTAGTAATTGAACTAGCAGCATTATGCTTCGAAGTCATTGAAAAGAGTCATTGTCAAGATTGTCTGTTTACAATCCCATGAATATTTTTTCTATATTTTTATTCTCTCATAATCTAGAAGGTGACATCTGGATCAAATTAATTATTTAACCCTTACAGCGCGGGGATCGACTTTAGACTTCGGAATCTGACGCGTCAGATTCTAAAGTCTATCCCCGCACTGTAAGAGTAACAAATATTTATACTGGTTGTAGACCCATAACATAGGTATTCAAATAAATAAGAAAGAGCTGACTAAGACATTTATGATTATTTTAAATTGAAAAGAAGCCCTTTGGTTTCCATGGTTTGTACAAAAATATTTCAGCACTTCAAGGTTAATGAAAAAGCAGGGGCATCGGAACAGGTCCGGCTGGTACGGCTCAAGCCAGACCAAAAAGCAGGGGCGTCGGAACAGGTCCGGCTGGTACGGCTCAAGCCAGACCAAAAAGCAGGGGCGTCGGAACAGGTCCGGCTGGTACGGCTCAAGCCAGACCAAAAAGCAGGGGCGTCGGAACAGGTCCGGCTGGTACGGCTCAAGCCAGACCAAAAAGCAGGGACGTAGGAACAGGTCCGGCTGGTACGGCTCAAGCCAGACCAAAAAGTAGGGGCGTCAGAACAGGTACGGCTCAAGCCAGACCAAAAAGCAGGGGCGTCAGAACAGGTCTAGCTGGTACGGCTCAAGCCAGACCAAAAAGCAGGGGCGGCGGAACAGGTCCGGCTGGTACGGCTCTAGCCAGACCAAAATGCAGGGGCGTCGGAACAGGTCCGGCTGGTACGGCTCAAGCCGGACCAGAAAGTAGGGGCGTCGGAACTTGTCCGGCTGGTACGACTCAAGCCAGACCAAAAAGCAGGGGCGTCGGAACAGGTCCGGCTGGTACCGCTCAAGCCAGACCAAAAAGCAGGGGCGTCGGAACAGGTACGGCTCAAGCCAGACCAAAAAGCAGGGGCGTCCGAACTTGTCCGGCTGGTACGGCTCAAGCCAGACCAAAAAGCAGGGGCGTCGGAACAGGTCCGGCTGGTACGGCTCAAGCCGGACCAAAAAGCAGGGGCATCGGAACAGGTCTGGCTGGTACGGCTCAAGCCGGACCAAAAAGCAGGGGCATCGGAGCAGGTCCGGCTGGTACAGCTCAAGCCGGACCAAAAAGCAGGGGCATCGGAACAGGTCTGGCTGGTACGGCTCAAGCCAGACCAAAAAGCAGGGGCGTCGGAACAGGTCCGGCTGGTACGGCTCAAGCCAGACCAAAAAGCAGGGGCTCGGAACAGGCTCGGCCTGTACGGCTCAAGCCGGACCAATATGCAACCTAATTATATTTCAAAATAACTAAATACTGTACAAGATTCTCTCATATTACGATTTAAATCAGAGACTCGGAAAGAGCCGGACCGACTGATGCCTCTGATACAAAGAGCCGGACTGATGCCTCTGATACAAAAAGGCGGACCGATGCCTCTGATACAAAGAGCCAGACTGACTGATGCCTCTGATACAAAGAGCCGGACTGACTGATGCATTTGATACAAAGAGCCGGACTGACTGATGCCTCTGATGCAAAGAGCCTGACTGACTGATGCCTCTGATACATAGAGCCGGACTGACTGATGCCTCTGATACAAAGAGCCGGACTGACTGATGCCTCTGATACAAAGAGCCGGACTGACTGATGCCTCTGATACAAAGAGCCCGACTGATGCCTCTGATACAAAGAGCCCGACTGATGCCTCTGATACAAAGAGCCGGACTGACTGATGCCTCTGATACAAAGAGCTGGACTGACTGATGCCTCTGAGACACAGAGCCGGACTGACTGATGCCTCTGATACAAAGAGCTGGACTGACTGATGCCTCTGATACAAAGAGCCGGACCGACCGATGCCTCTGATACAAAGAGCCGGACTGACTGATGCCTCTGATACAAAGAGCAGGACTGACTGATGCCTCTGATACAAAGAGCCGGACTGACTGATGCCTCTGATACAAAGAGCCGTCTGACTGATGCCTCTGATACAAAGAGCCGGACTGACTGATGCCTCTGATACAAAGAGCCAGACTGACTGATGCCTGTGATACAAAGAGCCGGACTGACTGATGCCTCTGATACAAAGAGCCGGACTGATGCCTCTAATACAAAGAGCCAGACTGACTGATGCCTCTGATACAAAGAGCCGGACTGATGCCTCTGATACAAAGAGCCGGACTGACTGATGCCTCTGATACAAAGAGTCGGACTGATGCCTCTGATACAAAGAGCCGGACTGACTGATGCCTCTGATACAAAGAGCCGGACCGACCGATGCCTCTGATACAAAGAGCCGGACTGACTGATGCCTCTGATACAAAGAGCCGGACCAACTGATGCCTCTGATACAAAGCGTCGGACTGACTGATGCCTCTGATACAAAGAGCCGGACTGACTGATGCCTCTGATACAAAGAGCCGGACTGACTGATGCCTCTTATACAAAGAGCTGGACCGACCGATGCCTCTGATACAAAGAGCCGGACCGACCGATGCCTCCGATGCCACTTTAACCATTTCATTGTAGAACTGACTTTATGATGTGAGAATCTGACATCGAAAAGTAAGTTTCACAATGGATATTTAACGAAAGCAAAAATTATTAACTTTAAAAGACATTTGTACCTTTTAAGAGTGAATATCTTTGGTTTTTATACATATTTCAGCTTTTTATTATTTTATTTTTAGCCGAGTAGTCGGATTGAATTTTTGAAGGATCTTACGTCTCAGGTGGCTCTGAAAGCATCCAGCCGGGTGGCCATGATAGGAAGCCTCACAGGTAATATACGTCTGTCTGTCGGTCTGTAGGTATCCCCAGAGTGGCCGTGATCAGAAGACTTACAGATCTATTCTGTTGTCATATTATGATTTAATGTTAATTCAATAATTAAAAGTTATTCAGTTTTCTTTTAGCATTTAGATTTAAAATATGTTCAAATTTTTTTTATTTTCTCCGTTACTCTTCAGCTGACAATATAAGAATCGTATATTGCTGGCTAGTATTACCGCTGTTTTAGTTTTTGTCACTTATCAATATAAACATGCATATATATATAGCTACATTTGGTCATTGTTATTAACGGATAAATTATATTTTTATTTGAAATATATTGGCTGACCCAAAATATATGCCATACAGTAATCAATTTATATTTAAATTTTACTTTGCTTGCCACTATTCTTCTACTGGAAAATCTGTCGCATATTATAAATTTGGTGGGTCTCCAACACAATAATTCACCTTTTCTGTGTAGATAACAGCACTGAAACGTTTTGGGAGAGTGGCGACGAAGATCGTAACAAAACAAAGAGTGTAACAATCACATGTCAAGCCAACCATCAGCCGCACATTATATCTGTCCATGTCGACAACTCCAGAGATCTCGCAGTAAGTTCATCCCTTATTCTGCCTAATTGTTTAGGACTATTTTTCATTCTTTTAAAGCTGGAATTGCAAAAATACACTTCAAAATGTAATTATTAGATCAACTGAGCATCTATCACAAAATATTTGAATTTAGTTGAATTGTTGAATTTATTTAGTTGAGTTGAATTTTTTTGTTCTGAAATTTGCTCTAAATGCATTATATACGGTTCCAGTAGGAAACTCACAACATCTGTACATGTTGACAACTTCATAAATCTCACAGTAACACCTATTCTTCTGTACATAGGTACCATGCACATGAGTTTTTATATAGTATACTTTATATTTCCAGAATAAGGTGATTAATGTCACGTTCCTGTTTGGTACTAACTCAGATGACATGGAAAAGATAACACAGGTATTTAAATTGAGAAGATAAATAAAATATGAGAACATTTTGCAGTAGATGAAGGAAGGATAAACAGGAATATTTAGCACTTACACCATCATCACGACTATAGTCGTTTTTATTCTGTTTTATTTGCATAATTACAGGTTAAATCACTGTTATTGGGAATAAAATGAGTGTTTAAACATCAAGATTTGCCAAAGTTGTCTCAAAGTAAACAAATATTAGTAATTTCCACCCACTTGAAGTTGTGTCACGCAAAGTGTGGGTGCAAATTTAAATATTTAGTTTAGCTCTTTAACCCTTTAAGCCCTCACGATGCATTAAAGCATCATTTTACGTTCCTGAAAACAGACTTAATTTTCCTACAACCAAGGGTTTTAGAATGAATATTTACATGAAACTGGTTTACCAATACATGTTAAGTTTCTTTAATTTTTAAACCACATCAAATCATCTTCATTCACTACAAGTCGAGAATTGCGACAGCAATTCGCGGCTTGTAGTGGATGAAGATGACTATGGTAAACTCAGGCTTGAAAGGGTTAAAGGTTAGCTTCCCGAATTTAATATAAATTTATGGCTTATTGTCTCAGGTTGACTTGGAGACGAGACATGTAGGGTGGGTGTCGTGCTGTTTCCCTAAAGAATTCACGTCTCCCATGATCGTCAGAGTGGAACTAAAAGGACCCGACAACAGTTTACGGCTACGACAGCTTAAAGTTCTTGGTAAAGCTGATGGCAGTCCCATTGTGGCTGGCAAACATGAGCGACCTCTGGCGGTACAGCAGAGAAACTGTGAGGTGGAGACGCTGAGGGTGTTCAGACTGCTGACGTCACAGGTGAGATGTAGTAGACACTTAAGTCATAGGAGCCTCTATGTGTCTGAGGCTCCTATGTTTTGCGCTGCTAATAATATAGTGATTATACCGTTAATCAAGTGAGGGCTGGTAGTTATAGTAAACTATGAGACACTGACAGTGTTCAGGCGGCTCACGTCAAGGGTGAGCGATCATAGTCATAGGAGCCTCTATCTAACTGAGGCTCCTATGCTTGAGCTGCTAATAATATCATACTGATTATACCATCAATCAAGTGATGGTTGGTAGTTATAGTAAACTGTGAGGTAAAGAAATTGAGAGTATTCAGGTGAGCGATCAAGCACTTGTTCATTGGAGCCTATATGTAACTAAGGCCCCTATGTTAGCGATGGTGATCATGTCACACTGATTATACCTTACACTTGTTCATTGGAGCCTATATGTAACTAAGGCCCCTATGTTAGCGTTGGTAATCATGTCACACTGATTATACCTTACACTTGTTCATTGGAGCCTATATGTAACTAAGGCTCCTATGTTAGCGCTGGTAATCATGTCACACTGATTATACCTTACACTTGTTCATTGGAGCCTATATGTAACTAAGGCTCCTATGTTAGCACTGGTAATCATGTCATACTGATTATACCTTACACTTGTACATAGGAGCCTATATGTAACTAAGGCTCCTATGTTAGCGTTGGTAATCATGTCATACTGATTATACCTTACACTTGTTCATTGGAGCCTATATGTAACTAAGGCTCCTATGTTAGCACTGGTAATCATGTCATACTGATTATACCTTACACTTGTTCATAGGAGCCTAGATGTAACTAAGGCTCCTATGTTAGCGCTGGTAATCATGTCACACTGATTATACCTTACACTTGTTCATAGGAGCCTATATGTAACTAAGGCTCCTATGTTAGCGTTGGTAATCATGTCATACTGATTATACCTTACACTTGTTCATTGGAGCCTATATGTAACTAAGGCTCCTATGTTAGCGCTGGTAATCATGTCATACTGATTATACCTTACACTTGTTCATTGGAGCCTATATGTAACTAAGGCTCCTATGTTAGCGCTGGTAATCATGTCATACTGATTATACCTTACACTTGTTCATAGGAGCCTATATGTAACTAAGGCTCCTATGTTAGCATTGGTAATCATGTCATACTGATTATACCTTACACTTGTACATAGGAGCCTATATGTAACTAAGGCTCCTATGTTAGCGTTGGTAATCATGTCATACTGATTATACCTTACACTTGTTCATTGGAGCCTATATGTAACTAAGGCTCCTATGTTAGCACTGGTAATCATGTCATACTGATTATACCTTACACTTGTTCATAGGAGCCTAGATGTAACTAAGGCTCCTATGTTAGCGCTGGTAATCATGTCACACTGATTATACCTTACACTTGTTCATAGGAGCCTATATGTAACTAAGGCTCCTATGTTAGCGCTGGTAATCATGTCACACTGATTATACCTTACACTTGTTCATTGGAGCCTATATGTAACTAAGGCCCCTATGTTAGCGCTGGTAATCATGTCATACTGATTATACCTTACACTTGTTCATAGGAGCCTATATGTAACTAAGGCTCCTATGTTAGCATTGGTAATCATGTCATACTGATTATACCTTCGACTTGTTCAATGGAGCCTTATGTAACTGAGGCCCCTATGTTAGCATTGGTAATCATGTCACACTGATTAAGCCCTCACTCTTGTTCATAGGAGCCTATATGTAACTAAGGCTTCTATGTTAGCGTTGGTAATCATGTCACCTGATTATATCCTTACAGTTGTAAGGTTTAGCCTATATATAACTAAGTCTCCCTATCTTTGCTTTGGTAATCATAGCCTAACACTTGTTCTGCAGAATTTTTGTTTCTATTTTTCAAGCATCTGATGCTGAAATTGCTGACACATCTTAGCATCTATCACAAACTACCGTATTTATTCTCATGAAGGCTCATATTACAATAAACGCCCACCCCTTCCCCCCCCCCCTGCCGACTAAAGTCGATCCACGCACTGTAAGAGTGAAAATCTTTATAATGGCCGTAGACCCATAACAGGTATTTGAATGAATCAGAAAGACCTAACTAAGACATTTATGATAATTTTAAAAAAATTCAGCACTGTAAGGGCGTTTATTAGAATACATACAGTATTTTGTTGTACGACTTTTAATCAGTATCAAAAATAGTTTATGACAAAAGTGTGAAGCAATTGAAGTCGATTCCCGCACTGTACGAATCAACATATTTAAATTGGCCGTAGACCAATAACATAGGTATTCGAATGAATCAGAAAAAGCTAACTAAGACATTTATGATGATTTCAAATTAAAAAAAAACCTTTGGTCTCCATGGTTTTTAAAAAAATATTCAGCGCTTTAAGGGTTAAATTATCTCCAATATGGATCAACAAAATTATCAGGATTTCAATTAGTCTTTTATTCACCTCTAAGTGGAAATTGTGGTTGAATCAACATATTTAAATTGGCCGTAGACCAATAACATAGGTATTCGAATGAATCAGAAAAAGCTAACTAAGACATTTATGATGATTTCAAATTAAAAAAAAACCTTTGGTCTCCATGGTTTTTAAAAAAATATTCAGCGCTTTAAGGGTTAAATTATCTCCAATATGGATCAACAAAATTATCAGGATTTCAATTAGTCTTTTATTCACCTCTAAGTGGAAATTGTGGTTGATCTCTTTGTTTAATTTCAAGAAAGACAAAAAAAATCCTGCTGTTTTGATTTTGTATTATTTCCTGTATGCCAATGATTTTAATATTTCTGTACTTATCAAGGTTTTTGGACGTCTACTGGCAAGTGAAACGCCATCTGCTGAGCGAAAGGATGAAAAAGACGGGGTGGACGGAGGCGTTACCCTGGATACGAGTCACGAAGAAGACATTGATCTGAAAGAACACATGGTTGGCATTCTCTTCAGCAGAAGTAAACTTACACATCTACAGAAACAGGTAAGAGTCGTGATTACGCCAAGCTTACACCAGAGTCTATGTCTCGAGGGCGTTAGGGGTGTTAAACCAGAGACTATGTCTCGTATTTCACAGAGATAATGTCTCGTATTTATTGTGAAGGTCTTCCCTCCATCCGTCTGGTATTTATTTATCCATCAGATTTATGATGTAATATTTATCTCACAGGTCTGTGCCCACATTGTACAAGCGATCAGGAAAGAAACAATACATGTGAAGGAGGAGTGGGACAGCAGACACACACACAAAGAAAACGCCGTCGATGCTGACAAGTATGCTACTCTTTCTCTCTCATTTAACCTCAATTTATACCACTCATTGTCTACCATTTTTTACAGTGATAAATTTTAATAATTTCTGCAAAATTTTGCAATGATGAAGCCTGCCTAAATTCTTTGAAATTAAATTAATTTGTTGTTTAAGATTATCTGACGTGTGCTGTTTCCCATGTTTCAGATTGTGTGACATTTGCCATTTTATATATTGCAGGTTGTCTGACGCTTATTGTTTTACATATTGCAGGTTGTCTGATGCTTATTGTTTTACATATTGCAAATTATCTGATGCTTCTTGTTTTACATATTGCAGGTTGTCTGACGCTTATTGTTTTACGTATTTCAGATTATCTGACACTTATTGTTTCACATATTGCAGGTTGTCTGACGCTTATTGTTTTACATATTGCAGGTTGTCTGACATTATTGTTTTACATATTGCAGGTTGTCTGACGGTTATTGTTTTACATATTGCAGGTTGTCTGACATTATTGTTTTACATATTGCAGGTTGTCTGACATTATTGTTTTACATATTGCAGGTTGTCTGACGCTTATTGTTTTACATATTGCAGGTTGTCTGACATTATTGTTTTACATATTGCAGGTTGTCTGACGCTTATTGTTTTACGTATTTCAGATTATCTGACACTTATTGTTTTACATATTGCAGGTTGTCTGACGCTTATTGTTTTACATATTGCAGGTTGTCTGACGCTTATTGTTTTACATATTGCAGGTTGTCTGACGCTTATTGTTTTACATATTGCAGGTTGTCTGACGCTTATTGTTTTACATATTGCAGGTTGTCTGACGCTTATTGTTTTACATATTGCAGGTTGTCTGACGCTTATTGTTTTACATATTGCAGGTTGTCTGACGCTTATTGTTTTACATATTGCAGGTTGTCTGACATTATTGTTTTACATATTGCAGGTTGTCTGACATTATTGTTTTACATATTGCAGGTTGTCTGACATTATTGTTTTACATATTGCAGGTTGTCTGACGCTTATTGTTTTACATATTGCAGGTTGTCTGACATTATTGTTTTACATATTGCAGGTTGTCTGACATTATTGTTTTACATATTGCAGGTTGTCTGACGCTTATTGTTTTACGTATTTCAGATTATCTGACACTTATTGTTTTACATATTGCAGGTTGTCTGACGCTTATTGTTTTACATATTGCAGGTTGTCTGACATTATTGTTTTACATATTGCAGGTTGTCTGACATTATTGTTTTACATATTGCAGGTTGTCTGACATTATTGTTTTACATATTGCAGGTTGTCTGACGCTTATTGTTTTACATATTGCAGGTTGTCTGACATTATTGTTTTACATATTGCAGGTTGTCTGACTGTTATTGTTTTAATATTGCAGGTTGTCTGACGCTTATTGTTTTACGTATTGCAGATTGTCTGACGCTTATTGTTTTACATATTGCAGGTTGTCTGACGCTTTTTTGTTTTACATATTGCAGGTTGTCTGACGCTTATTGTTTTACATATTGCAGGTTGTCTGACGCTTATTGTTTTATGTATTGCAGGTTGTCTGACACTTTTTGTTTTACATATTGCAGGTTGTCTGACGCTTATTGTTTTACATATTGCAGGTTGTCTGACGCTTATTGTTTTACGAATTGCAGGTTGTCTGACGCTTATTGTATTACATATTGCAGGTTGTCTGACGCTTACTGTTTTACATATTGCAGGTTGTCTGATGCTTATTGTTTTACGTATTGCAGGTTGTCTGACGCTTATTGTATTACATATTGCAGGTTGTCTGACGCTTACTGTTTTACATATTGCAGATTGTCTGACGCTTATCGTTTTACATATTGCAGGTTGTCTGACACTTATTGTTTTACATATTTCAGATTATCTGACGCTTACTGTTTTGAGCTGCTGAATATGGTGTTAGCTTTAAGTGGGTCAGGTGTGGGACGTACGTACCTCGCCCAACAACACAGCCTTGTACAAGATCTCCTGACATTACTCCACACAGCGTCACCTCGGGTCCAAAGACAGGCAAGTATACCAGAAATATAGGCCATCATAACTAACTCCTATTTTGTGTGATGGTTCATATTGTAAATAAATTATTTTTTTATAATTATTATGCTCCATGTAGCTGTCTTTTCTTTTCAATCATCTTGTACTCCTTTGAAGACACAAATATTTTGTATGCCCCCCGTAGTTTCTTTTTTATACATAGTTGCATCATTTCCATTAATACACAGATTGTTTTAAAATTCAAACCTGAGTCTATGAATTGTATAGGATTAACTAAACGATATTTTAAGTGATTTGCAGGGGAAGATTAGTTTGAAAATTATTGATTAGCGATTTTCTCCTTCAAGCTGTAACTTACTAGATATCCCTATATCTTTGATGTATAAATATTTTGCTAATCAATTAACAATTTGGGTAGAATTGCAGAGCATTTTGCTTTGCGATACTGAACAAATTATCCCTGCTTTGATATATATTTCTGTTTATATATGCATCCTGGTTTTGGCAGTATTACCGGTAATTCCCTCACAGGTCCTGGCCGGTTTGATCGGGGTATCTTCCCTATACTATACAGCTATTACATGATCATGGTATCTGCTCTATATTATATATATATATAATAATGCTTTTCCATGTTTTTCCCGCTTATTCAGGTTGTGGCGTTACTGTGGCATGTTCTACCAGAGGTTCCCCCACAGATCCTGGCCGGTTTGATCGGGGTATCTGCTCTATATTATACAGCTATTACATGTTTTTCCCCCTTGTTTAGGTTGTTTTCCCTGTATTATACAGCTTTTACATGTTTTTCCCCAGGTTGTGGCATTACTGCGGCGGGTTCTACCAGAGGTTCCCCCGCAGGTCCTGGCCGGTTTGATCGTGATATCTGCTCTATATTGTACAGCTATTACATGTTTTTCCCGCTTGTTCAGGTTGTGGCTTTACTGCGGCGTGTTCTACCAGAAGTCCCCCCACAGGTCTTGGCCGGTTTGATCGGGGTATCTGCTCTACCCCCAGCAGACTTCAGCATCCTGGCCAATCAGGACAAAGCACAGGCTCAGGCGAACTTTAACCCCAATCAGATCGGCATTCTTGATGTTTTCCTGGCGTGTATCAGCAAATCACTAAAACTACAAACGAAGCTGAGAAGTCAGGGTGGTAAGAACCAGACATCAACCTTCAAACTGACAGAGTGTATCAAAACAGGGTAAGTGCTGCTTGATGTTTACCAATGTGCGGCTCAAATGTCTGCTACTATTTTTCATTCATTGGAAGCTGGAATCGCTAACGCAATGACGAATATTAATTATATTTAATTTTTTTATTTTGATTAACTCATTGGAAAATTGTTTGTTATTTTAAATAGCAGCATTATAGTTATTTTCAAATCAACAAATTAGGTACAGTGTTTATTCTAATAAACTCTTGTATTCTAATAAGCGCCCACCCCCTGACTTAATTAGAATACCCCCTGAGATTGCAGAGGGGATGAGCGCTTATTAGACTAGTTTTTTATGATCATATAGTGTACATGAGCATAGGATTTATTTTCAAATCGGGGGGGGGGGGGGGGTTGGTGGGGGTTTATTGGAATATGGGCGTTTATTAGAATGAATACGGTATTTATGTTATTTGTCCAGGAATGAGTCATTTGACAGTCACTGGTGGTTGCGAGGATATATAATATGTATATTTGTGTCTTTTGTGATTACCATTGTGTTATTTGTCCAGGAATGAGTCATTTGGCAGTCGCTGGTGGTTAAGAGGATCCATGCCAACAGGACTCACAACTAACATCATACACCTACTACAAGACATGGCATCAGTGAGTCATGTATACATTCTATTTTAATATAAAATTACTATAGATCAGTGAATAAAGACTCAAATTGAGTGGGTTATCGCAGCATTCAATTATAACGTTTTCATTCATTGTTAGTGATTATATTTAAAAATCTGAAAATTACACACTCACATGTACAAACTAGAGTTTTATTGTTAATTACTTTATGCTGAACACTGAGATGTGTGTATTTAATACAAACATGAATCTTACAGAATATATATGTATGCAGTCAAATTCAGTCAAATAAAGTTTTAAATAAAATCACTTTTTTTCAAGTTCTTTTTTTTTTGAGTGAATGTATTTTACAGCATTTGAAGTTGAATATTATGTTGGAATTTCAAACAATGAGAAATTTGTAAATATGTTTGATCATTTGAGGGATTTATAATTGTTTTGATTTTTTCAGGGGAAGCTTTCTGAGGCGTGGTCTACAGTGACAAAGGGAGCCGTGGCCGAGGCGATTCTCGCTCTGACTAAAATAGACGAGGCTTCCAGAGAATGTAGTGCTTGTCTACAAATGCCAACTGTAAGCAAGTTATATCCAAGTATATTTATTACAACGTAATAGACGCCAACTGTAAGCAAGCTAAATCTGAGTACATTTATTACAATGTAATAGCTGCCAACACTGAGCAAATTACGACATTTGTTTTGATGCTTCTGCTGAGGAAATACAACTTTTCAAGACAGGATGAAATTTTTCATATAGCAATGCTATAACAATGAGGTCCTGTACATGACCTCATTGTTATAGCAGGAATCATAGCGAAATGCCTCAACAAACCATGACATTATATTCTGAAATGAAAAACCCATTATGTTATACTCTGAGATGTTTTCTATTTGCCCTGTAAAGAAAAGTGAAGCCGTTATAGATATAAATGACTGGCATCCTATTTTTCTGTGTACATCAAAGTGCAGTCGTTATAGATACAAATGATTGGTCTATTATTCTGTATGAATCTCTAGCATTACAAAAATAGCCTGGAATGTTCTTCTCACAAGAACAGAAAAAAGGTTTTACAGATTATTTTTAAAATATATTTATGTGACTTTATCTTGTAGCTGTGGTTGGCATTGGCGTCTCTATGTATTGCTAACGTTATATTACTTTATTTTAGCTCTGGTTGGCGTTGGCATCTTTATGTGTGCTTGATCAGGAACACGTAGAGAGATTATCTTCAGGACAATGGGTTAGCGGCTCAGAGCAAAGTCAACCACGGGTAATTATCATTTTATTATCACAAATAATATCCACACCCAAACTAAATAGCTAAATGTTCCCATTATAGTCTTTGAATTCTTCAATGTTAAATGTGTATTGCCTCCCCTTATCATCATTATACAAAACAATGCACACACATCCCACATCCAACAGATTCTTTTGCCTCCATTTATCATCATTATAGAAAATTATGCACACGCACCCCACATCTAACAGATTCAATTACCTCCCCTTATCATCATTATAGAAAACGATGCCCACGCACACCACATCTAACAGATTCAATTACCTCCCCTTATCATCATTATAGAAAACGATGCCCACGCACACCACATCTAACAGATTCTATTGCTTCCCTTTATCATCATTATAGAAAATGATGCCCATGAACCCCACATCTAACAGATTATATTGCCTCCCCTTATCATCATTATAAAACGATGCCCACGCACACCACATCTAACAGATTCTATTGCCTCCCCTTATCATCATTATAGAAAACTATGCCAACGCACACCACATCTAACAGATTCTATTGCTTCCCCTTATCATCATTATAGAAAACGATGCCCACGCACACCACATCTAACAGATTTTATTGCCTCCCCTTATCATAATTAGAAAACGATGCCCACGCACGCCACATCTAACAGATTCTATTGCTTCCCCTTATCATCATTATAGAAAACTATGCCAACGCACACCACATCTAACAGATTCTATTGCCTCCCCTTATCATCATTATAGAAAACTATGCCAACGCACACCACATCTAACAGATTCTATTGCTTCCCCTTATCATCATTATAGAAAACGATGCCCACGCACACCACATCTAACAGATTCTATTGCTTCCCCTTATCATCATTATAGAAAACGATGCCCACGCACACCACATCTAACAGATTTTATTGCCTCCCCTTATCATAATTAGAAAACGATGCCCACGCACGCCACATCTAACAGATTCTATTGCCTCCCCTTATCATCATTATAGAAAACGATGCCCAAGCACACCACATCTAACAGATTCTATTGCTTCCCCTTATCATCATTATAGAAAACGATGCCCACACACGCCACATCTAACAGATTCTATTGCTTCCCCTTATCATCATTATAGAAAACGATGCCCACGCACACCACATCTAACAGATTTTATTGCCTCCCCTTATCATAATTAGAAAACGATGCCCACGCACGCCACATCTAGCAGATTATATTGCCTCCCCTTATCATCATTATAGAAAACGATGCCCATGCACACCACATCTAACAGATTCTATTGCCTCCCCTTATCATCATTATAAAACGATGCCCAAGCACACCACATCTAACAGATTCTATTGCCTCCCCTTATCATCATTATAGAAAACGATGCCCACACACACCACATCTAACAGATTCTATTGCCTCCCCTTATCATCATTATAGAAAACGATGCCCATTCATCCCACATCTAACAGATTCTATTGCCTCCCCTTATCATCATTATAGAAAATGATGCCCACACACACCACATCTAACAGATTATATTAGGCTTGTACATATATCATATCAATAATAGGCTTGCACATATCATAGAAAACAATTAAAAAGACAGTATTTAACTTTTTCATATATTTTTTATTTTTAATGCTTGTAATCTTAAAGGTTCCTACATTGAAGTCTATTCTGGTATAGAGTTTCCAAAACATGACTTTCAGTTTAATTATGATACAAATTGCCGTGTATACGTGGCCATACTGCATCATTCAGGACTCTCATATAAGATGTTTTAATGATTGTATGGCCGAATGATATTCAAACTGTCGCCATTTGAATTTTGTGTGAACACGCCATATGCTAATTTTGGTCACGTGAAGGTGGCGTACGCAAACCGAGAGAGTCTGACAAAGTTCAGTTGTAAACACATCAACCACTTCATGCTGTCACCAGCGCCACACCCACGAGCCTGTAGGGGGAAATAGCCTTTCTCACAGAATGAATATAGGGCCTACTATAACAGTTTACTTAAAAATGCCTGACAAAAACTTATCGTCATCTCAGATTCTGAGATGCTGTGCCCAGTGAGAACACACGCTTGATAGTTTGCCAGCTCAGGTCGGCTCAGATACACGTAGGCCTACAACCAGACAACACCACAGACCCACACCTATGCCGCCGCGTGCAGCTATCATGTGGGCAGCTGTATGGTGGTAATGTGTACGAAAAATACGCGCCAATACACACCCAGCAAACACGAGGCATTCACCCAATTCTGTTTCAATGTTGGTCCACCGTCTTCGACGCTGGCCCAACATTAAAACAGCATCGGGTGAATTCCTCGTGTTGTTGGGCAGGGTCGTCCTCGCCCGGTGCGCGCTACCGCCAGTCTGTGCCGCAAGGCGGGAATCTGCCAACAGTCATGACAGTAGGCCTACCAAGCTGCAGATAACCCCACAGGGCCTAACGACCCCACATTGGGCTTCTGAAACCATAGATATGTGAACATCTCAGTTAAAGTAAGCCACAATTATCATCTAACCGTAATAACCCTGTCTAGTGTAGGCCACTTTTGACTTGAAAAACGGCTCAGCCATTCCATTGCTCGTTTGTTTACTGAACTGTCAAAAATAGACACGGCCACATCACCAGTGATCACATGATCGGCACATGACACATGCATGCTCTATTGTTGATTGATAATGCCTCGCAACTTGTGGGTCACATTGGAGAATTGTTGAATGACTATACTGCATTTTAAAGTCGTTTTGGCGGCGATATTTATCAAAATAAATATCAATAATAGATAAATCAGGCCTTATAGCCAATTTTATAGTCTCATTACTTCGAAGTGTGTACCTTTAACTTTAGTCAATTGTCAGCTACTATTGTTCATTCAATTAAAGCCGGAAATACCGCCACAATATTTTTGTTTACTACCCACAATCAAATTATTTGATAAGAACATTTAATGGGGGCCTACAATATATTTCATAATATCTTTTTTATTTGGTTTTAAACTTTTGTGTGCATGTATACATAGTGGCCACTGGCCAACCTCTACAAAGATTTACATAGAAATGTATTTAGTTCACTTATATCTATCACAACCAACATGTATTTATTTCCATGTCACATGTTTCCCTTTCAGCCGACATGTGACAACCACGATGACGGTGATACTCAGGCTATCATCCTATGCGGAGAATGTGGCAACCTCTGCTCTGACTGTGATCGCTTCCTTCATCTTCATCGCAGGACACGCTCTCACCAAAGACAGGTAGAGATATGTACCATAAATGGCAAATGTACTGTCCCTATGTCTCCCACAAGTGATTACTTGGATTCAAGTCACCACAAGTGATTACATTATCAATATCACAGATTTGAGACGTGTTTCTATTTTGAAAATCAATTTCAATTTCTGATAAAAGAATAAGAAATACCCATTTAACACTACACAATAAACCAATGTGGTTTTAACATTATCTGTGACGCTGGCCTGACATTAACCCTTACAGTGTGGGGATCGACTTTAGTCGTCAGAATCTGACGTCTCTAGACGTCAGATTCTGACGTCAAAAGTCGATCCCCACACTGTAAGAATTAAAATCTTTCAATAACATAGGTATTCAAATAAATCAGAAAGAGCTAACGAAGACATTTATGATGATTTCAAATTGAAAAAACCCTTTGGTTGCTATGTTTTTTTTTAATTAATTCAGCGCTTTAAGGGTTAAAACAGCATTGCTAATTATATCTATTAGCGATCTATGTGACGTTGTTTTAGCTAATGTTATTATGACTATACTTGTTGTCAGACTCAGAAATGCAGTTTTTCTCCTGCTCCTTGTTAGCTCCTTAACCCTTAAAGCGCTGAATTAATTTATAAAAAAACATCGAGACCAAAGGGTTTTTTTAATTTAAAATTGTCATTAATGTCTTAGTTAGCTCTTTCTGATTCATTTGAATACCTATGTTATGGGTCTACAGCCATTAAAAATATTTCAATTTTTACAGTGCAGGGAGCGACTTTAGACGTCAGAATCTGACGTCTACAGACGTCAGATTCTGACGACTAATGTCTACCCCCGGGTTAACCCTCACAACACGGGAACTTTTCTAATTTGAAGTCATCATAAAGGTCTTTAGTTAGCTCTTTCCGCTTCATTTGAATACGTATGTTATGGGTCTACGGACATTATTGTTTTTAAGTCTTTCAGTGCGGGGACCGACTTCAGACATGAGAATCAGACATCTATAGATGTCAGATTCTTATGTTTAAGTCGCTGAAGGGGCTAAGCACCCTTGTCCATGTAATTAATTTATTAATTATACACCATGGAAGATATTCTGAGTAAAAATCATTAAAGAAAAAATTATTTAATACATGAAAATATTATACCTTTATCAGATCATAATCAAATTTGTTCTCCTTTATCAGGTTTTTAAGGAGGAGGAGGAGGCGATTAAGGTGGATTTACATGAGGGCTGCGGTCGTACAAAGCTATTCTGGTTGATGGCACTCGCCGACTCCAAAACACTGAAAGCCATGGTGGAATTCAGAGACGGAGCTAAAGGTGAGAAAATACAGGGGGTTATTGTAGACAATACTGCAAAGTAACTGATTACTAGAAGATTGAGCAGCTACTGCTGTTTGACTTTGGCATCCAGCAAAGACAAACAGGGGTGTAAGCAATTTTCCTGTTTGCATTTTAACCCCTAAAGCGCTAAATTAATTTGTAAAAAACCATCTTAACCAAAGGGGTTTATCACTTTAAAATCATCATAAATGTCTTAGTTAGCTTTTTCTGATTCATTTGAATACAGATGTTATGGGTCTACGATCAGTATTATTTTTTTCCCTCTTACAGTGTGGGGATCGACTTTAGACGTCAGAATCTGACGTCTAAAGTCGATCCCCGCACTGTTAGTTAGCATGCAGCAAAGACAAACAGCAGTAACTGCTCACTTTACAAGTCAGGGCGGAATAAACATATTCTCAAACTTAAAATATATATCACAAAGAACTGTCTTGACAAAACTTTGATGGAAATTTACCCATGTAGAGACATGTTGTCAATTAGTATTTTACCCAGTTTCAAATGATGAAAACTATTTAGCCCTCACTCAATTTGGCTGAGTTTTGTTGTCCCCGTCTGTCTGCCTATCTGTCTGTCCGTCTGTCTGTCTGCATTCCCTTGTAAGCAACATAAACTCACAAATTCCTATTTGATTGTTCTGAAGCTTGGCCAATATGTTCACCATAAAAACCTTCTCGACAAGTTAGAAAATGACACAAATTGAATTCAAATTGGCCGCCACTCGGATATTTATTATTTTTCATTGTAAATGTGCTTGAGTCTGTGTTTTTTTTTACAATTTTAATAAATAAACAAGTTATTTCTGCGAAGGCCTATTTTTATACCATCATTATTTGTCATCACAGATCTCTCTGCAATATCCAGTAGTGAATTTATGATTAGGTGCTTATTATTTCAATTGAAAGTCTGAAGCCTATTTATATTGAATAAAAACGATTTTCAGGTAAGACGAGGGCAAACGGTAGTGCTGTGGGAACTTGTCGTTTTTGTGGAATGACTGCGAATACGGGGATGCTCGCCATCGGCAATGTCTGCAGCGATCCAGAATGTCAGGTGAGAATAAATTGGAAACATGATACATTGGCCCAATGTTAGACCACTGTCTGCGATAATGGCCCAACATCTAACCAGCATTGGGCCACCGTCTCTTGTCACTTTGGTCGAGGCAATACCCACCTTGCTGAGTGAGGTGAGGTTAGAGGCATTAATCCCAAGAGCTGTGTTGGTATAACCTAAAGGTCATCCTCACTTTTAAAATGTTAATCACAAGTATAATGTTTTTTCATCTTTTTATGTCAACTTGAGCTCCGAACTTCCGGATTCTATCAGATATTTTCTATTGGTTGCTGAATTGGTCATCTATATTTTCCATGCCAACAATTTCTATGTATGAAACAACCTATTTTACGGGTTTTAGTGCATTTTATTTAGTATTGTACTATATATCAGATGACACCTTTTTGTATCGCACTTCAAGATTTAGCAGAACTAATAATATTTTTCCATGGTTGAGATTAGTTTTGATTGGTTTATAGGAGCTAGCCAGGACGTCTTGTACTAAGATCTTATCGTGTGGACACTCGTGTGGAGGTTTAACGGGAGAGGATCCATGTCTGCCGTGTCTACACGGATGTCAGCAATCTCAAAACGAACATCTCAAGCAGGACGGAGACGATATGTGTATGATCTGCTTCACAGAGGCGCTCTCTGCCGCCCCCGCTATACAGGTAACAACCACACACAGGCTCTAACCTGCAGTGCTTGAAAGTCCTTGCTGTATTTATTTCATTATAATCCATCAATTGTAGAGGGTTAGAGCCTAGCACCACTTTGCAATTAGCCGCTGCCTGCCTTGCCAGTTCAAAGTTCACTTGGTGCAGGATTTTCAGAGAAATATCATGATTCTCCCTTCACAACTCTGTTACTTTTTTGTATCAATGTTGTGTCCTTGGGCAGTGCACTTTACCCTCTCGTACTTCACATCACTCAGGTGTAAATGAGTACCTCGTGGGACAGAGATGGCAATGTGTGTGATAAGTTACTAATGCCAAATGGCTGCAGTGCTGTATGCTGCCTGGGGATTTGAAATGGTACACACAGTATACATGTTTAAAAAATTGAAAATGCTTGAGAGAATGGGATAATCAACAACAAATTCTTGAAGCTTCTTGAATTCTAATAGATGAACACCCGATATCATATACTGGTGTTGTCTTCATTATAATATATTGATTAATTAGATGGTACACAGTGAACATTTACTGTGACACTATAAAATAATATGTTGTAATAACTTCTTCAGAACATCATTTAGCTCTCAAATTGATCTTGCTGTCCTTCAAACCTTACAACACTGATGTCGACTACAGTAGACATTCTCTGTTTTTATTAACACCTGTATAACCCCTGATAACCAGTTGTTAAAAACAAAATATGCCTTCGATATATTGGAACTTAAATTTCAGAAATCACATACATTTTCAGTCACTTGGAAGTTGTGTATCGCGGTAGCGAGACACAACTTCCAAGTGACTGAAAATTTAAATTGAATAGCTCAGTGCTCTAAGGGTTAGGATATTTGGTGGTCCTTACACCAGCTTTAGGCAATTGAATATGCTGTGCAATATCACTTATATCTTCATTGTACAGTTACATATGATGTATAAATAGTTAACAATGATCCTATAACTTCTATACCATTTATATTTTTCTATTTTTAGCTATCGTGTGGACATGTATTCCATTTTCATTGTTGTAAGAATGTTTTGGACAAGAAATGGGCTGGTCCTAGAATCACATTTGGATTTTCACTATGTCCTATTTGTAAGGTGAGAATTATTCTGTCCCAGAAAAACACAAGACATTGTCCCAATGTTTTAATGCTGGGCCAGCGTAGCAGACGGTGGACCAACATTATAACAACATTGTGTCAACGCCTAGTGTTTGTTGGGGTGGTATTTCAGATTATTATTATATTATTATTTTATTTATCATATATTTTGATTTACTAAGAATACATTAGTTTGAAACATATGTGATGCAACATGCAAAATTTTTACGACAACGCTTATTTCTTTACAGCCCATACTTTTGATTTAAAACAAAATAGGTTGGAGAACAGTCAATCTAATAGGAAAAAAATGTACATTTATAGATAATGTGTAATTATAATTTCTTGTTGAAATTCATCAAATGCTATTACGTAATTTGATAATGTGTAATTATAATTTCAGGTTGAAATTCATCACATTGTATTGCGTAATTTGCTTGAACCGATTCGCACGCTGAAGGAGGATGTACAGAGGAAGGCGTTGATGCGTCTGGAGTACGAGGGATTACACCGAGCAGAGGCGATCACGTCTCCCGGGGCGAGATTTCATCAGGATCCTTCCGGCTACGCTATGGAGCGCTACGCTTACTATGTGTGCTTCAAATGTAAGAAGGCGTATTACGGTGGAGAGGTGCGGTGTGAAGACCAAGCGGCGGGGACGGAGGATTACGACCCGTCTGAACTCGTGTGTGGAGGATGTTCAGACGTCTCTAGAGCTCAGGTTAGCGTGCTTTAGTACCGGTAAATATAGAAGCAATTCCTGTTCCAATTTACCTACTGCTAAACTAGCCCTATTGATTATGGACAACATCCTAATGATCTGATCTTTGATAAAATTCCTGGAGCATTCATTACCCAACCATCAGATTTACAGATGAATGAGAGTCAGGACTTCTTAGACAATAAATTATATATATGCGCAACATATAACTTAAAAGATCTAAAACACGTTAAATATACATAAACGTTTTTTATTCGATACTTACAATTTAAGCATCAATCCAGCCCCTTGTTCCAGGACCCCATTGATACTGCAGTGCCCATGCTGGGCCGAGGTACGGTGAGTATCTGGAACCAGGGACATGCCACACAGATCACTCTGTGGTACCCCACCTACCAGTAATAAGAAATTCAGAACTCAAATGGTACCATGGTATCTGTGCGGTAACTAAACCATTCTTTTCTCCAATATGAAAGAAACATCTTGTGACCACACAAATATTTAATTTGATTACTTCTGTGTTTTAGATGTGTCCCAAGCACGGAGCAGACTTCCTGGAGTATAAATGCCGCTATTGCTGTTCAGTTGCCGTATTCTTCTGTTTTGGGACGACCCATTTCTGCAATCCTTGCCACGAAGATTTCCAACGAGTCACTAATATTTCCAAATCAGAACTTCCCAGATGTCCAGCAGGTAAGAAATCCTCTCAGCCGTTCATCGTCTCAAAATCTCTTTAACCCTTAGGACACTAATGTCGACTACAGTTGACATTCTGCGTTTTTATTTGCACCTGTATAACCACTTGTTAAAAGTAAAATGTGCTTTCAATCTTGAAACACTGATATATGTTGGGACTCAAACTTCACAAATAACACAAATTTTCAGTCACTTGAAGTTGTGGATCGCGGTAGCGAGACACAACTTCAAGTGACTAAAAATTTATAAAGACTAGTTCAGTGTTCTAAGGGTTGACCCTTCCAGCGCTGGGACCGACCGACTTCTAATGTCGACCCCTGCGCTGTAATGTGATCTCAGCAAAATTAATTATAATAATAATAATAACGTTGTTCGTAGCGCTGTACAATACAAGTTTATTATTTGGGCCCGCAGCCATTTTGAAAGGAGATTTGCCCAAAGTTAGTCACTGCTTGGGTACATATAAACAGACCACCAAATATCAGGTTTATTGCAGCTGTTGGCCATATCAAGGGGAACTTGACAGTTGCTATCAGCCGCTAGCCATATCCTAGTGTATTATGTTAACTCTTTATAGTCCATTGTTGATAAGACAATTCTGCATTATCTGTTGCAGGTCCAAAAGCTAAGCAACTTGAAGGTGACGAGTGCCCTCTGCACGTACAACACCCCGCTACTGGAGAGGAGTTTGCCCTGGGGTGCGGGGTGTGCCGTAATGCACACACATTCTGAGATGGGTGTCACCTGTACAACACCCGGCTACTGGGGAGGAGTTTGCCCTGGGGTGCGGGGTGTGCCGTAATGCACACACATTCTGATATGGGTGTCACCTGTACAACACCCGGCTACTGGGGAGGAGTTTGCCCTGGGGTGCGGGGTGTGCCGTAATGCACACACATTCTGACATGGGTGTCCTCTGTGCAACACCTCACTACAACACCCGCCTACTGCAGAGGAGCCCGTCTACTGGAGAGGAGTCCCCTACTGGAGATGAGCCCGCCTACCGGGGTGGAGCCCCCTACTGTAAAGGAGCCCCCTACTGGAGAGGAGCCCCCTATTAGAGAGGAGCCCGCCTGCTGTCTACCCATCTCACTCACCAGGGACGAGTTTTCCTTCAAGTGCTCTGTGTCACTAAAAAAGCTAACTGACATTAAGCTTTCATCCTAGTTCTTGAGCATCGATTATTTGTTTTGGAAACCCTCTAGATGCGAGTCAAAGCTATTCACTGTAGCTAAAATAGAGGTGAATCCTTTTAAATATCATGCTTAAGTAATTCTAATCGCTAATTGAAGACACATACTATTCAAAGTGCTATTAAACTGAAGGCAAGTTAAATCTGAGGATTTACTCTATTATATGTAAGTTAATTTATGTCATTGTGTAGTTTAATACTACATCGCAACTTCATTATGCATCAAAATATATTGAGATTTGGACAATGTATCTTGCGAACGTAATCTAGCCTTTTTACTTGGTGTCCATATAGCACAGAATACATACACACTAGCGCATACACACACACTATCAAATACACTAGTCTTGGCGTCAGTCAGCTAACAGTACTAAGTACTGGTCTCTCAGTTTCTTATTACATTAACTGGTCACACACAGTTTCTGACCAAGAAGCATTCTTGTATATAATCTCTTTGAAATGATAGGCTGTACTGTTATATAAATCATGTAAATTATAATAATTTGTAAATGCATCAATTTCCTCAGAAAATGTTAAAACCTGTCTGTATTCAGTATGCGCATGGTGAAGTATTCTGTAAAGTCTTAGGGCAGTAACTGCTTGCTCTCCAAGGAGACAGTTACTGCCTTCTGACTCAGAAGCCAGTAACTGCTTGCTCTCCAAGGAGACAGTTACTGCCTTCTGACTCAGAAGCCTGTAACTGCTTGCTCTCCAAGGAGACAGTTACTGCCTTCTGACTCAGAGGCCTGTAACTGCTTTTTCCAAGGAGACAGTTACTGCCTTCTGACTCAGAAGCCAGTAACTGCTTTCTCTCCAAAGAAACAATTACTGACTTCTGACTCAGAAGCCAGTAACTGCTTGCTCTCCAAAGAGACAATTACTGCCTTCTGACTCGGAAGCCTGTAACTGCTTGCTCTCCAAGGAGACAGTTACTGCCTTCTGACTCAGAAGCCAGTAACTGCTTGCTCTCCAAAGAGACAATTACTGCCTTCTGACTCAGAAACCAGTAACTGCTTGCTCTCCAAGGAGACAGTTACTGCCTTCTGACTCAGAGGCCTGTAACTGCTTTTTCCAAGGAGACAGTTACTGCCATCTGACTCAGAAGCCAGTAACTGCTTGCTCTCCAAAGAGACAATTACTGCCTTCTGACTCAGAAGCCTGTAACTGCTTGTTCTCCAAAGAGACATTTACTGCCTTCTGACTCAGAAGCCAGTAACTGCTTGCTCTCCAAGGAGACAGTTTATGACTTTACTTTTCAAGTAATCTACTACCGACAAGCTTTAACATTTTGGCAACAATGTTGTATTCACAATTTCTGATAGTGGTGATATTTTCTTTATGAAAGAGGATTTTATACCATGTTTGCTGTTTTACATATATGTATTACTTGATGTGTAGCTTTTACAAAGCAACACGCAATTAGGATAATTCAGATTGTCTCTGTAGAAAAGGGACAAGCTTCGGAACATTGCAGTCGTGTGATATATATTCCACAGTGGCGTAATATTTGTATTTCGTATCCTCATTTGTGACATAGACAGAGATCAATAAGTCAGATCAATGATTGATAATGATATATTGCTATTTTGTTTGTTGCTATAATTCCTTTGTTATGTGTGATTCATTGTCAGCTGACCTTATTTGTATCTGTAGCGCGGGGACCGACTTTATCAGGGTTAGGATAAGCGACAGACGTCAGATTCTGACGACTAAAGTCGATCCCCGCACTGTAAGAGTGAAATATTCATAATAGTCGTAGACCAATAACATAGATTTGAAAAGAGTTGACCTCCTTTTTTCAAATTTAAAGAATTTTCACTCACTTAAAGTTGTGGATCGCGTCAGCGAGACACAACTTGATGTGAGTGAAAAATCCAACTGAATAATTAGGCGGTTAAAAAGTCAGGGTGTTTCTGCAATACAATGGTTCACAGGTGGCGAACAAGAACCTGAATATTATTCAAGACAATTAGTTAAATTTAAATGAAATGTTTCTTGATCTGATTTGTTATTTAATTTGATGTTGTTCAGAAAAATGCTATCTGCTAAGTAATAAATAACCTCTCTGGGTTGGAATATAAATGATAAATACTGATCTTTTGATTGATATTAAGTCTTGAGTTAACATCACAGCCTAAATTTATATAGCAATTGTTTGGATACCAAGATTTCTTTTTATCTGATCTTATTGACTGAGTAAGTTGTACTAGCTGGTGTACAGTAAACGAACAGTTACCTCTAGATACGGAAAAACGCAGGTTTATTTGTACGCTAGAAATATCTAATGGCGTCTCAGTATGATATCACTGCCTGTAAAGACAAACAGTGGTAGCTGCTTTATATTGAAGTAAGCTGCTATTTCTGTTTGCTTTTTCACCGCAGACTATTTTCACATAGAGTGATAAAATGGTCACATTTCTGATCTGTAGATTGCAAAACAAGCTACAGAAGCAAATGCTGTATGCGACTGAACATAGTAAATGAATAATACATAGTGTTTTTATTGTGACCTCTTGAATGGCCTGTCTCTCTAACGTGTGCTTTATACCCAATGTAATTGTTGTCCACTTAATAATGGCAGCAGCTAACATCACATTATCACCTACTTTTTGACTGGAAATTTTGTTAACGATTCAGACTTTGGCTCAATTTTCACTTGAAATGTTGGTCCATGTTAGCTGTGAAGCATTCGTGAATCATTCATGACGCATGAACCATTCATGAATCATTCATGAAGTATTCATGAAGCATTCGTGAATCATTCATGAACCATTCTTGAATCATTCATGAATCATTCATGAAGCATTCGTGAATCATTCATGAAGCATTCGCTAATCATTCATGAAGCATTCGGGAAGAATTCGTGAATCATTCATGAAGCATTTGTGAATCATTCGCAAGTATTTGTGAATCATTCAAGAATCATTCATACAGTATTCATGAATCATTCATGAATATTCATAAAGCATTTGTGAATCATTCTTGAAGCATTCGTGAAGCATTCATGAAGTATTTGTGAATCATTCATGAAGCATTCGTGAAGCATTTGTGAATCATTCATGAAGCATCCATGAAGCATTCACGAAGCATTCTTGAAGCATTCGCTCACCAGATGATTATCTATCTAACTTTTGTGATACATGTCAATGACTTGAGGCTATATTAAGTAATAATTTAAAAAATAAATAAAATAAGTATAAATATACATTATCGTTTTTTTATTCTTATACAGGATTTCAAAATGGAGCATTTTGTGTTTTGATATACATACAGGCCTCGCAGACAGGCCATCGTCCACCGATGTTCTGCCATTTTCTACATGCGTCACGATTTTGACGGAACGGATCTGCCCAATACATTTTTATCTCCCGCTCACGAAGTTGAGTCGGGAGTATTCAATATTGGTGTCGCTTTGGATGTCCGGACGTCCGGCCCGCCGTCCGTCTGTTCACATTTTGTTTCCAGAGCAGAGCTGGGAGACCCATGTGTTTCTATAATTTTGCACACACGCATCCCTTAGCGGGTGTAGATGGGTTTTTTGGGGTTTTTGAAATTTCACCTACTTAATTGGCCGACCATCGGCCATAATTAGCTCCCGCCGTCACCGTAGGTGAGCGAAGGGAGCTATGGATTCTACCTCCGTTTTTTTTTGGCCTCTTCTTTTGCCTATAACTTTGTGAGAAAATAAGCTAGGATAACAATTTTTGGTATGTGGGTTACTTCCAGGTGGCTAATGGACGGGTTAAAATATTTTTAATCTGAATTCAATACGCAAGGTTGCAGAGGAGAAAATGATGATGTGACGGCGTTGGGCCGTCCGTAAACAATTCGTTTCCGGAGCATATCTCTGAAAGTACTTGTCCGATTGACTTCAAATTTTACACACAACACCCCTAGCAGATCTCAAAAAGTACTGGGCCGATGACAGTCATATTGCACATACATGTTCTCTAAGGTCCCTAGTTGTGCCTTTTCATGTTTTTGGACCTCGACCTTGAAGTTGACCCAGCACTTTGACCTAATTTATAACATCGGTAAATCCGACTGAAAGATTTTGCGGAATATCATGAAAACCGCTCAAGATAGCTACACCATTACTATAAAACAAATTGTGAGGTTTCAGGAGAGGATGCATCTTGAAAAATTTCAAGTTGATAAAATTAAAAATGGCCGCCTATCGGCCATTATTCACCTCGACAGGCCTGATATTGCGGAATATCATGAAAACCGCTCAAGATAGCTACACCATTAATATCAAATATATTGTAAGGTTTCAGGAGAGGATGCATCCTGAAAAATTTGAAGTTGATAAAATTCAAAATGGCCGCCTATCAGCCATTATTCACCTCGACAGGCCTGATATTGTGGAATATCATGAAAACCGCTCAAGATATCTACATCATTACTATAAAACAAATTGTAAGGCTTCAGGAGAGGATGTATTTTGAAAAAATTCATTTTGTCAAAGTTCAAAATGGCCGCCAATCAGCCATTATTCACTTTCACATGGCCGTTATTTGATAAACCGTGCTAGATGGCTAGACCATTACTATAAAACAAGATGTGTGATTTCAGGAGAGGATGCATCTTGAAAAAATTTGACTCGATAAAATTCAAAATGGCCGCTTATCGGCCATTATTCACTGTCACATGGCCGTTATTTGGTCAACCGTGCTAGATGGCTAGACCATTACTGTAAAACAAAATGTGAGATTTCAGATGAGGATGCATCTTGAAAAAAATTGACTTGATCAAATTTAAAATGGCCGCCTTTTCGGCCATTATTCATTTTCACATGGCTGATATTTGGTAAACCGTGCTACATGGCTAGACCATTACGTGATTACTATAAAACAAAGTGTGAGTTTTCGGGGGAGGATGCACCCTGAAAATTTTTAACTTACGAATTCAAAATGGCCGACAATCAGCATTATTTACCTCGATAGGCCTGATATCAGGTAAACCGTGTTAGATAGCTAGACCATTAATATAAAACAAAATGTGACGTTTCGAGAGAGGATGCCTTTTAAAAATTTTCGACTCAATCGAATTCAAAATGGCTGCCTATCGGCCACTATTTACTTTCACATTGCTGATATTTGGTAAACCGTGTTAGATAGCTGGACCATTACTATAAAACAAAATGTGAGATTACAAGAGAGGATGCATCTTGAAAAAAATTGACTCGATCAAATTCAAAATGGCCGCCTATCGGCCATTATTCACTTTCACATAGCCGGTTTTTAGTAACCGTACTAGATGGCTAGACCATTACTATAAAACAAAATGTGAGATTTCAGGAGAAGATGCATCTTGACAAATTTTGACTTGATCAAATTCAAAATGGCCTCCTATCGGCCATTATTCTCTTTCACATGGGCGATATTTGGTAAACCGTGCTAGATGGCTAGACCATTACCATAGAATGAAATGTGAGATTTCAGCTGAGGATGCATCTTGGAAAATTTTGACTTATCAAATTCAAAATGGCCGCCTTTAGGCCATTATTCACTTTCACATGGCCGATATTTGGTAAGCCATGCTAGATAGCTAGACGATTACTATAGAATGAAATGTGAGATTTCAGCTGAGGATGCATCTTGAAAAATTCTGACTCGATCAAATTCAAATTGGCCCCCTATCGGCCATTATTTACTTTCACATGCCCAATATTTTGCAAACTGTGTTAGATGTTAGTCCATTACTATAAAACAAAATTTGAGGTTTCGGGGAAGATGCACCCTAAGTTTTTAACTAATTTATATCGAATTCGAAATGACCGTAAATCAGCTATTAGTTAACTCGATTGGCCTGATATCGGGTAAACCATGCCAGATAGGTAGACCAGTACTGGGATACTGATTAGGATCATTAATTTCAATGGAGGTTTGCAATCTCTGACAGACTGTCTAGTTCTTATCTTACTCTTAGACTGGGCTTCTTAGACCTAGTTGTCTTGCGTCTTGATTTTTGACCTAGACTAGGACTACATTAATAACCCTATACAAAATTGCTGAAATCAAATTCTAATTCGGAGCGGGAGCTCCTGGACTTATGTAGTCTTGTTAACTTTAATATCCCTGATATTTGGCAAACTGGGCCGTAAGAATGAGAGTACTAATCTGGAAGAGGACTTAAATACCTGAATCTGGTAATAATATTGGCCTAATCACATAAATAAGATACGAGACAAATACACCACATGACCTTGTTTGTGATACCACTTCACATTACTTGTACGAACTGTGCATTTTTTGCTACTTTATAGAAATAATGTACTGTTGTGGGACACGCAAATTTGCAGAAGAATGTTCAACACAAAAATGAATTTATTAGCAGTCATCTTGGCTAAAATAAAAGCCCAAACAATTTTTTCCCCTCAGCCATTAAGGCTGTGGGGCATGGTGATCACAAGAGGCGGGCGGGCGTTTAGTCAGAAATTCAGCTGTTACTAAAAAGTAAAATGATGAATTTTGTTTATTTTTTATAGACATGACCTATGTGCCTGGGCAATTCATCCCATATATTTTTTTTTTGGACCAAGCCATAAGCGACCATTTTCCAAGATGGCCGCTTAAAAAGCTTGTGGGCACTATAACTTATGAACCGTTGGTTGGATTGCGTTCAAATTTCGTATGATTGTTCTCTAGGTATTTCTGATGATCTGATTAACTTTTGGGATGAATCCATTTAAAACAAAATGGCTGCCACAGCCATTTAAAAAAAGATGGCGGCCTAAAAACCAAAAAGCTTGTGGGCACGATAACTTATGAACCGTTGCTTGGATTTCATTCAAATTTGGTATGGTTGTTATTTAGTCTGATGATTTGTTCAACTTTTGGGATGAATCCGTTCAAAACAAAATGGCTGCGGCAGCCATTTAAAAAAATGGCCGCTTAAAAAGCTTGTGGGCAAGATAACTTATGAACCGTTGCTTGGATTGCATTCAAACTGGGTATGGTTGTTCTTTAGGTATTTTTAATGATCCCATTAACTTCTGGGATGAATCCATTAAAAAAACATGGCTGCCGCAGCCATTTAAAAAAAAATGACATGGTGGTAATGGGGGTCATTTTTTCTTATTATTTCTTGATATTGATGGACAGAGCCTACGGCTGAGGAGTCCTGCCATCAATTGATGGCTATTTTTTTTACGTTTCGGACCGACAGTTTTGATTAAATAGCGTTGTCGAAGCGGCCCCACTTCTACATTTTTGTACGGTTTTCTACTTCTACACTCGGAATGCTTGTTCGATCACCCTGATTTCACTGGTTCATTTATGTATCTTTTTCTTAACACGTGGACAAGTAGCTTGATAGTTTTGCAGTGTCTCGGTAAGAGTGCTGGCTCGCTAGTGTTTCGTGCCGTGAGATAGGCCTACAGGCTGCCTAATGAATGTGTATATGTGTGTATATTGTATGTACATATATATATATATACATGTATATTTACATATAATATGAATAATATTTAATAAATAATACTTTGTGTTGATAAATTGTCGTCTCACGTTGACACATTTCCCTTCACCCTAAGCCTAATCTACAATTCGTTATTTGTTCTTAACACCCCTCTATGTACCTTAGTCCGAGCTTGACGTGAACAGCAAGGTTCAACGTCAAGAGATTGACAGCATAGCAAAAGCTGTGGTTTTCTATGCTGGTGGTCAGTGTACGCTGAGACCAAAAAATTTATGAAAAATGTGAGAGTAACCCTATTTAGAAGATAAATTCACCTATAAAGACAGAGCTTTAGGTCGCCACGTTAAGGCATTGTTCTAATGAGATGTACATCTGTCATTACCATGATTACAGAATGATATGAAAATTATTGATCAAACAATGACGCAGTAATTCATTGCGCAATCGATCGGATGCGCACCGTATATTTAGGGCACAACTTACAGAGAAAATTGGAATTTTGTCTGTAACCACCGTAACACTTATAGTCCTGTCATTTTGTGGCCATTTTTCGGATAATCTCAAAATAATTGCAACAAAAGGTTTTTCACTGCATAACGGCTCATTAGTATCCCTAGAATGACATATCAAAACTTTACTCCGATAGAGGAATGGGAAAAATATTTTTTGAGGTACAAAGAAATGAGTCATTTTTCGTATTTTCTGGTGTTATTTTACATTTACCGCAAATCAACTAATGGTCATTCAAGACACAATTTTGGTAACTAAGCCTATTTTTCGCCTATTCATAGTAATCACACCATGCCAGATATATTTAAGAGATATAAATAAGTAAATATGAGAAAAAAGTTCTGAATTTTATTTAAAATTTGGTGTAATACTAGCTTATTCTTCTTCGAACTTTTTTTCGGAGTCGTTATCTCTATTTAGAGGAGGAGCCGATTTCAAACTTTACATTCTCCACATGCATATGAACATTGTAGTCCATGTTTCTTACATGTGCACCTGCCAGTACTGCAACCGGCTTTGCAATTGCACCTAATTATCTCCATTAATTTTCCGGGTGCAGGTTACAGAGAAGTCTGAATGGGTAGCATTTTCTTTTCCTTAATCTTTCAGCCCCATTAAAATTCTTCCGGCACAAGTCTGCTTGCATAGCCTTTCCAGTCTTGCGGCTGACCATGTACGGTACAGTCTGGCAGCTTAGTTGCTCACAAAATCGCATATAGCGGAGTGCATCAAGAGATTTATTTGGCTTTCCATTATAGAGAAAAAAAAATCCCCATGGCCACTCCAATACTGTTTCTCATGTTGTTAAAAAGCATCATCGGCCTTTGCAATACTGTTGGTCATGTTGTCAAAGTCACTGGCTTCTCAATCGCTGTTCCTCCTTCTGTCACCAACCTCCCTCGCCCTTCCAGAACTGATTCTCATGTTGGAAACAACCTCCCTGGTACCTCCAGCACTGTTGCTCCTGTTGTTAGCAACCTCTCTGGCCCCTCCAGCACTGTTGCTCCTGTTGTTAACAACCTCTCTGGTCCCTCCATCACTGTTGCTCCTGTTGCTAACAGCTTCTCTGGTACCTCCAGCACTGTTGTTCCTGTTGTTAACAGCCTCACTAGCCCCTCCAGGACTGTTGCTCTTGTCCTCCAATACTGTTTCTCTTGTTGTTAACAGCCTGCCTGGCCCATCCGATTATGTTGCTCCTGTTCTTCATTGGCCCCTGCAATACTGCTGTTCATGTTGTCAAAGTCCCTGGCTTCTAAAGCACTGTCCCTCTTTATGTTACCAACCTCCCTCGCCCCTCTAGTACTGATTCTCATGTTGTAAACAACCTCCCTGGTACCTCCAGCACTGTTGCTCCTGTTGTTAACAGCCTTTCTGGCTCCTCCAGCCTCTCTTCCCCAACCCTTTTGCTTCTGTTGGTAACAGCCTTATTGACCTCTGAAATACTGTTTTTCTTCTTGTCAAAGTCCCTCGCCCCTCCAGCACTGATTCTCATGTTGTAAACAACCTCCCTGGTCCCTCCAGTACTATTACTCCTGTTGTTAACAGCCTTTCTGGCCCCTCCAGCAATGTTGACCCTGTTGACAGTCTCTCTGGCCCCTCCAGCATTGTTTTCCCTACTGTTATCAGCCTCTCTGGCCCCATCCAACATTTGTTAACAGCCTCACTGGCCCCTCCAGAACTGTTTCTCTTTTCCTCCACGATTGTTTATCATGTTGTTAACAGCCTCGCTGGCTTATCCAATAATGTTGTTCTTGTTGTTAACAACTAATATCTGGTTTCTCCAATACTTTTGCTCCTGTTGTTATCAGCCTCTCTGCCCCCCCAGCTTTGTTGCTCCTGTTGTTATCAGCCTCTCTGCCCCCCCCCCCCAGTCCTGTTGCTCGTGTTGTTAACAGCTTATCTGGCTCCTCTAGTGATTTTGCTCCTGTTGTTAACAACCTCTCTGCCCCCCCCCACAACCCTGTTGCTCCCGTTGTTCGCAGCCTCCCTGGCTCCTCCGATACTGTTGCTCCTGTTGTTAACAGCCTCTATGGCCCCTCCAGCACCTTTTATCCTGTTGTTAACAGTCTCCCTGACCCCTCAAGCACCGTTGCTTTTGTTGTTAGCAGCCTTCATGCCCCCCCCCCTCTAATGATGTTGCTCCTGTTGTTAACAGCCCTCTGGCCCCTCAAAATAATAATGATGTTACCCCTGTTGTTAACAGGCTTCATGACCCTCCAATACTGTTGCTCGTGTTGTTAACTCTGGCCCCTCCAGCCCCGTTTCTAGTGTTGTTATGAGCCTTTATGGCCCCTCCAATACTGTTTCTCCTGTTGTTAACAGCCTCTCTGGCCCCTCATGTGCTGTTTTTCCTGTTGTTCACAGCTTCTCGGGCCCCTCTAGCCTTGTTTCTGCTATTGTTAACAGTCTCCCTGTCCCCAGCACTGTTGCTCCTCTTTTTAACAGCCTCCCTTGCCCCAACCTCGCTGTTTCTCCTTTTCCTAACAGCCTGCTTGGCCCCTTCAATGCTGTTGCTCCTCTTGTTAGCAGCTCTCTGACCCCTCCAATGTTGTTGCCCCTGTTTTTTAAAGCCTCTCAGTCCCTTCTCTCGCACTGTTACTTAATGTTGCCAACAACCTCTCTGGTCCCTAACGCTGTCAGGCATATCAAGCATGGGGTTTGTCGGAACAGTTAAAAATAATATATCAAAATGTTTTTTTATGTCTCTACTTTGTTTTCAATTTGGGAATAATATGCATGCTAAAAATAGCATATGTGGTAGAATATTTCTAAGCAAAAATATAATTTTCCTAATTTGATCATATATTAAGTTACAAAATATATTTTCATTTGTCCGAACTAACCCCGATCCAGGGTTGCAAATTCATCTGTAAGTTTCACTAGCCCAGAACGGAACTAGCCCTTACAATCATTCAGCATACATTTCTAAACAAAATTCACTAGCCCTTATATTATTGATGGCGATCTCCCCCGTGGCTAAATGACCGCCCCATTGCCTTAGTTTCCGAATTACATGTATATTGTCTCCTTGGATATCAAAATATGTATCTGCCACTTTGTGAAGTGGCAGACACGTCTTTTAATATCCGAAGAGATGATATAAAAAATTGTCTAAATATATCTGAATACTTAACTAGGCCGTGCAATCAAAAGTTCATAAAAAAACTGGCTAAGAATTGACTGATAAATCGGCTGAATTATGATTATTGACCACGGTTAACGTGAATCCGATTATTAGCCTACAGTAAAATTATGTAATTTTGACAAATAAACCTTCGAAAATACAAAAAAAATCATAAAAATATAATCAAGGTTAAATAATCGATATTTAGCCGAAAAGAATTGGACCCCTTTAAAAAAAAACCTGTAAATGTGCCCAGGTGGATTCGTGTTGCTAGATATCTAGATTATCAAAATCAATAATAAAATCATTTCGGGCATCAAAATTCGACGGGTAGCCTGACTATTTGGGGTACTATAGTATCTGGACATTTATTTTGATCGCTATGGGCGCCCATCTTGGATTTTACGTGACCTATATCTCGGACAACCTTGATTGTTTTTCTTAAATAGTTAATACCTTATTCAGGGTGCGGAAGTACCTAAATGAGACCACCACGCGACCACGTGGAATTATCTTTGGTATAATTTTGTCATATTAAATTGAAAAGGTATACACGTAGGCATACATTTAAGTTTTTTTTATCTCTTTCAAATAACTTGGTGTTACACCAAATTGTAAGTAAAATTTAGAACATTTTTCTCATTTTTTCTCATTTATATCTCTTAAATGTATCTGGTATGATGTGATTATTATGAAGAGGCAAAAAAATGGGCTTAGATACATAAATTGTGTCTTCAATGACCACTAGTTGATTTGCGGTAAATGTAAAATGATACAAAAAAATACGAGAAAGGACACCTTTCTTTGTACCTCAAAAAAATATATTTCCCATTCCTCCATCGGATTAAAGTTTTGATGTGTCATTCTAGGGATACTAATGAGATGTTTTGCAAAAACCTTCTGTTGCAATTATTTTGAGGTATATTGATAAAATGACTGGACTATTATACCAGGGGCGAATCTAGCTTTCCAGTGAGGTGGGGGTTAAAATTTGACAAAAAAAATATTTTACTGTAAAGGGGTCGAGGAGCCCGCCCCGGGGAAATTTTTGATTTCCATAGGCTTTCTCATGCATTTTAAGGCATATTGGGCACTGTTTCTCACTCAGTATACCACCAAATCACAAGGAAAGCACTAAGTAAGGTGATGATTTTTTTTCTGAGGGGGGGGGAGTTTAAACCCCCCCCCTTCTTGGAGCCGCCACTGTATAGTTGAGATATACATTATGTCACACGGCCCACTGCTTGGGCCACGGTGAATATTGCTCACTGTGAACACAATGCCCTAACTCAATGGCGGCCCACCATCTCCGACGCCGGCCCAACGTCTAGTGTATGCTGGACCACACCACTACCACCGTGTGCTGTGCATCCAGTCATCAAAGAGACATCCATCCAATGTTAGCTGGACCACTGTGTGCTGTACATCCGGTCATCAAAGAGACATCCATCCAATGTTGGACCACACCACTGGTGTTGTATTGGTGACATCCGGTCATCATAGAGACATCCATCCAATGTTGGACCACACCACTAGTGCTGTATTGGTGACATCCAGTCATCATAGAGACATCCATCCAATGCTGGACCACACCACTAGTGCTGTATTGGTGACATCCGGTCATCATAGAGACATCCATCCAATGTTGGACCACACCACTAGTGCTGTATTGGTGACATCCGGTCATCATAGAGACATCCATCCAATGTTTGACCACACCACTAGTGCTGTATTGGTGACATCCGGTCATCATAGAGACATCCATCCAATGTTGGACCACACCACTAGTGCTGTATTGGTGACATCCGGTCATCATAGAGACATCCATCCAATGCTGGACCACACCACTAGTGCCGTATTGCCGGCCCAACGTCTAGTGTATGCTGGACCACACCACTACCACTGTGTGCTGTGCATCCAGTCATCATAGAGACATCCATCCAATGTGGGTCCAATGTTGGGCCACTGTGTGATGTGATGGATTCATATCATTAACCCTTTACATCCTGCTAGTGACATATAATAAACGTCATGACATAATGTTATTTAAATAAGTGAATTCAATGGAAAACAACTCCTCTGAAAAGGCTCAAGCCAAAAGGTAATATCTGCTTACTTTTTATCTAAGCAGATGATACTTTTTAACTTTGCACGACAAAACATCACACTTTAAAACCACCAGAACGTGTTGAGCTTCAGTTGTATGTATTGTTTATTTTAATGTATTGTGTATTTTATTGAAGTCGGTAATTTTTATTCACTGCGAGGTGGAAATTGCGGCAGCAATTCATACCTGGAAGTGAATAAAAGTATGTAAAAAAACCCGGGACGTAAAGAGTTAAATTAAACAATACAGTGCGGGGATCGACTTTAGTCGTCACAATCTGACGTCTGTCGACGTCAGATTGTGACGACTAAAGTCGATCCCCGCACTGTAAGATAAAAAATATATCTAATGGCCGTAGACCCATAACATAGGTATTCAGATGATTTCGAAAGAGCCAACTACGAATTTTATGATGATTTCAAATTGAAAAAACCCTTTGGCCTCCAAGGTTTTCATAAAAAAATGCAGCGCTTGAGGGTTAAATTAAAATGGAATGATATACCCTGATAATTATGTAAAAGGTTAAAATGACATGAATTTAAAATGAGAGGGAATAACCGGGATTAAAGGGTTAAATAACGAATTTAGAAGAGGGTGAAATACCCGGGACTTAAAGGGTAAAATAACACGAATTTAGGATAGGAGGAAATACCCGGGACTTGAAGTGTTAAATAAAATGAATTTAGAATGGGATCAAATACTCGGGACTTAAAGGGTTAAAATAACATGAATTTAGAATGGAATGAAATACCGGGGACTTAAAGGGTTAAATACCATGAATTTAGAATGGAATGAAATACCTGGGACTTAAAGGATTAAATAATATGAATTTAGAATAGGATGAGATACCAGGGACTTAAAGTGTTAAAATAACATGAATTTAGGATGAAATACCCGGCACTTGAAGGGTTAAATAACATGAATTTAGAATAGGATGAAATACCAGGGACTTGAAGTGTTAGTGAGTGAATGATATAAGCACAAATCATACCTAGTAATTATAGTTTATTCTTTTCAGTCACATTGACCCCTGTCACATTGACCCATGTCAGATTGACCCCTGTCACATTGACCCCTGTCACATTGACCCATATAACATTCACCCCTGTCACATTCACCCCTGGCACATTCACCCCTCTCACATAGACTCATGTCACATCGACCCCTGTCACATTGACCCCTACAACATTGACTCTTGCCACATTGATCCCTATAATATTCACCCCTGTCACATTGACCCCTATCACATTGACCCCTGTCACATTGAGCCTGTCACATTGACCCCTATCACATTGACCCCTGTCACATTGACCCCTGTCACATTGAGCCTGTCACATTGACCCCTATCACATTGACCCCTGTCTCATTGACCCCTGTCACATTGACCCATGTCAGACTGACCCCTGTCACATTGACCCCTGTCACTTACACTTTTTGGCAGACAGATAAATAATATATAAAAAACAGATACACAGGCCTATTAAAAAAATATTTTAAAAACGTTTTCAGCTTAAATTTGGTAGGCTATACTGTCGCCTTTGTTATTTTGTTTAAATCAGACTATTTTTATTTACCTTAAGGATGGAACTGCGGCAGCAATTCATATCTTAGGATGAATAAAAATAAGGACAAATATATAGTTGCCAGGGGGTTTAACCCTCTGGTTGCCACTGGGTTTAACCCTCTGGTTGCCACTGGGTTTAACCCTCTGGTTGCCAGGGGATTTAAGCCTCTGGCTTCTAGGGGGTTTAACCCTCTGGTTGCCAGGGGGTTTAACCCTCTGGTTACCAGAGGGTTTAAGCCTCTGGTTGCCAGGGGGTTTAAGCCTCTGGTTGCCAGGGGGATTAGCCCTCTGGTTGTCAAGGGGTTTAACCCTCTGGTTACCAGGGGGTTAAGCCTCCTGGTTACCAGGGGGTTTAATCCCTGGCTACCAGGCACTGGTGTCAACTACAATCAGTGGTTTCATTCACACATGTAGGGTAAGTTTCTAGAAGTGAGACATATTCTTATTCTGGCCTAATTTTACAAATGTGAGTTGTTGTCCGTCACTTGAAATTGTGAATCGCGGTCGCAGGTTCAAGTGACTGAAAAAATAAATTAGAGCTCAGAACCCTAAGGGTTAAACACGTTATGGCAACAAACTTGTCAGATTACACTTATCACGCCGCAGTGAAGCAAGGAAATACCGTGTTCACCGAATCGTGGATTAGAAATTAAACTGTAGATGAAGTTAATTGTAGGTAATAAATTACCAAAGTGCTGAGTGAGGTTTAAAATGCTTAGTAAGATTTGAAATGCACTGTAAGCATAAAATAATTTACGAGTTGTGGGGGAGCGAGGCACAGCTTCAAGTGACTGACAAACGAACTGACAAACTAAATTAGATAACTCAGAACTTGAAGGCTCAACCCTTACAGCGCGGGGATCGACTTCAGTCGTCAGAACCTGACGTCTGTAGACGTCAGATTCTGACGACTAAAGTCGATCTCCGCACTGTAAGAATAAAAATATTTGTAATGGTCGTAGACCCATAACATGTGTATTCAAATGAATCAGAAAGAGCTTAGTAAGGCATTTATGATGATTTCAAATTGAAAAAACCCTTTTGATCTCACATTGACCACTGTCACATTGACCCCTGTCACATATTGACCCCTGTCACATTGACCACTGTCACATTGACCAGTCACATTGACCCCTGTCACAAATGAATCAGAAAGAGCTTAAACTAAGGCATTTATATGATGATTTCAAATTGAAAAAAGCCCTTTGATCTCCAGGGTTTTCATTACAAAATTCAGCGCTTTAAGGGTTAAGCATGTTATGGTAAAAAACATTCTCACATTAACCTTTAAAGCGGAAATCGACTTTAGACGTCAGAATCTGACGTCAAGAGACGTCAGATGCTTACCGCACTGAAAAAGTTAAATATTTACAATGGCCGTAGACCCATAATACATGTATTCAAATGAAGCGGGAAGAGTCAAATTAAATGACCAATAAATGTGATATTGCCTTAGTTACTGTACTGATACAAATCTGTTACCGTTAATATTGAATAATTTATTATAAATAATAATTCTGTCTCAATTAAAAAGCAGAAAAAATTAATTAGTTGTGGGGTAGCGAGACACAAGTGACTGACAACTAAATTAGATAACTCAGAATTGTAAGGCTTCAACATGTTATGGTAAAAAACCTTCTCATATTAACCTTCAAAGAGGAAATTGACTTTAGACGTCAGAATGTGACGTCTATAGACGTCACATTCTGACGTCTAAAGTCAATCCCCGCATTGAAAGAGTAAATTAGTTACAGTGGGCGTAGACCCATAACACATGTATTCAAATAAAGCGTAAACAGCTGACTGAGACATTTATGAAGATTTCAATTTGAAAACACCCACTTGGTTTCCATGGTTATGTATAAGTATTTAATCGTTTTAAATGTTAAACACATCACGCCGCAGTCTGCCATTGAAATACCGTGTTCACCGAATCGTTAACTAAAAGTTAAGCAGGGGAGGAAGGTAATTGCAGATCATAAATCACCAAAGTGCTGAGTAAGGTTTAAAAGGCTGATTCAGCTTTAAAATGCACTGTAAACAGAAAATAATTATTGAGTGGAGGGGTGTTGTTCTGTTGTGCAGGTCAAATAGCGGTAACTGCTTACTTTTCAGGTAAGCAGTTACTACTGTTTGACTTTGCAGGTCAGATCAACGCATGCAAAAAGCAGTAAGTGTTTGTTTAAGAATAAGCAGTTACAGCTGTTTGTCTTTGTACAGAATTGGTGTAATGTTTATTTTTACCATATTTGAAATGGTATAAAAGTGGCTCTATCTGTGAGTGAAATCATCGGCACCTCTGGCAACCAGCACCTCAGTTCAGCACCTCAGTTCATCACCTCAGTTCCAGCCAGTTGCCTCTCACCTCAGTTCCAGTCGAATCAGTTCCTTGACAGCGCCCGAGTTAGATCCACCACGAAACCAAGATGAATTTGTTTCTGATTTCCACACTCTGTGTTTTGCTCTGCGTTGTTAACGCCCAAGGTATGTAGACTCTACTTTAAATATATATTCCAGTCATAATAATATATGGGGAACAACTCGTGCTAAGTTTGTAATCCTTGCAAAATCAGTTTTAAACACTATATGTTGAACCACTATTGGGTTGATGCTGGGCCAGCGTCGGCGACGTTGAACCACTATTGGGTTGATGCTGGGCCAGCGTCGGCGACGATGCGCCATCAATAATTCAGCATCGGACAGATTTGTCTGTTTCACCCCACCCTGGCCAATGTCGAAATGCAAATCGTTTAAATAGGGTTCGAATCTTGAGACATGGCATAACATGGCATGGCATGGCATGGCATGGCATGGCATGACATGCCATGCCATGGCATGGCATATCATGGCATGGTATGGCATGGCATGGCATGGCATGGCATGGCATGCCATGGCACGGAATGGCATGGCATGACATTGACAGGACATAACATCACATCACATCACAGTCTCAAGATATGATTTAAGCTATAACTCACCATATCCCGATCTCAGTGACTGATCCAGTTATTGGGTGTTATATATTATTATCCTAGGACGTCAGCGGGAATAGTTATCACGGAAAAGGTGGTTAAACCACTAAGAACCACACTGTATTTAGTTTAAAGTTAATGTATCTGTCTGACCTTGTACATGGCCTATGTATAATATATACATACCATGCAAAGACAAAACATCCAACTAATTGTGGTATAATAACGGGCCGGCGTCACAACCGGTGGTCTAGCATTAAACCACTATTAGCTGGATGTGCCCTGTTGTGTGACGTGTAGGCCTACCACTAGCAGCTATATGTAATGCGTGAGTGAGCATGAGGAGGGAATGTGATATAGGTCAGTTTAGCATGTGCAACAGACTGTCAAATTTGGACACATGGGCCCGTGAAATGAAATGAATCGGGCTTTAGGCCACCTTTGTGCACATTTAGGCTAAACTGGGCCAGGAGAACCTCCTGAGGATGGTGAGATGATTGAGATGACACTGTCCTCCAGACCATGGGCCTGTGAAACCTCTTGAGAATGATGAGATAAATCAGATGACGCAAGATTTATAAAATAAATAAGCCCTGAGGGTCTGAGGCTGAGCACGCTACCTTATGGCAACGTGAGCTCCCCAAGATACTGATTTGCTACTAGTCAATTTCCGCTTTAAAGGTTATTTACCATAACATGCTTAACCCTTAAAGCGCTGAATTTTGTAATGAAAACCCTGGAGATCAAAGGGTTTTTTCAATTTGAAATCATCATAAATGCCTTACTTGGCTCTTTCTGATTCATTTGAATACATAAGTTATGGGTACACGAGCATTACAAATATTTTTATTCCTACAGTGCGGGGATCGACTTTAGTCGTCAGAATCTGACGTCTACAGACGTCAGATTCTGACGACTAAAGTCGATCCCCGCGCTGTGAGGGTTGAGCCTTCAAACTTTTTGTTTCAGCCCACAGTACAACATGCGGACGAAGTTTTGTGTTTGATAGGTTCACGACCTATCAAACACGACACATTGCTCCTATGTTGGTTTAATGTTGGACCAGTGACGGTTGGCCAACCTAAAACCATCATTTAGATCAATCAGCTCTACTATGGTGTCACAACCTGCTTACTTTAGTGTATTTAATAACAAAAATCATACTTGTATTGGAAATTCTTCGTGGATCTTATTATTTAACTTTCTGTGTCTACTTGAGGTAAGAAAATTTCTAATACAGCGTGTTTGTAATTGTATTTGCTCAAATGTATTTGCCCATATTATGTTAGTGAATCTGATAATGACGCTATATGGTCACCTGCTAAGTGCGGGGAATGATTTTTGACATCAGAGACTGACGTGAAAAGTCGTTCCCCGCACTGAAATAGTGTGAATGTATAAATGGCCGTAGACCCATTATTCCTATTCAAATGAAGCGGGAAGACACATTTATAACGTTTTTAACCCTTCTTAAAAAGTATATATGGCTACAGACACATAACATAGGTATTCAAATGAAGTGAAAAGAGCTAACTAAGACATTTGTGGTGATTTCAATGCAAACACAAACTTTAGTCTCCATGGTTTATACAACATTATTTCAGCGTTGTTAGTGTTCAAGTCCATAGCCCTTTGGTTTCCATAGTATTTATTAAAATCACTGTAAGGTATAAACCCATTTGTGATGTGACAAGCATGAATGTGTGTTATGATTTATACAGCAGATGAAGCATTGATATATGGAGACCCTTCCTACATTACATTTGACGGTCAAAAATATGAATTCAATGAAGAGGGTACATATCTGCTTCTGTCAAGTACGGATCCCAACAAAAAAACTTTCAGAATTAGTCACAAGATTACAGAGGTAGAAAAATCTGGTGTGAGCAAGCTACAACGGATCTACTTAGTTTTCAACGGCAATAAGATCAGAATAGGACCTGGAAATACCCTTGTGGTAAGTTATCATCAAATTCAATAAAAGCAGAGCCACTAGTGGTTTTGTGACTGTTAATATTATTTAGGGGATTAGTCCTTAAACAAAATAAAACAACAAGAATTAGTGACATTGTGCCTGTTTGCGATTTTGCATAAATTCATCAAGTTTAAACAAATTGTAATAATTATTGAAAACTGCCAAGACTCTTATCAGTGGCATATTAAACTAATCTCATCCCCAAAGCCGCATTCACCCTAGTCATATATATTCATCTCTTTCTGTTTAAAATACAATTTCCCAGGGTGCACTGTCTGTAGCTTTGTGCTTGCTTCCTTCTGGGCAATCAGCCAACCATTGATGTCTTCACTGATACATCAGTGCACCCCTGCAGGCTTGTTTAGGTTTGCATTTCTGTTGATGTCTTCACTGATACACATCTTCATCAACAACTAAAATTTTATTTCAAATTAATAAACAACATTCTTCCTGATCATTTTTATGACTTTAATCTTGCTCTAAACTCTGACATTCATGATTATAACACAAGGGGGAAAAACAAACTGAGGAATGCCCATTTTAAACATGAGTTTGCTCGTAATTGTATCAGAAACCAAATGCCACATTTATTAAATACCACACATTTATCAATTTATAGAAAAGGTACTCACTTATAGTTTAAAAGGTTTTTGACAATATAATAAACACTATCTAATAGAGAAATATTCTGACATTTGTCTAATTCATAATTGTTATGTTTGTAATTTGACAACACCTACCTAATGCACTGAATATGTATGTGTGTATGTATATATATATATATATTTATATATACATTTTCCTTTTGGCCACAATGTTATTTATTTTGTAATTTTTGCCTATTTTGTGGCTGTGTCTCGCTGACGCGACTGACAGTTTCAGCTGGGTGGAGATTATTGAGATTTGATAAATTTATGTTTTGAGTTAAAATCCTATCCCATATTTATCCAAACTTTTTCATTTGCACAGTCCCTTTTAAATTTAATCTGACAAGCTGCATAATATTTTGTAGGATAATTTTGTATCGTGATTTACTATATTATATAGTATTTTATATTTTATATTATTTATACTTAGGTGGCTTCCATGCCAGCGACTCTTTGAGTCTTAATGGTAGTCATCCTGACATGTTATTCCATTTGTATTTTCTCAGTGTCATTTGTCGAATAAACATTTTTCTTCTTCTTCTTCTGATACATCAGTGCACCCCTCCCGGCTTGTTTAGGTTTGCATTTCTGTTGATGTCTTCATTGATACATCAGTGCACCCCTGCAGGCTTGTTGAGGTTTGCATTTCTGTTGATGTCTTCACTGATACATCAGTGCACCCCTGCAGGCTTGTTTAGGTTTGCATTTCTGTTGATATCTTCACTGATACATCAGTGCACCCCTGCAGGCTTGTTTAGGTTTGCATTTCTGTTGATGTCTTCACTGATTCATCAGTGCACCCCTGCAGGCTTGTTTAGGTTTGCATTTCTGTTGATGTCTTCACTGATACATCAGTGCACCCCTGCAGGCTTGTTTAGGTTTGCATTTCTGTTGATGTCTTCACTGATTCATCAGTGCACCCCTGCAGGCTTGTTAAGGTTTGTATTTAATCACAGCCAGTGTGAGGTGGTGAGAACTGACCAACCACAGGAAATAGTTTAAATGGTCAGATGCCAGGAGAGTTGACTGGCTAGAAAAGCGCTAAACCATATGTAGTAGTGATTATTGACGGGAAATTGCAATATGGGCAATGTCTGTGAGTGAGCGAGCTCAGCGACGCTGTATGGGAAGTGAATTATTTTCACGCCCTGACTCGCAATAGTGTTTCTCTTTTCTTCAGTTATAACGGCATTCTGTTTTATTCTATTATAGGATGTAGTAGGCCTATATATTGAATTTAAAATATACAAGATAAATGTTAACGATCTATGCTATTCTTAAAATAAAATATCAGTGAGTGTCTTTTGTGTAGCTCAATGGAGACAAGGTACCTGCATTTAAGACTGGCAGGTCTTCGGATACAATTTCTGGTAATAAAGTGATGGACACGATCATCATATCAGCACGGTTTGGACTGGAAATCAGCTTCAATTTTAGGAGATGCTCCGCCAGTATACGTTTACCTGCTGTATATAGGTAAATGCACATTTTAAATGTATTCTTTTCTTGAAAGCCAAATAACCCAGTGGCAGATCCAGTATTTGGCTGCGACACAATCAGGCTAAAATCATCAACATGTCCAAGGACTAGAATTGTGTAAGTTTTTTAAATTGTGTGTTGCGCATTTACCAGTTAAGCGAGAAATAAAGACAAAATTTAATTTTGGACATGCATGTCCAAAATGAGAATACAAGAATACCTGATGAATGGGGCTTTCGGCACACTTGCCACGTTGCAACAGCATCCCTAAATGTATGGTCACATGTTCACATCTTATATGGCCATATTAATAAGCCAAAATAAAAATACTCATTTGTTGATCATTTTAGCCTGATTGTGTCGCTTTAACAGTGTTTAACTTCAATGAAATGAAATGAAAAATTTCTAATGCACCTAAATCCTCCGTGTCCCGAGCACAGACGTGTTGCAAATTCGAATCAGGCTCGTTTTCATTGTCCGTTTGCCATTTCAATTCGTAGATCCAGCATGCCGGGACTTTAGGATGGAAAAGCTTGGCCGAAATATTAAGTTTAGATTTTTTAATCTCAAGAGGGATACAATTCCAGAGCTGGGGGGAGCGCAACCGAAAAAACCCTTTCACCCATCTTTGAACTCACTCTGGGAACAACCAGTTCATCATGATCTGAGGAGCGGAGATTACGGGTTCTGTTTAAAGGTTTAAGCAGATTATGTAGATATATTGGCTGAAATGAATGTATTACTTTATATGTGAGGGTGCATATTTAGTATTTTATTCTGAATTGAACAGGGAGCCAGTGTAGGGATTTTAACAAAAGTGTAACACTGCAGAACCGCGGAGAACGGGTCACAACCCTGGCCAAGCAGTTCTGAACGCTCTGCAGCTTGTTTATTTTGCGATTTGGGATGTTATAGAGGATATAATTACAATAGTCTAGCTTGCTCGACATAAGTGAAGTTGCTATTGTCTTAGTCACTGCCGCTGTTAAATCACATATATTTTTGATATATCTTTCTTGCATTGCAAGCACTGCTGGACCAGCGACAGTGACATCTCAGGGTCTGTCTTGGAGATAGAAAGATAAATCTGTGTGTCATCAGCGTACAGATGGTGGCAGATGTTATGCCTACTAATCACACTACTTAGGGGCGCTGTATATAGAGTGAATAAGAGTGGTTCCAGGACAGAGCCCTGGGGGACACCATAATCCGTCTTGAACGGTTTCCCAAGTTTATCTATAAGTTTAAAGGTTTCAAATGGTGCATTCTATGGCATATTAATTGGCGTCATGCAAATATGCTTGTTTGAAAAGTTGTTTCTTGTTTGCTTCGAGATACTGAACGGGGGGGGGGGCAGGCTATCTTGTTCCGGCACTGAACAGGAGACGTGAATTCAATGCTGATCTCCCATCTGCCAAGCTGTCTCAACATTGAATAAACGCTGGGTCATCTTGTGTTTCTGGGATGCCTGCTTACATTTGTTAAATTTGTTGAATTTTTTTTTAAAGATTTATATATATATTGATCCGTACATCTACACGTATTGAAACAAATTACAATTGTAATACATAAGATAGGTCGTAGGCCTAATAAATTAATTTAATAATCCAATCTATTTTAATGAATAGGTTTATTTCTCTTCAAAACATTTCCAGTTGTAAACTTGATAAGCGATTCCAGCTTCAAATGATAGCAATTGGAAATGATCAAGTAAAAGAGGACAATGATTAAGCTATATGCTTAAGCTTTTCACTGCTAATCATGATGATAGTAATTGTTTTCAATCTGTCTTACTGGCCGATTAAATTAGTTATTAGAAATGTATTGAATGTTTAACCCTTTCAAGCCTGAATTCACCATTGTCATCTTCATCCACTACAATCCGCGAATTGCTGTCGCAATTCTCGACTTGTAGTGGATGAAGATGATTTGATGTGGTTTAAAAATTAAAGAAAATTGATGCGTATTGGTAAACCAGTTTCATGAGAATTTTCGTTCTAAAACTTATTGTTGTAAGAAAATTAAGTGTGTTTTCAGGGATGTAAAATGATGCTTTAATGCATCGTGAGGGCTTAAAGGGTTAAACATCAAGATGTGCTAATATTTGGTCCCAAAAAAAACAAATATGAGTTATTTTCACCTACTTGAAGTTAATAAGACCACATTGTTTTTCATTGCCAGAAACTGTACGACTGGAATGCTTGGCAATTTCAACGGAATTAAGGAAGACGACCTGAATACGAAAGATGGAAATCCCACCACAGGTGACATGAATAAGAGAGCTTTGGAAATGGGAAACTCATATGCCAACGTGAAAACCATACTTGCTGGAAAGTGAGTCAAGTCTAACAATGTTTGAATTATTAAAATAAGAAAATCAATAATGATGATAAATATACTTTTTTTTAGCAATGAAAAGCTCTCCATTATTTTTTATATAGAATACACTATCAGTTTGGTAATATTTGCGCACTTTTAATTCGTGAGGATGACAAATTCCCAAAAGTACAAAATCACAAAATTTACAGACAGGAATATCACCCTATTGACAGTATTGATGAAATACATTTTATTGAAAAAGCACAGGGTTCACCTTAAATTCCAAACAATATTGTTGTTGCAGTTAATGTTACAGCTGTTACTGTATTAATGATTTATTGAGACTGTTACAGTTGATTATATACGTGTTCTGCTCTTTCAGACTCTCCCTTGTACCATTCGTTCCTCCACCGGTACCAGACGCTGCTGATGAGCTTAGGTTCTGCGGTCTATTTGTATTGGAGCTATCTAACCCCCTGCAGACCTGCTTAGACTTCCTGGGGAACGACACTGTGGATATGTTCTATCAGAGTTGTCTGATTGACGTCAGCGTGAAAGGAGAAGGAGCTGCTCTTGCTGCATGTCACATACTGGAAATCATGATGGAATCATGTCAAAGATCAGGAATAGCTGTAGACAAAACCTGGCGAACCATGTCTAATTGTAGTAAGTAATTTAGCATCCTTATTATTGTTGGTCCACCGTTTACGATGTCGTCCCAACATGAAACCAGCATTGGTTCAACGTCTCATATGTGCTAGGAGCAGGCACTTTGTAGGCTTAGCTAAGTTGTCATTGTTTTTTTTATTATCGAGTTTGACCTATTCGTTTTTAAATTAGTTGTTTCTTCACCATCTATGTCATGTTGCGGGTCATGTATATTTACTCCAGTTGTTGAGAGTAGTACTGAATGCGTATTTTTGTGCTTCTCGAGCTGTTTTTTTTTATCTTTTTGGTTATGTTTCTCCAGCTGTTGAGTGTTGGTCTGGAGTACACATATGCTATGCCTCTCTGTGCTGGGTCCTGTATTGATCATGTTGAGTGTGGTACTAGTCATGTTGAGTGTGGTACTGGTCATGTTGAGTGTGGTAATAGTTATGTCTCTGTTTGTTTCTCCAGCTGTTGAGTGTTCTGCTGGTCTGGAGTACTCGGATACTATGCCTCTCTGTGCTGGGTCCTGTATTGCTCATGTTGAGTGTGGTACTGGTCATGTTGAGTGTGGTAATAGTTATGTCTCTGTTTGTTTCTCCAGCTGTTGAGTGTTCTGCTGGTCTGGAGTACTCGGATACTATGCCTCTCTGTGCTGGGTCCTGTATTGCTCATGTTGAGTGTGGTACTGGTCATGTTGAGTGTGGTAATAGTTATGTCTCTGTTTGTTTCTCCAGCTGTTGAGTGTTCTGCTGGTCTGGAGTATTCGGATACTATGCCTCTCTGTGCTGGGTCCTGTATTGCTCATGTTGAGTGTGGTACTGGTCATGTTGAGTATGGTACTAGTCATGTCTCTGTTTCTCCAGCTGTTGAGTGTTCTGCTGGCCTGGAGTACTCAGATACTATGCCTCTCTGTGCTGCCACCTGTACTGATCCTGCTGGCACAGACTGCTCCACACCTGCCTCAGCTATACCTGGGGAGGGGTGTGTGTGTCCAGGTGGAACCCTGATCAGCGGGGATGAATGTGTCGCCCCTGACAACTGTGGCTGTATGCTTGACAACGGCATCTACATAAAGGTAAATATTCATGTGATTTTATTTGTATGTAATACTTGATATATAATATTAAGGGAAACATGGGTTAACCATAAAACATATTGAAAATCGTTTCTGTACCTGAATTGCTAGTCCGAGCTTGACGTGAAAAGCATGGTTTAACGTCAGAGATTGACAGCATAGCAAAAGCTGTGGTTTTCTATGCTGGTGGTCAGTGTACGCTGAGACCGAACATTTCATGAAAAATGTGAGGGTAGCCCCATTTAGATGATAAATTTACCTATAAAGACAAGGATTTAAGTCCCCACCTTAAGGCATTATTGTAATGAGATGTACATCTGTCATTACAGACTAAATTAAAAATGATTGATCAAACAATGACGCAGTAATTCATTGCGCAATCGATCGGATGCGCACCGTATTTTTTGGGCACAACTTTAAGAATGGCAATGATTACAGACTGTGTATATAATAGCACACAGAGTCTGTTATTACGGACTACTAAATTGCATGCAAAATGACTAATAACACGAGTAAATTCGTGTCACGTGACATAAAGATGGCCTATTTTGCTGGCTGACCAAATTGACAAAACAGTGAATAATAGATTTGGTTTATCAGACAGATAGTCCTTGTCAACACTGAATATGTTTTTATCTAATCTCAAAGATCTGTTAAACATATCTTTGAGATTAGATAAACAGTTTATCAACACAATTCACAATTTTTTTGATATCCAAAACCTAAATCAGATGACAAAACTAGACACGTGATGCTTTACCTATAAATACGCATATATAATCTACAGTTCTACCATTTGGAATGGCATATTGATGTTTATGCGATCAGCTCAATAACCATATTATTTTCTTTCAGAATGGCGAGGAACTGGTGGATGACACTCTAGACATCAAATATATATGTAGCGGTCCAGACAACGTTATAGAACAGCCATTGTAACGTGGAGTGATGCTTCTGAAAGCACCACCACAGCGGAGATGTCGCAACGTTTGCCAGTACATGTATATTGGAGTTAGAAGGTGCTAAACTGCCACTTTACAAAGTGGCAGTTTAGCACCTTCTAACTCCAAAGGGGAATATATCTGCTGTGGATAAGCACACCATAGTGCAGCCATGGGACTAAATATATTGCAATGTAGCCATGTGAAAATTAGATATATACGCCCCCCCCCTCCATTTGTAAAATGGCACAAACACTCTTTTTTATCAAATCGGACAATATGTTACTCTAAATACAGATATATGGTAATGAAAATATATCTGATGTGGCTCAACCCATCATTGCATATAGCTATGTATTAAAACAAATTAAAATTGAGCTTTACTTTTGTCAGTTCCTATGACATATCTATACTATGATTTACCGCCACCCACTGTGTACCTCATGCAAAGCTTTGACATCCAGGAATGGTTGTAATGATAATAAAACAATATTAAAAAAAAATTATGACTCCTATTTGGGCTTTTATTCGATGTTGATCACAATTTCTAGCTGATTTCTGTGTCCACTACAAGTCTGCACGACACTAACCCAATGCCAGTTCAATGCTGGTCCACCGTCACTGGCGCTGGCCAGCATTCAATCAACATTGGTTAGTGTTTGCTGCTGGCGGCAGTGTTTGTCCACAGACCCGGGCGGGGGCCCTAGGGTAGTGGTTAGCACCGCTGCCTTTCACGCCAGAGTTCGGGGTTCGCTTCCCAGTCTCGGCGGTTTGAAAGAAACAAAAAATGTTTCTTCCCCATTCACGTGTGAAAGTCAGTATTGTGGGGAGCCTCTGTGACCGAGAGGTATCGTGCTCGGCCTCAGAATTTCGAATCCTGTGTCTGGAGGACAGTGTGATCTCAATCATTTCACCATCCTCAGGAGGTTCTTCTGGCCCAGTTTAGCCTATATGTGCACAAAGGTGGCCTAAAGCCCGATTCATATCACTGTGTACGCACGATACACTGATCCAATGCCGGCTCAATGTTGGGCCAGCGTCACAAACAATTGCCTAACACCACGCCAGTGTATCGTACTGAATGGGAAGAACACTCGGCACACAGTTTGTGACGCTGGCTTTACCTTAACCATGTTAAGCCAGCTGTCGTACTGCTCCTGTACTGTCTTGCAATCGTAAACAATAAAACATGATCACAAGTCTTTGACTGTACACACACCCTTCCCGCATTGGCCCGCTCAGTCTTAAATATATATTTTAAATAAATATATTATGTCCGGGAAGCCCACCTAACTATAGCTTTGCCTACCCGAGCACGGTTCAAATCCCCGGGGTCAAATCTAGTTATATAAACATGGTCTCCTTTATACTGTATTACTTTATAAATATACCAAACTACATACCAGCCTTTAATTTGTTTCTTTCAAGAACATCGGAAAAATAGTAATATACATCAAACGTCTCACATTACATTTTTCCCGACGAAAAATGACCCCCTTTTTTTCATATGAAAAATGACACCCTTTTTTAACACCTTTTGCACTGATTTAAGTGGAAAGGTGTCAATGGGCATGATGGGTGGCAGGGATTGGTGCTACATCATGACTCATTACTAATGCAATCTTGGGATCGTTTCACAATTTGTTTCCGTCACGATTTCGTTCCCTTTTTTTAAGGTTATGGAAGTACCGAAATCACTAGCTCTAAATAATACAGGTTGAAGTTTCAGTTAACAACTGTGTTATGTCAGTGTATGTAGGTCATATCATATGACAGGCAATGTACATCGATCGAGAGATCATCACAGTTACGAGTCATGCGGCCCCTCGGGGCCAATGCACAGGGCCACGTCTTAGTGTAGAGAGCATCTTTCAGGAGGGATGAGGGGCCCACTGCATACCAGGTAAACCTTGTCTCTTAGGAGGGATGACGGGTCCACTGCATACTAGGTAAACCTTATCTCTTAGGAGGGATGAGGGGTCCACTGCATACTAGGTAAACCTCATCTCTCATGAGGGATGAGGGGTCCACTACAAACTAGGTAAACCTTATCTCTTAGGAGGGATGAAGGGCCCACTGCATACTAGTCAAACATTATCTCTTAGGAGGGATGAGGGGCCCACTGCAAACTAGGTAAACCTATCTCTCATGAGGGATGAGGGGCCCACTGCAAACTAGGTAAACCTTATCTCTTAGGAGGGATGAGGGGCCCACTGCAAACTAGGTAAACCTTATCTCTTAGGAGGGATGAGGGGTCCACTGCAAACTAGGTAAACCTAATCTCTCATGAGGGATGAGGGGTCCACTGCAAACTAGGTAAACCTAATCTCTCATGAGGGATGAGGGGCCTACTGCAAACTAGGTAAACCTTATCTCTTATGAGGGATGAGGGGTCCACTGCAAACTAGGTAAACCTTATCTCTTATGAGGGATGACGGGTCCACTGCATACTAGGTAAACCTTATCTCTTGGGAGGGATGAGGGGTTCACTGCATACTAGGTAAACCTTATCTCTCATGAGGGATGAGGGGTCCACTGCATACTAGGTAAACCTCATCTCTCATGAGGGATGAGGGGCCCACTGCAAACTAGGTAAACCTTATCTCTCATGAGGGATAAGAGGCCCACTGCAAACTAGGTAAACCTTATCTCTTATGAGGGATGAGGGGCACACTGCAAACTAGGTAAATCTATCTCTCATGAGGGATGAGGGGTCCACTGCAAACTAGGTAAACCTCATCTCTCATGAGGGATGAGGGGCCCACTGCAAACTAGGTAAACCTTATCTCTTATGAGGGATGAGGGGTCCACTGCAAACTAGGTAAACCTTATCTCTCATGAGGGATGAGGGGTCCACTGCAAACTAGGTAAACCTTATCTCTTAGGAGGGATGAGGGGTTCACTGCAAACTAGGTAAATCTATCTCTCATGAGGGATGAGGGGTCCACTGCAAACTAGGTAAACCTTATCTCTCATGAGGGATGAGGGGCCCACTGCAAACTAGGTAAACCTTATCTCTTAGGAGGGATGAGGGGCCCACTGCAAACTAGGTAAACCTTATCTCTTAGGAGGGATGAGGGGTCCACTGCAAACTAGGTAAACCTAATCTCTCATGAGGGATGAGGGGTCCACTGCAAACTAGGTAAACCTAATCTCTCATGAGGGATGAGGGGCCTACTGCAAACTAGGTAAACCTTATCTCTCATGAGGGATGAGGGGTCCACTGCAAACTAGGTAAACGTCATCTCTCATGAGGGATGAGGGGTCCACTGCAAATTAGGTAAACCTTATCTCTTAGGAAGGATGAGGGGCCCACTGCAAACTAGGTAAACCTAATCTCTCATGAGGGATGAGGGGCCCACTGAAAACTAGGTAAACCTTAACTCTCATGAGGGATGAGGGGCACACTGCAAACTAGGTAAACCAATCTCTCATGAGGGATGAGGGGTCCACTTCACGTCAAACGCTCAGCTGTCAACCTAGCCCTCGTCAGCTCACGATTCGTAGTTTGATTGTTTCCTGTGTCGTAATGGAATACCAACTTCAATATTATATATGTATGGATGTACGTGTTTTATGACACATGCTCGTATATAATAAATATTTTCACGTGCATGTCCATCCATTATCCTTGTATTCATTCTTCTTTCTTGTAGTGCTATTATGTACATATCACCTTTATTATTGTGATGACGCAAAGGTGTACATCTTCTGTCTGAAGTCGACTAATATGTCACGTCCACCTTTTTATATGATCACTTCACCATATTAGATTCACACATCGATAAGTCAATATTTTTTCTGATATATCTCGCAATTTTACTTTTTTTTCCATATCACAGAGTTGTATTCTCTTTTTTTCTCATATGTTTACATATTCCATGTTTGAACAATGTTCAAACATCCCATCCATACCATCTTCATCCCATTTTGCTACTACAATGTTGTCGTTGATGTTGAAATGTATTTATAATGCCATAATGATTTCTGGTTCGGTGGTCTTCTATGGGTCGATGTTATTATGGGTGAGGTTATATAACCCACCATGATTGGTATTCAACAATGGAGGGCAGTCATAGGCTGTTGGTACAACCACACTCAGTGTAGTGATATGTCTCTAAATCCACATAAAATGTGGGGTACTAATACAGGTGACTTACTGTATATACTTATTATGACTATAATGTTGATCTTTATGTTAATGTTTTTGGCTGGAGATATCCATCCTCACCCAGGTCCTGTCAGTTTTAACAATATATCTATGTGTCATATAAATGCGCGAAGTTTAACTAAGGAAGGTCGTATTGACGACATGTATCTCGAATTATGTAATATTCATGAATTTGACGTAATTGGTGTCAGTGAAACTCACCTTGATCAAAATGTAGTAGACAACGATGTAGAACTGTGCAACTATACTATACTTAGAAATGACAGAAATAGAAGAGGTGGGGGCGTAGCCTTATATGTTCACAATAGTATTACTGTATTGAGAAGAGCTGACTTAGAACAATCAAATATTGAAATGTTGTGGGCAGAAATAATGTTCAAAAATCATAAAATTATCATCTGTGTGTGTTACAGACAACCAAACCAATCAATAGCCGAAATAGATACTTTTTTAAATGCGTTAGATAATTATCTTAGTCAAGCTGCGGGTGTGTCTCACAATAAAAATGTAGTTACTGTGCTGTTGGGCGACTTTAATGATCGATGTACTAATTGGACATCCGATCATAGAGACAGCGAGCTCGGATTAAAACTAGTCAATCTGTTTGAAAGTTACAGCCTATCTCAACTAATTAACGCACCAACTCGCGGTGATAATCTACTCGATTTGTTAGCTACAGATGCACCGGCTTATTTTACTAATGTCGATATTTTAGATGAAATTTCTGGTCTTGATCACAAAATCATACACGGCAGTATGTCTATCGTAAGGCCTCAGCATAAACAGATGTCCAGAAGGATTTGGCGCTATGATAGAGGAAACTATGACTTTTTTAATGATATCCTCCTGGCCATGAATTGGGACGATTTTTTTTCCTCGACTAATGATATTAACCTAATTGTTCAAAATATGACTAAACTTTTAAACATCATAGCTGACGACTGTATCCCACATAATGACATCCATGTGAGAGCCCGTGACAAGCCAGGCATGACTGTGGCGATCAGGGGATTATTTAGGCAGTGTAAACGATTACACAAGAAATGGAAACGGACAGGCGATGCTGTTCACCATGAGCAGTTTCGTAACAAAAGGAGAGAGGCTAAATCAGCCTTCAGCGCAAGCCGAGACAAATTCTATAATAACACGGCTAGTAAATTAACTGATCCTAGCACCTCAGCAAAAAAGTTTTGGAAAATCACTAAATTGGTTTATGGCACTAAACGTGTTCAATCAATACCCCACTTAATTGTAGGCGACCGTCTCATTACTGAGACCGCTGAAAAAGCTGAAGTTTTTAATCAATATTTTACCGAACAATGTAAACTAGACCCTACACAAAACGACCCATTACCAGATTTTACTCTTTTGACAGATAACAAAATTGAAACAATAATTCTGACATCGGTTGAGATTTTCAACATCCTGAAACATTTAAATGTATCCAAAGCCGTCGGCCCAGATAAAATTAGCAATCGGATATTAAAGGAATGTGCAATCTCTCTGAGTGAACCGCTCGCCCGTCTGTTTAACTTGTCACTCGCTCAAGGTGTATTCCCTTCATGTTGGAAAATAGCAAACGTTATCCCCATTTTTAAAAAAGAAATTAAAAATAACGCGTCCAACTATAGGCCAATATCGCTACTGTCGTCCCTATCAAAGGTTTTGGAGAAGGCGGTCCATTATCATTTATATACATACCTCAACGATCATAGTTTGTTAACAGTGAAAAATTCAGGGTTTAAACAAAAAGATTCTACTGTTAATCAGCTTTTGTCCATAGTACACAAACTATATTCTGGTTTGGATAACAAAGAAAACGCATGTCTAGTGTTCCTGGACATCTCCAAAGCCTTTGATAGGGTGTGGCACGAAGGCCTTCTATTTAAATTAAAACAGTTAGGCATTTCTGGTACTTTATTAAAATGGCTGGAAAGCTATCTGGCCCTCAGAAAACAAAGGGTTATATTGGACGGTTGCTGTTCCGACGTCAGTTATGTCGAAGCGGGCGTGCCACAGGGCTCTATATTTGGCCCATTGTTATTCCTGGTTTACGTTAACGACCTTGTTACCGACCTGGAATGCGACCCACACCTCTTTGCGGACGACACCTCCCTTCTGGACATTTTTACCAACCCCTTAACCTCCTCCCTCAAAATAAATAGAGACCTTGAAAGGATATATAAATGGGGACGCCTATGGAGGGTAAAATTTAACCCAATTAAAACAATATTCCAAATCATTTCAAATCGAAAAAATGTAATCTATCCTGATCTTATATTTGATGGTGTTGTTATTAAACGCAGCATCGAACATGTACATTTAGGCCTCACCATCACGAGCAACCTCAGCTGGCAAAGACATATCAATAAAGCCATATTGAAAGCTAATAAACTCCTTTATGTGATGAATAACATTAAAACGAAATTACCACGAAACGCGCTATGCGCCTTGTATAAATCCATGTTGCTGCCTGTCATTGAATATTGTGATGTTATTTTTGACAATTGTACAATCAGAGCAGCCCTAGCTCTTGAAAATGTTCAGCGGCGGGCCGCATTGGCTTGTACAGGTGCATATAAGCACACTAGCAATGATCGCTTATTACTAGAACTTAACTGGATACCACTACGCCAAAGGCGTACTAACCACAAACTTGTTATACTATATAAGATTATTCACGGGTTAGCTCCATCGTACCTGACAGCAATCTTGCCAAGACCCAGAGATGCAGGTTATCGCTTGCGCAGTTTTAATAACATGTCACTCCCTACACCCTCTGCACGTCTCAGCTGTGTCAGAAATTCTTTTTTGAACTCGTCAATTAAATCTTGGAATTCTTTAGACAAAATTATACGTTCATCCCCGTCTTATTTTTCTTTTAAATCTAAACTCCTCAAACGTAGTAAGAGCAACTCGCATTTCAACCCAATATTATATTCACATTTTCTTGGCAAGGCTGCTGTTAATCACACCCGAATGCGATTGGGACTAAGTGCACTGAACAGCCAGCGCTACAAGTACAATATGGTCCCATCGCCTTCCTGTGAAAGGTGCGGAGCACCTCAAGAAGATCCATATCACATATTTTTCGTGTGTCCAGCCTATGCTGTCCCTCGACAAACATTGACCCAAGATCTGAACCGTATACTTTCTGTCGACATAGTTCAAAATAAAAAACAAGTTGAAATTATTTTATTGTACGGTTCAGAAATCTTAGACCACCATACCAACCTCATACTATTTACAACATTGCACGATTTTATATATTCCTGTGGCAGATTTTCATAATCATCTTTAATATTCTATCATCATCACAACTCTTTCATAGTAGCAACTCATTTATTTTATCATCTTATTGTATCATCTTTTTCATGTATATTTTTTCCATGTCTGTTTTTTTTCATTTTTTGTGTCTCTTACTATGTCAAGGAGAGCAACTTGTGGCAATTGCTGTTTGTAATCCATATGTGAAATAAATCATGTTTATAAAAAAAAAAAAAAAAAAAAAAGGGGTCCACTGCAAACTAGGTGAACCTTATCTCTTATGAGGGATGAGGGGCCCACTGCAAACTAGGTAAACTTAATCTCTCATGAGGGATGAGGGGTCCACTGCATACTAGGTAAACATTATCTCGTAGGAGGGATGAGGGGCCTACTGCAAACTAGGTAAACCTTATCTCTCATGAGGGATGAGGGGTCCACTGCAAACTAGGTAAACGTCATCTCTCATGAGGGATGAGGGGTCCACTGCAAACTAGGTAAACCTTATCTCTTAGGAGGGATGAGGGGCCCACTGCAAACTAGGTAAACCTTATCTCATGAGGGATGAGGGGCCCACTGCAAACTAGGTAAACCTTATCTCTTAGGAGGGATGAGGGGTCCAATGCATACTAGGTAAACCTTATCTTTCATGAGGGATGAGGGGTCCACTGCAAACTAGGAAAACTTTATCTCCCATGAGGGATGAGGGGCCCACTGCATACTAGATAAACCTTATCTCTCATGAGGGATGAGGGGGCCACTGCAAACTAGGTAAACCTTATCTCTCATGAGGGATGAGGGGTCCACTGCATACTAGGTAAACCTTATCTCTTAGGAGGGATGAGGGGCCCACTGCAAACTAGGTAAACCTTATCTCTTAGGAGGGATGAGGGGTCCACTGCATACTAGGTGAACCTTATCTCTTAGGAGGGATGAGGGGTCCACTGCATACTAGGTAAACCTTATCTCTCATGAGGGAAGAGGGGCCCACTGCAAACTAGGTAAACCTCATCTCTCATGAGGGATGAGGGGCCCACTGCAAACTAGGTAAACCTTATCTCTCATGAGGGATGAGGGGTCCACTGCATACTAGGTAAACCTCATCTCTCATGAGGGATGAGGGGCCCACTGCAAACTAGGTAAACCTTATCTCTTAGGAGGGATGAGGGGTCCACTGCATACTAGGTGAACCTTATCTCTTAGGAGGGATGAGGGGCCCACTGCATACTAGGTAAACCTTATCTCTCATGAGGGATGAGGGGCCCACTGCAAACTAGGTAAACCTTATCTCTTATGAGGGATGAGGGGCCCACTGCAAACTAGATAAACCTTATTTCTCATGAGGGATGAGGGGTCCACTGCATACTAGGTAAACATTATCTCTTAGGAGGGATGAGGGGTCCACTGCATACTAGGTAAACCTTATCTCTCATGAGGGATGAGGGGCCCACTGCAAACTAGGTAAATCTTATCTCTTAGGAGGGATGAGGGGTCCACTGCAAACTAGGTAAACATTTTCTCTTAGGAGGGATGAGGGCTCCACTGCATACTAGGTAAACATTATCTCGTAGGTGGGATGAGGGGCCCACTGCATACTAGGTAAACCTTATCTCTCATGAGGGATGAGGGGCCCACTGCATACTAGATAAACCTTATCTCGTAGGAGGGATGAGGGGTCCACTGCAAACTAGGTAAACCTCATCTCTTAGGAGGGATGAGGGGTCCACTGCATACTAGGTAAACATTATCTCGTAGGTGGGATGAGGGGCCCACTGCATACTAGGTAAACCTTATCTCTCATGAGGGATGAGGGGCCCACTGCATACTAGGTAAACCTTATCTCGTAGGAGGGATGAGGGGCCCACTGCATACTAGGTAAACATTATCTCGTAGGTGGGATGAGGGGCCCACTGCATACTAGGTAAACCTTATCTACCATGAGGGATGAGGGGTCCACTGCATACTAGGTAAACATTATCTCTTAGGAGGAATTAGGGGCCCACTGCATACTAGGTAATTATTATGTCGTAGGTGGGATGAGGGGCCCACTGCATACTAGGTAAACCTTATCTACCATGAGGGATGAGGGGTCCACTGCAAACTAGGTGAACCTCATCTCTCATGAGGGATGAGGCGTCCACTGCAAACTAGGTAAACCTCATCTCTCATGAGGGATGAGGGGCCCAATGCATACTAGGTAAACCTTATCTCTCATGAGGGATGAGGGGTCCACTGCAAACTAGGTAAACCTTATCTCCCATGAGGGATGAGGGGCCCACTGCATACTAGATAAACCTTATCTCTCATGAGGGATGAGGGGCCCACTGCAAACTAGGTAAACCTTATCTCTCATGAGGGATGAGGGGTCCACTGCATACTAGGTAAACCTTATCTCTCATGAGGGATGAGGGGCCCACTGCAAACTAGGTAAACCTTATCTCTCATGAGGGATGAGGGGTCCACTGCATACTAGGTAAACCTCATCTCTCATGAGGGATGAGGGGCCCGCTGCAGACTAGGTGAACCTCATCTCTTATGAGGGATGAGGGGTCCACTGCATACTAGGTAAACCTTATCTCTTAAGAGGGATGAGGGGTCCACTGCAAACTAGGTAAACCTCATCTCTCATGAGGGATGAGGGGTCCATTGCATACTAGGTAAACCTTATCTCTCATGAGGGAAGAGGGGCCCACTGCAAACTAGGTAAACCTCATCTCTCATGAGGGATGAGGGGCCCACTGCAAACTAGGTAAACCTCATCTCTCATGAGGGATGAGGGGTCCACTGCATACTAGGTAAACCTCATCTCTCATGAGGGATGAGGGGCCCAGTGCAAACTAGGTAAACCTTATCTCTTAGGAGGGATGAGGGGTCCACTGCATACTAGGTGAACCTTATCTCTTAGGAGGGATGAGGGGCCCACTGCATACTAGGTAAACCTTATCTCTCATGAGGGATGAGGGGCCCACTGCAAACTAGGTAAACCTTATCTCTTAGGAGGGATGTGGGGGCCACTGCATACTAGGTAAACATTATCTCTTAGGAGGGATGAGGGGTACACTGCATACTAGGTGAACCTTATCTCTTATGAGGGATGAGGGGCCCACTGCGAACTAGGTAAACAATATCTCTTAGGAGGGATGAGGGGTCCACTGCAAACTAGGTAAACCTTATCTCTCATGAGGGATGAGGGGCCCACTGCAAACTAGGTAAACATTATCTCTTAGGAAGGATGAGGGTCCACTGCACACTAGATAAACATCATATCTCAGGATGGATGAGGCCCACTGCACACCAGGTGAACCTCATCTCTCAGAAGAGATGAGGGGCCCACTGCACACTGTGAAAACCTCATCTCTCAGGGATGAGCAGGCTTGGCTCCCTACACACTGAATTATGTTTATTTTAAATTGAATATTAACTGCTCTCTACACTAAGACGTGGGCATGTGCATTGGCCCGAGGGGCCGCATGACTAGTAACTGTGATGATCTCTTGATCGATGTACATTGCCTGTCATATGATATGACCTACATACACTGACATAACACAGTTGTTAACTGCAACTTCAACCTGTATTATTTAGAGTTAGTGATTTCGGTACTTCCATAACCTTAAAAAAAGGGAACGAAATCGTGACGGAAACAAATTGTGAAGCAATCCCAAGATTGCATTAGTAATGAGTCATGATGTAGCACAAATCCCTGCCACCCATCATGCCCATTGACACCTTTCCACTTAAAACACCTTTTGCACTGATTTAAGTCCTATCTAGTGTAGGCCTTCACAGATGTACGAATACACGCTATAGCCTGGCCAGTCTGGTGACAACTATGTCTCCAATACTGACAGTGGCCCATAATTTAAACAACCCCTAACGCACTGTAGCTGGATTAACTACTAGTAACCCCCCCCCCCCCTCATCCATTGATCCTTCCAAGTGCACTTGATACACTGACCCTGAAACAATGTTCATTTGATGCTGGCCAGCGTTGAAGACAAAAGGCCAGCATTAAACCGATAATGGTCATGTTTACTGGATTATCACTGCCCTAGACTTAGTTTTGACAATGCCTTGACACCGGGTAGTGAACATCTTATCCATTAGCCTATATTATAGCTCCTCACTGTAAGTTAGCTGTTATAGGCCTACAGGCGGCGTTAAGACATCCCTAAAGTCATGTATGTTAATGTACAATGCTGGTCTAACACATCTTGTGTTACAACTAGATTGATATATCCTGGTAGGCAATAGGCCCATTCGAGTGGCTGTTTTCGTCGTCGACGTTTTTTTACGTTTTGTTGTATCCTACCCGATTGGCTGTTTGATTTTTTGCCGTCGTCGACGAAACGTGACTGAAAAATTCACCGTCAAATATTTGTTGAATGACCTTTGACCTCAGACCTTTTTGACGAAAAAACGTCGACGACGAAAACAGCCACTCGAATGGGCTATTGCCTCCCCACATCCTTTGATTATTCCCAGTGAACGCTATGGTTAAGATTGATGTTAAACATAGCCTCACAGCTAGCTGCTCATACAAAGTTACAACAATTATTTGCAAAAAAATATCACAGCAAGGTAAATCATAGGAATTCCAATCATGAGAGTAAAAATAATTCACAAGCCAAAATAGAGAATAAAGAACAAAAAATCAAAATAAAAGTATGAATTATGATGCATTAATATACGATAAGAATATTTATGCTACATTAATATAACATACAAATATAAATATCAAACTATTTGGTAATCATTAATTTTGCATCTCCCATTTATTCATGCACCTCTCTTATGCATGCGTTCAGAGATGGCATAACGGGTCCATGCATAAGAGGGGAATGCTGTACAAGACCTGACAGTATGACCATGGAAGTTGCAACTGAAACTTGAAATTCGAGTTCAATGCAGAATGCTAAATATCTTTTAGTAACGTTTTCCTATAGGCCCAGACTAACTCTTTTTATGGTTACTATATTGTAGATATGTATAAATGATATAATCTCATAGACTATAATAGTAAATTTAAGTATCCCCATATCTGAAAAAATGATGTTCTAGACATGCCACCCCTTGCCATGCTATCGGTAGCCTACTTGATAACTGTGGGGTATAATTTCCCTCTCATTGTAGTCAGCCATCCATTTCAAAATTATTTGCATTGTGGACAAATGTAGGCAATATAATGTTGATGTGATGTAGGCCTACCTAGCCTCTGACTAGGCAATGAAGTTAGACTGAAGCACATATGCCCTACTGTGAAATAGGCATACACCTGTAGAATTGGAGCTTTAATTCAGCTCTGTGATAAATGGCCAATTTCAAGTTGTTTAGTCTTTTAGTCAGAAGGCCCATCAGTCAGAAGGCCCATTAGTCAGAAGGCCTGTTAGCGAGAACATAGAATTAACCCTTTCAAGCCTGAATTTACCATTGTCATCTTCATCCACTACAAGCCGCAAATTGCTGTCGCAATTCTCGACTTGTAGTGGATGAGTAAGTAAGTAAGTAAAATATCTTTTTAACGTCATTTTTCGGTCGGTATGGCCATTTAAATGACAATTCAGACTACAATGATATGATATTTTGAACAGTAAAAGTGAGAAGGTAAAAAGACCAAACTGATAAACAGTATGTCCGCACTAAGGCATTGAGATAAAAACGATTGATGATAACATGATGCGTATATTGAGTATACAGTGGAGACCCGGTATCGGACCGCCTCACAAAGCGGACCATCCCGGTATATGGACTACCTTTTTTCAATCCCAAATATTTCTCCATTCACATAATGTATTATCAGATTCAGAAAGCGGACCGACACGGGACACGGACCACCCTTTTTCAGTCCCAAATCATAAAAGGACTCGAAAAACGGGCCAGCAAGATAAAAGCATTCACACTTTTACAGTTCTATATTCATCAATTAAGGGACCAGCTGCGGCTGGATTCACTAATGGGACCAGCTGTAGCTGGATCCACTAAGGGACCAGCACTGGCATAATTTACTAAGTGCACTAGCCCTGGTTGGATCTAATAAAGGGACCAGGTCTGGTTGAATCCAGCAAGGGACCAGCGTTGGCTGGATCCACTAAGAGGACCGGAGCTGGCTGGATCCACAAAAGTGGCCAGCGCTGGCTGGATCCACTGAGCTCAGATTGGATCACGGAAAGGATTAGCGCTGCTGAGATAAATCATACAATGTTAATGCAACATTTAAACATTGTCATCAGTGCAAATTGCAATCAGTCGCCTTATCATGTCATGTCCCTTTCTTGGGTCGCGCCTCTCCGGTTGGTTGATTATGAACGGTGTAGTGTTTTAGCTCCTACGACCGTCTTTTTTTGTTAATACAGCTCAAAATAATTTACAGAGCTCGAACTTACGCTGACAGCTTAGTGTGAAAGTGTATGTTTCTAAAATAAAACAACACAATTTAAGTTGACTCCTTATATTTAATTATTTGTTAAATTATAGGAATTTATATTAGCACTGTAAGTGTTGTAGCTATGATTGAGCTACTGGTCTATAGGAACCACAAGGTTAAACAGAGGCGCTTTTAATTTTCGACCAGCTGACAAAAATATTTGGCGTGCAACAATCATTTAATCACGCAGGATATGTAAAGGGCTATGTGTGTCTAATACAGATAGGCCCGGCGTACAAATATATACTGAAATAGGAAACAATGACAGGCCCTAGCGTACAGAAGGATTATCACCTGTATAGCGTGATTACACCTTTGCGATCCCAAAGGTCTTACAAATTGCTATGTAAATTCATATAGTGAAGCAAGACGTAACAATTCCGTCATAATTTGCTGTATTACTTACGCAAATCAAACGGAATAATTATCTCATGTATTTTTACCCGAGAAAGTATAAATTATATCCAGTTAATGGACTGTAAGTTCAAGGGTTATTTACGGCTGATCGATTTCCCGTTCACAGCTGCATGGCCTGATCACCCTAAACAGACGATACCATCACACTAGGAACGTAATGAAAGAAATAATTTTCTACTCCAAGTTGATCATAATGACGTGTACGACTCGAGTTTTCATAAAATTATAAGCGTGACATCTAATTTGAACACTGCTAATTAATATCATAATTCTCAATAGGCCTACAGCTCTCAAGATAAATGTCACTTCAAAAGAAATTTAAAACAATTTCAAGCCAGCAAATTTCAAAATATGATAAATAAACAAATGTCACTTCGAAATCAATTGAAAACAATTGAAGCAAGCGACTCTTTCATATTAAAGCATATCAAACAATATTGACATAATATTGTCATAATAAAGGACTTGCGGCTTTAGGTGTCATAGGGTTATTCACGGCTGATCAATTTTCAATTTGCAGACTTTTTACAGAAATCAATATATGTATAATATTTTTCCATATATATTTTTATATGCATTTAATACAACTTTTTTTTAATTGTGTGGTTTTTTTTATTATATCATGACGTCATATTCAATACATTAGTTTAATAATCGACCTTGATATCAACACGTAACAAGGCATATCTACAAACAGACTGACTAGTATCTCTCCATTCATAATTGGCTGGTTTCACAAATCGGACCGATTCCAAAATGGGACCACTTTCAGTCAGCTCCATGGGTGGTCCGATTTCCGGGTCTCCACTGTATATACATTCTAAGAACCTGAGACAGCGCCAGCGCCGATACACAATATAAATTACCGTAGAAAGATGACAAAAATAATTATAATTTAAAGTCACAAAACAGTGTCGTGTCAAAACAAATATATAATAATAGAAACAAATAATGCTTAATATATTTTTGTGTAAAACTATTTTGAGAATAGGTCCAATACCGGCTCAGTGCCAATCATATCCGGAGTGAGAGATTAAAATTGTGGTTCAACTTAATCTGAGCCTCCGAGGCCATCGAAGCTGCCATCGAATACATAATCCAGATGACGATCAACAGCAAACCAGCACTGTATCCACTCAAAATAAAATTAATGTATGTATGTATATACACACTATAATTAACAAGAACAGAAAAACCATCAAACCTCAAAACATAAAAAATTATGAGCAGATTTACAGTGCCCTCTGTATGGCAATGACTTCTCTCTGACATTCTGCATTACCCACCAGAATGTCACAGAGAAACCATTAAAACTATGAAATGTACGACCTACACATGAAGGGACATCAATACGAGATGAGAATAAAATTAAAAATAACAGATCATAGAGAAATTATGGGTAGACCTACAGTGCCCCCACAGTTGGAGATCAGGTCTGTCATCGAGAACAAGCACCACAGAGCGATCACAATCTTTGAGAGCACTGTAAGGCACCACGAGGTAATTGTATGTCAATGGTCTCTCTCTGACATCCTGTATCATCATACAGGACGCCACAGAGAAACAATTAAAGCAAATGAAATGAAAAACTAATTATATGGCAATGGTTTCTGTTGGACATCCCGACCATCACCAGGATGACAAAGAGAAACCACTGCACCATTTCAACCAATGAACCACTATAATTTCGACAACAATACAGAAGACTATTGGAAAATAAACATAATAACCTTGGTGAAAAACACCGAACTATTTGAAAGTTAACATAAAAAACACACGAAAAAGAAACTTTACGACACAAATTAAGCTGAAATTAAACATTAGAAAGTGAAGCAGAGCATCAACGTACAAAAAAAAAGAGTCCACACATGAGAAAACGTTTACAAATAAAATGCACAAATCCATAAATCTTGAAAATAAATCACATCAAATCATCTTTTATCCACTACAGGGAGGGGGGGGGGGGAGATGGTTGTCACCTCCTCGTGGTCCCCCCTGGGCAACTTTTTAAAAGGCCAAGTACACCTTATTTTGACTTTGAAGGTCAAATAAAGGTTATTTTGAACGAAAAACATGAGACATACATTTCTCAACTCCAAATTATGCAGAAAGAGAAATTGTGCATTTAATTGTCGGTTATCCGACTGATTCGAATTCAGCACACCCAAGTTATGTAAAAACAAGTGGATAACAAATTATACACTTATATGCATAACTAAGTTCAATGTTTCAGATTTCAGCCCAGGTTAAATAGAGACATTTTCCCTATATTCTTACATTAAAAAATACATAAACATTTATAAATACCACTGGCTTCAGAAAACATAGGCCACATGGAGATATGGGAAATAATTATGTTTTATTTAGTCGTTTTCATTGACCATGTTGACTATTTTGTTTTGTTTCTGATTTTTGATGACTATTTACTCCACTGCAATATATCATTGTAACGGGAATTTCCATGTGTACACTGGTAAACTTTTATCGTTAATTTCGGTGGCCATCTTGAATTTTATGCAAATATATATCCCAAGATATAAATGTGATAGGACAAATAGATTCCTTGACCCTGAAAACATTTGATTAGACACAAAAATTATCTCCCTAAGTGAATTTGCTTGGAAGTTACATCATTTATTTAAATTTGGCGGCCATCTTGTCCGCCATCTTGAATTTGAAAAAAGCCAAGCCATGTTGAAGTCCACACCCACCGGATTTGGGTACTACTATATATAAACTAAAGAAAAATGCAAAGAAATGATATTAGGGGCGTATAACAAGGTTTTCTGAAAAAATGGGGTTCTGCCACTGGACTATATGGCTATTTCCCGAACTTGACCTCCACTTTGACGAACATAGCGAAAAAACACCCCCTATGTTAGAAAATGGGCGTGTACAAAAAAACTGATATCACAATTTGTTTGTACATACTACCTGGAGTTGTTGCTAAAGGTCTATTCCACCATTCTGTCAATTCAGTCTGTCAATACTACGCCGGTCAAACGAACTAAAACCCCTACAAAAAGTAACTCCTGGACTATTGTGATCTACTGCGCCCATTTGCCAACTCACAAACACGATTATCAACCATCACTTTTTTATCGAAATATACACACAAAGATAATCACAAATATTGGATAATATATACATATCGCTACATAATAATGTGTGTGGAAAACAAATATTTTACTCAGCAGTATGTTGGAATGAATTCACCGTTAGAAAAAAATATTTTTATGGTCCACAGCAGGCAACATATCAACGCATTATAACTACAGTCAACGACAATCGCTTGTATTTGGGATATTTATATAAAACTGTTGAAAAAACATTGCCATTATACTGTAAATTGGGATATTATGTATGACATTTATCGTGACTGAGTAAATGTTTCTTGAGCATAGATTTATATCCATAAGACACGCCACATGTTTCACACACGTGAGATTTCTCTCTGGTGTGGACGAGTTGATGAGTCTTTAAATTAGGTTTCTGATAACAGGCATAGGGTTTAAAATCCGAATGAATCAATCGATGCCGACGAAGTATGTGTGGAGCTTTAAATGCTTTCCCGCATTTATCACACATTGAATTTTTCTCATCTTTGTGGAATCGTTCATGTCCTCTGAGGCATGTAGAAGTTTTGAAACTTTTATCACATATATCACAGACAAAAGGCCTGGCATCGCTGTGTGATTTAATGTGTGATCGTAAGGTGTGCTTTGTTTTAAGGGTTTTTCCACAGGTATCACATATAAACCCTACACTATTTAACTGTGGGATACGATTCTTTTCATGTATGGCTCTCGTGTGTGCTAAGCAGCCTTTTTCCGATTTGAATTTCTTGCCACAAATATCACATATATGTTGTGGAGGAATGATATGTGACTCTTCGTGTATTATCAAATGTTGCTGACATGAAAATAATCTATCGCATGTGCTACATGTGTAAAGAACAGGTTTGATATCAATATGAGAAAACTGATCCTTAATAAAATTAGTTTTCTTTATATATACATTGCTACATTTAGCACACTTAAACATTGCCTTAACAAACGCGTTGTTATTCTTCAAATCATCACAAAAATGGCTAACATATTCTTTATTGACTGAACCTAGACAATAAATATTTGATACCAATTTGTCCTGGATATCACACGAGTCAGGCACAGAAAAATCCAGATGAAGATTGATTTTGCTTTGATTGGTGATATGATGTGATAAAGTAGGACAGTTAGCAACCAGAAGATAAGCATGACCAGACTCTGTGTCTCCTATGTTACATCGAAAACTCATGTTGCAAAACACACCTCGCTGGGAAAAGTCATGTAACAAAGATAGTATCTCTGCAGCGTGAGATAACAGACCGTTCATATCACAGAGGAGTCCCATGTCTGTGAAGCTAGATAACAGTGAATCAGTCGTATCGCCCGTGTAAGCATAGTGGATTAACGCACTGATTTCACGTCCAATGAAGGATGTCACTATGTTATAATTTCCCGGCTGACATTCTGCTAACTCCTGTTTCAGGAGAGAACTGGCTGCAGCCAGAATTCCCGCATGAGCCACAAACTGCTCGCCATCAAATGAGACCAGAGTGACGTCACACAAATCACCCGTCTGTTGCATCCTGTAGAGTGTATTTAATATATGTTGTGCTGTAAGACTATGATTTAACACCATGTGTTTATGTGATCTTTTATGTATCACCAGATCTTGGTTGTAAGAGAAAACTCTGTTGCATAAGTTACACTTGTAAAGTGTAGGCTTGGTATTAAGATGATAAAATTGATGATTCACAAAAGCATGTTTTAATCTAAATACTTTTGTAGATTTTTAAGAAGGAAATAAATGTGGAATTGAGACCATTCGTTACATGCTACGAACCTATTTAATCCCAATGACTACACGAGTGGCTTATCTGTGTTCAGTTTTAACCCTTTCAAGCCAGAATGTATCGTTGTCATCTCCATCCACTACAAGCCGCGAATTACTGTCGCAATTCTCGACTTGTAGTGGGAGAAGATGATTTGATGTGGTTTAAAAAATAAATAAATATGCTATGTATTGGTAAGTCAGTTTCATGGAAATTTTTGTTCTAAAACCCCTAATTGTAGGAAAATTGAGATTGTTTTCGGGGATGAGAATTTTGTCAACCACATGTAGGCTTAGCCTGCAATGTAGAGCATACCTAAAAATTATTGTACTAAATCACCATTAAATGAGTTTTGTCCACCACATGTACACCTACCATGTAGGGCCTACTAGTCAGGCAGCAGGTATGATCTACTTCGCCCATTTGCCAATTCACAAACACGAGTATTAACCATCATTTTTTTATCGAAATATCCACAATTTACATGTAGGCCTAATTGCTATTGGGCTAGGTCAGGGTAATGAAGCAGAGGTTTGAATTATGCTGACAGACATGAGAAAAGCAACAAAAGCCATCACTCCTGCCGCATGTTTACGGTTCTGGCATAGGCATTGTAAAGCCAGAGGGTCATTTTTTCTTAATTGCCTCAATTGCGAGGAAACCAATTAAATCTATTATTTTTACAATTGTTTTACCAATGTACATCCTAAGCATATTTGAACTTTACCAATGGATCGCAGAGAGTCTAAGCTTTCTGGCGCTATATGACATTACATATGTAGTATCACAAAGAAGTTGTTGAATAATAACCGGAAGTGCAAATTAGTACAAAAGTTGTGAAGGCGATATGATAATGACTTTTAATCGTTTGACCATAAAACCGTAGTTACATCCGCTACGACGCGATACGGGCGTTACTTTGACGGTTTTGACTGCCCTCTGGCGACTATGTTTGCGCAATTTTCAAAACGATTTTATTACAATTCGTTTGAAACGAGGTCTGTGACACCTGGGCTAGTGACTACAGGAATAGTAAATAACTTCAGCGCCAAGATCACTTGAATTCGATTTGGTCTCGCTTCAGTATGAATACGAATCTGTTATGTAGCCAATTTAACATATTATCACATGTCTCATTTAATAATGATATTGTTTATATTCGTAGATAATAAATTAAATAAAAAGTTGACCAACAAGTTCAGTGTACGGTAACGAATATTAGCATTTGTTTTGAGCTATATTAAGAGTTGTTACCATGGTAACGGACGTATCGCTATCGACGGAAGAGGCTAAACCACACAAGCGGAAACGCCAAAACCATATATCTAAAGTTATCACGTCATCTATTCAAAGTTAGCAAATTCCATATATTATTGCATTTAATTCAGACATTTACAGACCAAATTATTTATTTTTACAGAAGATTAAACATGCCTGATTCAACATGTCACAATTGTGGGTTTGACCATAGCCGTGCGTTACAACGGTCTATGCGAGCGCAGCGAGCTGCTGCGTAGGCTGATATAGGGCTAGGTTTGACTATAGACCGCGTGTGCCGCATGTCCCGCCGACCCGTGTATCAGCACCCGTTCTACCTGGTCCACGCGGAACACTAACATTTTTTAACAATTAAAAACAATAATTTAAGACATGTTGGGGGTCTTAGTTGATTATAAGCCACGATGAAGGCAAGATAAAGACGTGAGACATGTTAGCCTATAAAGCGTGTACGCATGGCTATCAACATTCAACCCTTGTGGCGCCACCCCACCTATTGTAATCATCCTGACAGAGGCAGACTGCAGGATGATTGTAGTAGGCATAGGCCCTACCATCGTTGCATAGGCTGCATAGTACAATTACTAATGAACAGCGCGCCAACGCCGACAAGAGTAGTATGGACGCAGTGCTGGCCGTCTCATTTATTAAGACATTCTGAGGACAGCAGATCTGAAATTTGACATGAAAAATGTAATCAGTTACGTGTTTCTAATAGGGCCTATAGGTCTATTTATATTTCGCCCAATTATCATCTGATTATTATTCCAGTGTATTAGTCTATATCTAAATATAAGCAAAGTTTTGCTGATAGGGCCTATCCCAGTAAACACAAAACATATATATAACATTTGTACAATGCTGGACCAACGTCGAAGACGTTGGACCGACGTTTCACAAATGTTATACAAATGTTTTGTGTTCCCATCTATCGGCTCGTGGCATTAAAATGTCACAGCTGCAATAAAGCATTACCTGATTAACGAGTGGCGGTAAACCGAGTGGTGGCCGAACAGATGAAGTACAATTGTCAAACATAACATCGCATTGTAGACGGGTAGTCTATTGTATCTACGGCAGTAGAAATTTACCCATGTAAAAAGATTGACTTCAACAATGTATTTTCCGCATTCTATGTAGCCCGTACCAGGCCTTCCAAATGAAATGAAATGAATCGGGCTTTAGGCCACCTTTGTGCACATATAGGCTAAACTGGGCCAGGAGAACCTCCTGAGGATGGTGAGATGAATGAGATGACACTGTCCTCCAGACACAGGATTCGAAATTCGAAATTCGAGCCCTGGCGGTCTGAGGCCGAGCACGCTACCTCTCTGTCACGGAGGCACCCCACAATACTAAGGTTTACACGTGGATGGGGAAGAAACAAGGAGTAAAAAGTAGCGGGGTGTACATCGAAAAATACGTGATGATGATTTGAATGATACATCAGCAGCCTGTCATGCAGATATTCTTTCTAACATGGTGTCATGCGTGATACTCTTTCTAACATGGTTTCCTGCTTTCTAATGAGCCGTCAACAAGCGGATATGACAAACAGAAATTCACAGTTTTCGCATAATTACATATGCTAAAGATGTTAAATTTTTTTATTAGATATTTTATGAATAGCTGTTGTACCACCTTGCAAACACATGTACGAATTGAAATTGATTTGGTGTGTTCATAAGGTGAAATAGACGCCTGCTTACGAAACATTGGCATGAAAATTGACACTTTTGTTGATTTTATTTCAACATGGATAACCCTGCCGCGTCAAAAAAATCGTCTGAAAATACATTATTGTCCAATACATCAAATCGATATCCCACCTGCTCAAATATCATCCTCCAAATCTACAATATCCAGCAAAGTATTATCAGAAAGGGTCCTGCTTTCTAACAATTCCATTTGAAATAAGAATATAACTTGTCAACAACACATATTTTGCAGTTCAATTTAAAGTTACTTGCACTAAGTGCATTTTCTTGTTAACTTTAAAGTTCAACTACATGCACCAAGGGCATTTATTGCATTATGTAGAATACAAATATAAAGCGAATATAAACTACAGGACAGAGTAGAATACTAGTATGCTATAAAAAAAAACACGGGATTCTAGAAATAAGAATAGAGCGTATCAAAGACAGACATTTTGCAGTTCAATTTAGTTATTTGCAGCAACTGCATTTTCTGCTTAATTAAAAAGTTTAGCTACTTACACAAAGTACATGGTCTGCATTATATCAAATAAAAGTGCAAATTTTATTGTAGTGTTCTGCTGTATAATGTTATTTGGATAAAATTAAAATGAGTTGTTTTAAATCACAGTAGAATCAAATTATTACGTGTTACAATTCTAATTAAAATTTAAATGGAATAAACACTAATTTACAGATTTCACCAGTTACATGACCTAAATATATTGCTTTATGATCGTAGCTCCAAATCCAAGCTTGATAGATACGTCCGTTACCACAAGTATTTATTGAGAGGTATCTAGAATAGTCGTAGGATGCTTGCCTGCGTTTCAGATTCACCGCCCTCCAGGTAGCGTGGGGAGAGGATTTTTAGAGTAATAAAATGTTTCTCCCTTTTAGATTGGCTCAAATATTTGGCAAATATAAAAGGCATAATTTTATTTTACTTATATTCATCATATTTGCTATATTTCTCTATGGAATAATCATACTCAGTGATTTGGTTTATTTCACATTGTGAAAAAGCAATTCATAACACCATGATTCAATGTATTTGTTGTGGCTTTACTCGCATATATTCATTGTATTAGAGAAAAGTTACGTCCGTTACCTAGCTTGCACAGTGTTGCTGTGTCCTGAAAGGAGCACTCATACCACTTCGTTATTGTTTTATGCTATTTTATATCTTTATTGGACGAGAAAGGGTCAGTCCGAACACTAGAAAAAAATGTTTGAGTTTTTTGTGCAGTTTTCTAATATAGATGAGGTACCGTCCATATATTAGTAAAGCTTAAAATCTTTATTAATTTATGAGGTTGTATCCTTGATTATTTGAACCATATACGACAGCACAAAACTAGATTAAGTATATTACATATATATGTTATCATAAAAAATCATTTTTAAAGAAGTTAAATAACAAATTAAATTTGAATAAAAGTGATACGCCCGTTACCAAGTACAACATTATGTAATACCAGTGTCATAAATTATATTTTTGTCTTGCCCATATATAATTATATATAAGTTCTGCTACTATTACGACAGCTTTTTAATTACAAATTGGTTGATTCAGCGCAACATTTCCGTACCTAAACTGAATTGGAAGAGCTGCTATACTTTTTTCTATGAATGTATACAAATAATGCAAATACTTCAGCTTTCTTCACCATGAAACTATACCAGACACATCAATGACAAAAAACGATAATGTACCCTTTGATGTCCTATATTTTTTAAGTGCTTTCAACTCTTCTATTATAGCGTTAGACGAGTTATTTGTGGTTTAAACTTGTATTTTGAAACTGCTGTAATTTAGCCAATATCTACGCAGTTTTTGTCCTGATTTGTTTTAGAGTGCACACATACATGGTCATCGGTATCCATGTAAAATAAATCACTGATGTGAAGTGTAAATTTTGATCCCTTTCAGTACCCAATTGAGGCAAAGTGAAAAAATTACCCCGGAATTGTTAATATTGCCTTTAAAACTATTGATGAAAATATTACTGTTTTGAGATAAAAAGAGACTTAATACCTCAGATACCTGAGTAAAGCCGTATGTGTCTGAAAAGTAGCAAAGCTCATGCAGACAAATTGCCAGAGATAGATTTGCGCAGATTTTTTTACAAGGTGCTAGATATTCTACCCAATAGATGTTGCAGAAGAGCGTGTCGAAGATTGGACTGATGTAGAAAAAGAACAACAGGACGAGCATGGTTTACGGATGTGGTCGTGGTGACGATGCTGATCGAGGACCTAATTTTGATTGCAGATAGGACACAGGAAACTATGATTAAGCAGAAGGATATGACTACTCCCAGCCCTTTTGCAGTTTTAAAATTGCACATGTAATAACACTAATAACAATGAGCTTGTATCTGTTATGCTGATATATAGTTACGCTGACGTATTTTGTGTGAATTAAATTAATTAATAATTTGTTAGAGAATACATCTCTTAAGGTGGGTATACTTACTTTGGATTTATTCGTCGTGAAAGTCATTGCCACAAGGAAATGATTCAGCTGTGTCGGCATATTTGTAAGAAATTATTTTTTTTATTTCTACTTTAATAATATTATTGACAAGGAATATGTCCTAATCTTAATTACATATCTCTTAATCTTTCCCAGCAATAAAGGTCCTAATTAACACAATTGAGATGTAGAATTCTTTCTTTGAGGTTTTTGGGATTGTGTACCCAAAGGGTTAATATAATGTACTTACTGTACTTGTAATAAGCCTACGGTATGAGTTTATGAAATTTCATTTTGGTTTACCGTATGAGGTGTAAATATGTGTTGGGCCAATGTTGTCCCAACGCCAATAGTAATGCCAGCATAGAGATAGGCCTACGTGCAGAAGGCCTACGTGCAGAAGCAGTGAAGCATGGTGTCTTCATAGATTAACTCAGGGCGTATGAGAATTGTATGAAATGTATGATTGCGTACATCTAAAGTTTCAGCTTAAATGGGGACATGTCGGCGTTATGAGGCATGCACATAAGGCTATGAATTATATCATGAATGATAACAGGCCTTGCTAAGTTACTCCCGTGGCGCGATAGCACAATAGTGCTCACTGCCACGTAATATACAGATACAGATAAGGCAACACTTTTATGTTTCGGCTCTCGAGAACAACATCTTTCGAAATTGGGGGCCTACCGTGTTTCGGCGTGAGTGTGAATACTCCTGAGGTAACCTGGGACACTCACGTCATTAGTCCATTTGATCATCGCGCTCTGCGACCTGGAGGATAGACAAAGAAGAGTGAGAGATCGTGGTGAGTGTTTCTAGATTTTACTGTGTAAGCGTCACCACGATGATCACTAATCTGCTGTCTATTTTCCAGGTCGCTAGGGGTTGGGGTATTATTGTTTTTATTATTTTGTTGTGTGTGCTGATGAATGACTGCTGTGTGATTGACATAATTATATTATTGTTAACGAGAGTGTGATATTGTTAACATTGATATTGATGTTTCATATAGTTTAGTAATGTTGGTACATCTTTGCGAGATAATTAACTAATTCTCTCTCATATTATTCAGCATAGGATTATTTAAATTTATCTTTAGAATGGTTTGAAATAATATTTTTTGAGAATATTATCTGCGTTAACCAGGCATTTTCAGTGACTGTCAAATTCGAAGGTTTTTTTATATTTAACGCATATTTTCTATGTATTGAAGTTTGCTTTTCATATTGCGGACTATTGAAGATATGAAAATAATGATCGAATTTACCACATTGTACTGTTTATATGATTCAAGTAATTAAAATGCCAATGAATGTGAATTGTTTTGTTCTTATCATTTCCGTCAGTTCAACCTCATCTGTCTCATATTAGTCTTTTGGATCCGTATGTTACGTCCCAAATTTGGATCTATGCATTTCGGTAATTAATTCCCCCTAGTGTAATTCTATCATAAACACCCCGTAACAGAGGATAGAAACCAATGGTTTTAGAGACAGTCGATTAGTAGGTGTCATTGATGATGAGATGGATTGTCTATTTAACTGTACCAAATATATAAATGAAAGTGAACAATTATTAACCCTTACAGCGCGGGGATCGACTTTAGTCGACAGAATCTGACTGTAAATGTCAGATTCTGACGACTAAAGTCGAACCCCGCATTGTAAGAGTAAAAATATTTCTAATGGTCGTAGACCCATGAAATAGGTATTCAAATGAAGAGCTAACTAAGACATTTATAATGATTTCAAATGGAAATACCCTTTGGTCTCCATGATTTGTACAAAAAGATTTCAGCGCTTTAAGGATTAAGCCACGTGCTTCATAATATGTTAACGATTTGATAAATTACTTCATTAGCTCTGCCTCTGTCATATTTTTTGTCATATTGGTTTGTTTGTTTGTATGTGTGTTTGTCCATCAGCGTAATTAACCCTTTAAACCTCACTATGCATCAACGCATCATTTTGCATCTCCGAAGAATTACTTAGTTTCCTACACCTGGGGGTTTTAAAACAACAATTTTTCTGGAACTGCTTAATAATAACACAGTATTTTTTTTATTTGCCACCCACTTCAGGTCATCTTCAACCACTACAAGTCGAGAATTGCGACAGCAATTCGCGGCTTGTAGTGGATGAAGATGATAATGGTAAATTCAGGCCAGAAAGGGTTAACAAGTAATGAACGGATTTGTCTTTTTAACGGTTTTGTCTTTTACCAGAGGTGTGTCTCAGGCCAAGGAACAAATGGTTAGATTAGATGGGAGTGATTTGGATTCCTACCCAGATTCAGGATTCGGATTTGCAATCCGGATCGCACAGATTTTCATAGAAATTTTACCAGAGGTTTGTCTCGAATCATGAACCAATCCATTCAATTTGGGGATGATAGGGATTGCGATCCGGATTACGGTCATTGATATTTAGGTGAGTTTTGCTTTCTCCGACTGACTCACTCTCTGATATAAACCTTAACGATATTGATATCATTGATGCAAAACTCTGATCGATCTTTATCTAAATGTATATGCGTAGCATTTAAACGAAGAAGAGAAGATTTTGTATGGCTTTCTGTAATCGACGAAACGAAACGAAACGAAGCTGACGAAACTGATGAAACGAAACGAAATTGACAAAACGAAACTTACGAAACTTGTTTCCTTTAATCGACGAAACGAAACTGACGAAGCAAAACTGGCCTAATATGTTTTTATTCAAATTAGCGGTTGAAAAAATGTTGGCCTAATGTTGAACCACAAGATTAAACCAACATTGGGTCAAGGTGTGCATGAAGTGCTTTGGCTGAGATATCGGCAAACACCATGCAGAGTTCGGCCAGCGCCGCATAGTCCCACCGGTAGCTATGATGGCCTAACATCAGATAAACATCGTGTTAGCATAGGCTGTAGTGGTCGGTTGCTCTTGGTCAATGCTTTTAAGCATACATTAATCGTACACGTTTCACGGGACACGTTACACGTCACGATACGTTACATCAATGCTAATTTAATGCTGAACCAGCGTCGTAGATAGTGTCCAGTATCAAAGCAACATTACAATAACAGGAGTTGCTACTTGTATGGTGGGAAAGTTGCAGGTCCACCATCTACAACACTAGCCACAAGTGAATATCAAGATTGGGTCAACGTCTCGTGTTCGTTGAGTTTGGAAGGCGAGGGGATAATTGATACCCTTTTACTTTAAAAGTTTTTTGTTTTTTTTATTAAATAATTCACAATTCTTGTCAGTTTCGTAGATTACAGGAAACCAGTTTCGTCACGTTTGTCTTGTCAGTTTCGTTTCGTCGATTACAGGTAACCAGTGTCGTCAGTTTCGTTTCTTCAGTTTCGTCGATTACAGGAAGCCATTTTTACCCATGACACGAGCATAACATTTTTTTGTGTGTTTTAGTAATTAGCTTATATTATTATTAATGATGGTTTCGACGATAATAACGTTTCTGTCTTGAGAGGAAGACAGAGTTTTCTGTCGATTACAAGAGTGCACCATTATTTTATCTGTATGTGTGTTTTTATGTTTAATTTTAGTTTGTGGCAATGATGTGTTTGTTATCAGGTTATAATGTCATATTTATTTATCACCACCAAACTACTCGTTAACGTTGTTTACTTTTTGTGTTTTACTTGCAATGTGATTGATAAGCCCAATGGGCTGGGTGTCTATACATCCTATGTCTATTATGTCTTGTATGTTGTTGACACTAATACAAATATTCTTATCGTATGTTATGTTATGTTATCTTTATTTGTCAGTCTTTTCATATTACCACACGCAAGATGTAGCATATATAGTATTATATGTTTCTAACCATAGCAAACAAAAACAGCAAGAGCATTGATTTTTTAATTATTAATAGGTTTATTTGGCATTTCAATTACAAAATACATAGATCAGGCAATTATTGTGTAAATGGATGAGCAAAATCAACATCAATCAACAAATGAATTGACAATCAAAATCCCTCTTCTATACTATTTGTGTGTTGTAGGCCTGCACTAGATTTATAAGTTGTACACTAACTCCAAAGTGTCATTGGCGTGTAATGTGCTGTTCACTACTATTTGTTTCAATTTCTTAACAATCTATAAAACTACGATATTTTCCGTAGACAATTGTCCAATTGTTTTGCGTCATAATCATGATAATGGCTACATATAGTTACAGCGATCGAAAGATAAAAAACATATTCAATATGTAGATATAGTTTTACGGGTGACTTCCCCCGAGCTTGAACATTCCATCCATTATTGTGAAACATCTATGGCGTAGCCTATATAATTCATTGTTCATTTGTGCTAAACCCATGTTTTTATTATAGCTACACAAGGAAACACATATAAAAATGTTTAACAATCAGAGGAATTCGTAGAAGTACATCATTAAATGTTGGAAAATTAATCATGATATCGACACCACTTGACGGTTGGCAGCGTAAACAAACACCTCTCTCTTCAATGTGATTACTATGAGCACATACAGTCACGTCAAAATAGTCATTTGTAATTGAAGATATATTAACCCGTTACTAGTCTAGTCTTGCTAGTCACAGATATAATCGTTTTAATCTGTTTTACTAGCAGGTTAAATAACACTAATTTTGAATGAAGTGAGTGTTAAACACCACAATTGCCAAATGCTTGGTTTGAATTTGAACTGATAAGAGTAATTTTCACACACTTCAAGTTGTGGATCACGGTGGCGTGACACAACTTCAAGTGGATGCAAATGTAAGATAATGGTTCAGTTAATCACCCTTTGTTTCATAAGCAATATAAAAAGTAAGATCTCTTTTATTGCTAAGCTGATAATAGACCATCTGACCAGCCATAACATCATTATTTTAATCTATAATACTAGAATCACAGTCATTTCGAATGAAATGAGCGTTTAAGCAAGACGAGTTGCAAATTTGTGTTCTTAAATATGTCTTAAATATGAGTAACGTTCACCCACTTCAAGATGTGGGTCGCGTTAGCGAGGCACAATTTCAAGCGAGTGAACATTTAAGATACTGGTTAATTTAATTACTCTTTGCTTCATATGCAATATAGTAATCGAGATATCTACATGCATACACTGAAAATACAGTAAAATACATTCTGGAATAACTGTAAACACGTTAACAAACTATCACATTTAGTAACAAAATGTATATTCATAAACCGTTGATTATTTAATCGGCAAGTTGATAATATAACATTTTACGAGACATAACATCATTTTAACACCTCTTTAAAATTCTTTTAATCTACAGGTACGTAATTTGATAGTGCATGTTTACCATCTGTATCGTTAGCACAACGCGATGGATATGTAGCGTATCATGGTCAAATAACAATAGTCACAATATTATATTATGACGATGAGCTGATTGAGCTGATTCTATTGAATTTACTTTACCTGATGAAAATAAGGTATGGCTTCCAGGTAAATTACAATCATTCTCTCTTCAGACATGTGCTGCCAATATTACTGCTAAATTGTATTCACATATTTTCTTATTGTATTCAGAACACCTGATTTATTTTTGAATCAGACCAGGCCTCACAAACCCCCAAAAGACAAAACAGGGGCCTACATATCACAGACATGTATATTTAAATCAATGATAATACAGATAATATGACTAACAGTTAGATAAAACAGTGTTACAAATACATATTTTTAAACGAATGTGTACTAAATATATAAAGTAAATCATACTGGTGGTATACACAGGATATGTACTCTAATGCTGGCTTTATGTTGCAGACGGTGGTCCTGCGTCATTCAACACTGGGTCAATGTCTCATGTGTTTTGGTCGATATTATTACATAGAAAAACACTGCAATTCATATTATACATAAGGCAATCATAACTATCTATTAAACATGCAAAAACTAAAATGAGCCTGTAACATATTACAATTCCAATTATATATAGTGGCATATACTAAGAAAAACAGAACTCAAAGAAATCAAACATGCAAAAAAATGGATGTCCAAGTAATATATCATATTAACAAGGAAAATAAATGTCATTACCAATAAACAGTTACTTTTAACAGAAGAACATTGGTATTCTCCACCTTGTGTCAAGCAAACACACATGTATTTCCTCCCATCTAATCCGTCTTAAAGTGTGAATCGATTCCGTGATCTGCAACCATCCTGAAAAAGAGATCAATATCAAACGATTATCGTGAGATGATATACAGTTTTATTATTTTAGAAAAATAAAAAATATATCAACTGCAGTGGTTACCAGTACTATGAGCTATTGCTGTAATCATTTTATAATAAGCTGAAAATGCTCACGCAATTTATAACTTCAAATGACGAAAAAATAAGCTTATTTATGAAAATAATTTGAATGATTTCAACTGAGCATCACAAGTTAAAACTATTTGATCAATTTCAGCGACAGATTATTTGGTTTGAAACTTAATTGAAACTGCATATATACGGCCCTAGCAGCACAAGGGTTAAATATCAGATATACAGATCTAGCATGAGAAGGGTTAAGACTCATATATGTACAGGCCTAGCAGCACAAGGGTTAAATATCATATATACAGACCTAGCATGACAAGGGTTAAACCATATATACCCGGACCTAGCAGTACAAGGGTTAAACCGTATATATATGGACCTAGTAGTACAAGGGTTAAACCATATATACCCGGACCTAGCAGTACAAGGGTTAAACCGTATATATATGGACCTAGTAGTACAAGGGTTAAACCATATATACCCGGACCTAGCAGTACGAGGGGTAAACCGGATATATACGGACCTAGCAGCACAAGGGTTAAACCGTATATATACGGACCTAGCAGCACAAGGGGTAAACCGTATATATACGGTCCTAGCAGCACAAGGGTTAAACCGTATATATACGGACCTAGCAGCACAAGGGGTAAACCGTATATATACTGGCCTAGCAGCACAAGGGTTAGGGGAAGGGCGGGCAAAGGGGGCCACTTAACGTTTCAATGGTATTTAAGGAGAATATTTAAACTATTTTAAACCAATAACTGTTCCATGTTGAGTACATGCGATGTAGATACATATAACAGACCCAGCGCATTGGGCAAAGGGGGCCACCCCCACCTTGGTACTTTTTTATTTATTTTTTTGCTATACAAGTGTGTACATTGAAGTGAGCCTAATAAAACAGATATGAAAGAAACCTTTCATTTGATGTATATGATGACATTCTTTGTTGGACATAATACTAAGCAGTATACTAAATACTTTCGTTCACTGGGATTAGTGTTTGAAATATGTACCCATTGTAAGTTAGCGGGCAAAGGGGGCCATGCTGTATGGTCTTTGTATTGAAATGGCCTGGCCCCCTTTGCCCTGGCTCCCTTTACCCAAGGGTTAGAGGTGGGAAATTTAGCCTATCATCTCTCCCCAAAGTGATGTCCTGACTAAAGTAATGACTAAAAACAAAGGCAATATAATGTACCACACAAAACAAAAGATTTTCAGAAGAAATCACATAAATTCATTAAGAGATTCATTCAAATATATAAGCTTATATTCATAAGATTGTTGCCAAAAACTCCCTGTCGTCTATTATTTCAATCTAAAATATGTATGGGATGTCTATTTATGTTTTTTGTATATATATGTTCATAATTCATAACTATGACGTCATTTATATTTCATACAACATGTCACAATTAAAATATCATTGATGGCCCCCTTTACCCGCCTCTCCCCTAAACCGTATATACACTGGTCTAGCAGCACAAGGGGTAAACCGCATATATACGGGTGTAGCAGGACAAGGGTTAAACCGTATATATACGGGCCTATCAGGACAAGGGTAAACCGCATAAATACGGACTTAGCAGTACAAGGGTTAAACCGTATATATATACGGACTTAGCAGTACAAGGGTTAAACCGTATATATACGGGCCTGGCAGGACAAGGGTAAACCGCATAAATACGGACTTAGCAGTACAAGGGTTAAACCGTATATATACGGGCCTAGCAGTACAAGGGTTGAACCGTGCATACACGGCCTTAGCAGCACAAGGGTTTTGTGTTATAATACTGTACAAACATTGATAAGATATTACCATTGCTACATTATGTGATATTACTCACCAGAAGTTCTGAGAGTTGTGCTTTTATTGTTCTTTAATCTGGTAATCATTGCAGCGAAATTGAGCTTTTAGATCGGAAGCATCTTTCTTTGAGATATACACGTCACACACTAGTTTCTCACAGTTGCAAGGCTGAAAAATATCATTATTTCAAAAAGAAGAAGTATTCATGGTTTTTTAAACACTTCTCGAGTCTATGTTTTTTTGGTAGTGTGGATTTTGCTTCAGTTTTAAATTTTATAGATTTTGTCCTGGCCATCAGTTTTTCATCATTAACCCTTTCAGCACGGGACCGTCTTCTGACGTCTGTAGACCAGATATTTTAATCCTTTATAAAGACGGTCCCCTAACTTAACGGATTAAAATATTTATAATGCCCGTAGACCCATAACATACGTATTCAAATGAAGCGGAAAGAGCTGACTAAGACATTTATGATGATTTCTAATTGAAATAAACCCTTTGGTCTCCATGCTTTATACAAAATTAATTCAGCGTTTTAAGGGTTAATATGTAGATAGGAATCCTCCTGAATATGGATGCCATACTTGGTTTTAAATATGAAACAAATTGTTTCTAGTGTACGAATACCACATTCAACTATATGGCCCGATTGTCGATGAACAAACAGCGGTAGCTTACGCCACCCTGATCCAACGATCCGTGGGTAAATGAATTAAAACATTCTTAAACTACAAAAATGTCTAATCCAAGCACCCCATTACGAAATAGATCCAAAATTATGCGGACACCTTGTTATTATTCAGATCCTTTGGGATCGTTAAAAGAGACCTAAAGCAAATTCCAGACATAAAGGTAATTAGGCATTCTCAGTAACCAATTAACAAATGTAGCAAAATTGAGAAAAAATATGACTGCTTTCAAAAAAGCTTATACATTACCATCGCTTGCCGTTTGTGTTATTATCTGGATTATCGGGATTATCTGGGCACATAGTAATCTTGAAAAAATGGTATGCGAAATTATGGTAATCTTAGACAGAACCCTAGTCCCAATGTGGTAGTGAATCGAAAAAAAAATGAAAAAAATGCACATCTTTCATTGAAAAAGCTAATCAAATATTTATCCCACCTGAAATGAAGCTGAAATTTATATTGAAATTTATATATATTGTTAAAGCCGCATAACTGTTTTGTTTATTTCGACTGAAATAACCTAAATATACAACACAATCATTCATATTTTTTTAAAGGTTTATAAAAGCATGAAAACTGGGTAAATGTAGCGGAATTAGTTCACCATGCAATACACCATCAATAATTATGAAGTAGTGAATCGGTGTGTGTATAATTTGCATGTAATAGTGGTTACATTGTGGGCCAATATAATATTACATTGGCCAACATCAAACCCACTTAATAGCAAACAAGAGACGTTGAAACGTATTGGTTCAATGTTGGGCCAGTATCGCAGATGATGGGCCAACATTAGACTGCCATCGGATCAATGTTTTTGGTGACTCATATTTTCGACAGTAAACATTTTTCCAGTATTTCTCATATTTTTGTTGCCTAGTTCCTCTTTAAACATATTTCCGATGCTTAATTTAACAGTTCCAGCTGCTGATGTTAAAAAAATGTACATTCCTAATATCACGTATGTAAATACACATGCTAATCTATATATGTAGTAGGCCTAACATAAAGTAACCTTATGCTTACACATCATGTTCAAATAATGTAAGTTCCTTATACTGTGGATCTGCTAATTTTCGCGTCTTTTAATTTTCGCGAATTTGTAATTTTGGAACTTTTCGCGAGTTCTAGTATTCGCGAATTTTCAATTTTGAAAAAAAAAAATCTGTCATAATTAGATCTAACAGATAGTTATAGAGCTGTGAAATGTCACGTTTTAACGACTCACCTCATTCATCGTTATCACAAAAAGGCGTAATCCACTGTCACCACACCCTATTACGTAATACCAATTACGGCAATCACTATGCACACAGTGGGTCGACCTCAGGTCACGACACGTGCCTACCTTCTCAACTCACACGGGTCATTGCGCAAATGTTGGTTTAATGTTGGGTCAAAGCTGGAAATACTAGGCCAACGTTGAGTCAGTGTTGGGGTAATTTCCAGAGTTAGTTGTGCTGGTGACAATTGACAGCGGTATGGTTATACAAACACATTACTGGTAATTAGCAAAATGGCTCACTGCAGTATTGGTCATTTTCGATGCGAGGTAGCGCTATTATAATAATAATAATTTTCGCGTGATTCTTGAATTCGCGAATTTGTCCTCCTCGCGAAATTAGAGACTCGCGAATATTATCAGATCTACAGTATTATATTTGTAAGTGAATATTGGTTCAATATGTCTTTCTACACAATCATGGCAATATCGCACGAAGCCAGGATTATGCCCCACCATTATCGAATGACTTCAAGGGTTCTTTATCGTGCACAGTATCATAGACAGCACTGCACACTCCAGACTGTTGAACGGTTTGGAGAACTGTATATGCGTAACCTCGATGACAAAAATCCAACCCGGTCGGGATTTGAACCCCATACCTCTGAGTTTTGAGCCACAACAAGACTGAATGAGCCATCATGTATGTAAATACACATGATAACCTATACATGTAGCAAGGTAACCTTATGATACACATCATGTTCAAATACTGTACATTCCTAATATCATGTAAATAACCATGATAACTGTAGTCACTCAAGGCAACCTTTCAATACACATAGTGCAGTATTACAACATGTAATCATAGTAACATAAGGTAACCTTATACTTACAAATCTGTATGTAACCTCTTCATCGTCAGTAACTGTATAATCACATCGCACAAATTTAAAACACCAGAGAACATTGCATCCATGTCACTGATTGCCGATTTTCAACCACGCATGTAACGAAATATCTCCATTGCAAATAATGTATGTACACATGTGGATTTCGCATAAATGCGAATTTGGAAAAGGAAGGTAGTTTTCGCATAATGCGAAATTGGTAAAGGAAGAGTTATAATACACATCATGTTCAAAAACTGTACATCCCTAATATCATATATGTAAATAACCATGATAACTCGCACATGTAGTCACTCAAGGCAACCTTATACTTACACATAGTGCAGAGTCTTACAACATGTAAGCATAGTAACATAAGGTAACCTTATACTTACGATTCTGTATGTACCATCCTCATCGTCAATAACTGTATAATCTCCTGAAAGATGTATCTCTGATGGAGACAAACCGTAACTGAGATAGGTGAGAGCTGCGAGCGACATCGGACATCTTATTGTTAATGTTGTCACTGTATGGGATGTAGGTACTCTGTTGGGACGTAAAATACACCCTGATCCAAGCTTTATGGAGGATAGTTTACCAAGGGAAGGACATTTCACTAACATATTAGATAGTTCACTCATATCATAGGTCACTTCATCGATTTCCAGATGTTTCACATAATGTGTTGACTGCAAAATACAACAGTAATTTGTATTGATGGGTGATTCTTGGCAATGAGTTAAAAAGCAAAGTTAAAAAACACACATCTTTTATTGAAGAAACTAATCAATAAATGTTTATCCCATTTGAATTTTTGCTGAAATCACATGGAAATTTAAATATATTTACGGCTAAGAACAATTTCAAAAGACAACCCAGTTAACAGTAAATAGTTGAGCC